>JBAMDO010000040.1:0-516167 GCA_037074765.1 Mansonella perstans
TTCAAGTTACAGTAATCATTATTTGGCTTGTAAATAAAAGCTACCAGCAAAACAAAACCTCTTAGTGTGAACGAAGATTTATCGAGTTCAACTTTCCACTATTAACATTACGGTTCATTCATAGCTCATCATTGTAAAAAATTTTATCAAATTGATTATGGACAGAATCCATTTCCTCTTCCTGTTTCTCTGAACTTCGTATAGTCATCCTTTTACGAGATTAATTGTCTTTGGAGAATGGCGTAAAGAGGAAAAGTTAGATATCGCTTTAGTAGAAAGGTTCTTTCGCTGTTTCAAATAATCTCTAAGAGAGGAACAAATGGAAAAAAAACAGATTGTTGGGTGGGAAATTCGTCAAATCTAAGCTGTCAAATTTCTTTTCGCTGTTGTATGCTTTTCAATCTCAGCTCATGTCAGGAATATCCATTTATTTAATTTGGTACTGAGTCAGTCCGTTCAATCATTCCGTAAATGCTTCCCTACCATTTTCAGAGTGTGTTAGTCATAGTTTTGCAATGTGCTAAACTGATTGTATTTAAAGAAAAGATTGGATGATAGGCGAGGTCCGAGGATACACGTGTAATCCCGAATTTCCTCTTGAAAAGAATTGTTAATACCCCCTTCACTAGTTCATAAGTTTAGATAGCTAGGAGTGTGCTAAAACTTCCTCGGTTCATTAAAAGCTTTTGGAATATGTTCCGCATTACTTTAATACCAAATAAGCTGTGGTTAACTTCCACTCCCGAATGAAAAAAAAATTGACCAGATTAAGAAATATTCAGAACCAATGAATTTTTTCTGTAGAAGATCTGTCTTAGAAATCGTTCCACAATAATAGCTAAACTGAATAAAAAGATCCCAATATACAAGCAGATAGTTCAGCGGAGATAAAGTAAGTTATTACACGACCACCATTTTGAGGCTGCTTACGAGATCTACGTATGACTGGCTACGTGCAGCAGCCAAATACGCAACATAACTGACCTGAAATCTTCATGGTTCTAACTTGGGCTAACCTTTATTTTTGAAATGGCAGAGTGGTTATTTTTTAAAATATATCTGCACTCGAGTGTTATGTTCTTCAGCAGTTTGCTAGTAAAGAAAGGTGATAGAAAAAACTGCTGAATGACTATGTCTTTGTTCTGAAATATTTTTTAAGAATCGTGCATAAATGTTGTTTGAAATAATCTGATATGCATTTCTGGATGTTCTCATCATTACCAACACTTATTATTTTTTCGGTATTTTCCTCAGTCTTAAGATTGGTAAGTTTTTTGGAATTATGTCGATTTAAAGAGAGGAAGTTTGAGATATAATTTTCAGCTCATTGTAGTTATTTAGTTAGTGACATTTTTCATTATCTTTGAACAAAAGTTTCTCATGTGCATGAACAAATAATTTCTTTTCCATCAATTGTTAGTGAAGGCATTGGTAGCGCATCTTCCATATTTTTTGCGAACACTTGCATCATCGAAAGCAAGCATTGAGATTCACTTATTTAATCAGGGCAGTATTGGAGGTATTCTCTTTTCTGTTGTGTGCTTTGTTCATTGATTCAAAACTTTCACTCATTTTTCGAAGCAGAGACTTTTGATAGTTCAAATAAATTGATAATCGATGATGCTATATGATTTCAATAAACTATGGATCTGCTTACAAACATTCCTGCGGTATTAATTTGTTTTCATTTGATTTTTCAGTCACGTTCGATCAATTTTTTAAAACGAATTTGAATCGTATATTCTAGTTCGGTTTTCATTCAAGCTTATAATTTTATGGTGTATTTGGAATATATTTTAGGACAACTGATGACTGTTCAGATGCCGTACAATGGCAAGGTGCGCTTGTTTGAAGCCGGTGGCAGTGTGTTACACCCCAATAATCTTTATTTCAAAAACTGGATGAAAGAATTCAGTAAGTGCTTTTAAACTGTTTCGGAATGCAACAATTTTCGTTTTTTTCATAATAACTTGTTTTGTTAAAATTTTTTGGTGTAGCATTAATACTAATCATTCCATCGTGCAGTTTTTGGGACAAATTTTTTATAGAAGGCTTGATTCTATGGTTTTGAAAATATTCCAATACAGTATTGTATTACGTCTTTGTTGACCGGAGTTTATGATTGCTTGAATTTATTTGTTAGAATTACATGAGAGGCTCCATGAAAGGGATGTTATGGGCATATGGAATGATCAGGAATTTGTGTTTCTAAAAAGTTCATGATATCTTATCACGTTTTATCGACTGCTGAAAAGATACAGTTTTGATCAGTTGAAAAGTTCTTTTGCAATTAGGAGTTTTCTGTCGGATTTCGAGAACATCTATGTTATGCTGGAGTAAATTTCTCTTTTGAAAGTAGTCCTTCAAATCCACGAAAAAAAAAGAAAAATAGTTATTTTTATGAAAATACTTCACGGCTATTTTCATGTGTATCAATGTTGGTAGTAAGTAATAGTGCTTCCGGCTGTTTTTGAAATAAGTTCTTACTTGCCAAACATTTTACTATTCGATTTGTTTCATTTGCACATCAGGCTGCTGATGCATATTTTGATATTTTAGCCAGGGTAAATTGTTCGATGCTGTGGATGAAATGATAAAGCAATGTCAAGCCACCTTGGAAAATTGGTGAATATGACAATGGAAGAGCACCTTACTGAAAGTGGATATCATGAGCCATTTATCATGAAATTCATCAATGCAGTACTTAATTGTAATTATGGACAATCCGTTAAGGTTTAACGTTGCAAATTTTGCAATAAAATCACTTGCCTTTGCATAGAAATAACTGTTTTTCCACTCTCCTTCATTCTATATTCTATTAATACAATAATGTGAAATTATAAATAGATTCTGATATATTCTTCATGAATTATAGGAGATTAGAGCCTTTTTGGGCTTTGTGGGATTAGCTGGGTGTGTATCTGGGCTTTACTTAATGGTTCGAATAAACTTATCAAAAAAAAAAAAAAAAAAAAAACTTATTGTTGAGAAATTGATGGTCTATTCTAAAGTTCAGTTGATTAAGTAGATGTTTCTAAATACAGCCACTACATTTCTTTACGTTGGAATTCTGAAAATCTTGACCTGTCGTAGTTAATGACTAAAGTAGGATGTTTTTTATACCACTGTATGCTGAGGTCTATTCATTATTTCAGTTCAGGAGTAATTACCATTTCCAGACGAGACGATTTGTGATAGAAGTGATAGTCAGGAACTTGGTATTAATTACAATTATGTAATTGTTGCCGTGCCCATCAAAATCAACTAATTCAAGTAAAGTTCAAATGGATCGAATTTCATATTAGAAAGCAAAAAAGGATTATGCAGTTCCTATTAACTTTTTACATGTATGTTTAAAGAACTGTGATTAGGGGAGTTTCTGCGCATCTAAAGTTCTTCATTTAGGTGTAAACTGGGAGGGGAAAAGGGGGAAGAGCAGGGGGGTCACGTAGCAAATTCAAACAGATTATCACAACGTTTCTGGAAGTTTTTTTCTAAATTACCCTCAATTTTTGTCTATTTCTGCGCAAATCTTTCAATTCTTTCAAGTTGAAATAATGTCGCTTGAAATGCTGGTTTATGCTTGTTCAAATTCCATTTTATTGTTGGTGTAAGTTTTAAGACATAGAAAAATGGCCCTTCTTTGTACACGTTGATGCGGTTAGAATTTGGAAGCTATAACTCAGAAAATATGGAAGTCAGAAGCTTGATTTTTATAGGGGTCATTACGCGTAAAACACTGGTCACTATTTAGAATGATATGCTGATACAGTAATTGCGTGCAACAATAATTTATCATTCAACTAAATAGGTAGCATTATTTTTATTTATTCATATTGAGAAGTTGTGACACTTTTTTCATGCAGTCAAGATTTTTATTGCTTCAGAACAAATTTCGCCTGTTGATTATCAAGAAAGTGAATCCTTGCTCGGTTCAAATGAAATATGGAAAATATTTTCGAGTAAAAATCTAAGGCTGAGAGTCTAAACGACGTCTACATCTAAATTTTAATGAAATCAAAAATATTAAAAGAGTGATTAAAAAGTTTAGTAATTTTATATTCCCCTTCACTTTATTCAGATTACTTTTTGAAATACATCGCATAAAACGTATCTCTAGTTTCAGCCTTTATAATTTTAAAGTTTCCGAAAGTCTTTTGATTACTGCGTAATCTTTAGGTTTCATTCCTGGCATATCCAGCCTACAGAAAACACCCTGTTGATCGCCCTAAATTCCGTCTCACGGAAAATATCTGTTTCGGGAATACAATGGAATGTTAGCGAGTGCTGCCGAAATGAGCGCCATCGGTGGTCATAATTACGCTAACATGCTGTTAGGAGATTTCGAACTTGCGTAAAATTGATAAAATCACAAAAACGAGCTGTGAAAAACTTAGAATTTAAAAAATTAAAAGTATCTTATTAAAAATTTATGATAACAAACAATCAGCTGACTTCTAGCACTGTGCAAATTACGTAAACTAGTGTCAGCCATGAAGAGAATTTACTTATTATTAAATGTGTTGCAAGTAACCAAATTCAAAATTGTTTGAGCCATAATAAAATTCTGTTTTTTGTAATCTCTCTGCTGTGATCATTTAAACAAAGCAATGTATTTACTATCTATTGCACAATATTCTCGTAATTTTCCATTTGTAGATTAGATCGAGCAATGCATATCTTCTGTAATTAATTCATTTATTATAAAATAATTTTAATCGCTCGTAATGCAAATAATTTAAAACTCTTGCCTTTCATTTTTCGTATTTAATATACAATTTTTGATTCATTTTTGTAATATTATAATATTAAATGGTATTATTATACCATCATCATGTACAGTTAATTGCATCGTTAAAAATAATGGGTATGGGAATTACTGAAAACAAACGAAGATAAAAAATACATACAATTTATATCATGAACAAACTTTGATTGATTGATAAATCATTGGATTCAATGAATGTTTCCTCGCAACTGATAGGATCCCTTATTATCAGTAATTCATGTAGAACATGGTTCAAGGAAAATCAAATAGGGTGGTAATTCAATAAAACATGCCCAAAGTGATTCATTGATTCATGAGAGCATACAACAGAGATGTGCTATCATGAAGCGAATATATTTCATGATAACGTTATCATAGATTCATTCTGCTAACGGATACGTACGTACTGCATTATTCCACAGTACATAAAATAAGAGTTATAAAACAAATTAGTGATCGTAGAGCAAAATATAATTTGTAAAATTAATGGGTCATATTTTCGATGATAATATGATGGGAAAAAGATATTTCATAGCGTAAAACTTCAAAATATATCAATCAGTTGAAACTCGAAATTTGCGAACTAATGATTTGTATTTTTAGTTTTAATATTTAATGTAAACGAGAGAGAGAGAGAGAGAGAAAGAGAAAGAGAGAGAGATGATACAGTTAAATCTAAAAATGTTACAGTATTTGACATACTCCAATCTTTTTTTGGCAGCAATAATGTCAAGTATGTAAGGCTTACTTTACAAAGATGTTATCTTACATCCGTTTATAGAAACAATATTTGCATACAAAGGTCAATTTTAATTCACAATTCTCAAACTTAAATTAAATTTAATATTTCATTTCAAATACATCTCAGCACTCTAATGATTTGATGAGCATTTAGAGTAGCTCATTTAAATTTTGATATAATTTTTAAAAATTTCATCGACATCTACAACCTCTACAATTACAATACTCTCTCCGTTTCACCTTCAACTACTTTATCACATTTTTTAGTTGTTAGCCATTAACATTTGCAATTTTTTCTAAAAACGCGGCAATCGTTAAATTTAGGTTAGATAGCGTAATTATTTAGCAGATATCTGTTGATGTTTTGCAAGGGTGCAACATGACCTTTATACGTTTAAATATATTTGTACTTCCATTTATTGCTTAATGATGTTTCAACATTAAATTACTTCTTTACTTATAACTTTCAGAATAATTAATTGAAATATTTTATTAGGAATATTTTATTGATAGCAATTGAAAAATAAACTTAAATTCTAATATATTTCCTCGATTAAAATATTTTAATTTAAAGTTTTTTGGAATTTAATTTTGTAAAATTGAGGAAATATTAGAATTAATAGAGGTATTAAATGATGAGGTAACAATAAGAATTGAAGTACTGCTATGATTATATTCTAATCCAACATTAATGGAATATTGAGAGCAAGAGTTAAAGAAGATATCCAGGTTGTAGCAACATGCTTTGATCATATTATCAGTCTATTTTCATATTGGGATTTCTGAAGCATACTTTTAAGATGGCTTGCAATTTGTGTTCCTTATTTTATTAATTATATGCTGATAGGTGTATCTATCTGTTTTGTATTATTGAATAGCGTATCACCATTTATTTTGAACTTTCAATTTTAAGAGACAAAATTGAGTGATTGAATTACAATCTTGTCAACTTATTATAAATGTATATTACAGGGCAATAGCAATAAAGGATTTGGACAGTATGCGATGGGGTAAATGGATTGTTATTGGTGGAGCATGTATTGCAAGTGGTGCGGCTGTTTGGTGGTATGTCCGCAAACAGACCAGAAATAGAAATGTAAGCTATGTAATTATCTCAAGATTTTAGACAACCTTTTACCATATTGTGAATGAGAAAACATTATAATTAATTGCATATATTTGTTTGTTTTAGTTGCCTAATCTCTCTGACAAAATGTTATGATGGGGATTTGTTGTGAAATTTTACTTAATGGCTGTTCTTATATTTAAGTGCTTTTCCACTTTGTACGTGTTTACTTGCTTTTTATTTAACGCTGCAATCATACTAATACGCTGACTTTTTAGTCTAGATTTTAGTGCATGAAACCTCTCTCCTTTTTTACAATATCCGTAAGCGTAATCTTCAGTATTGTCTATTCCTGATTCATCAATTTATGCGAGATTATCGGAATTTTTTGTTGGTATAATCTTACAAATTGAGCTCGCTTTTTCTCAGTTCTTTTGTTACATTTGTAGGTCTTTTTTTTCCTTGTGAATCCTATGTTTTTAAGCACTCGATGAATTGTCTGTCTGTTGATATTGCCCCAAAGTTTGACCATCTCTGGTTGAGTTTTGCCACCATTACTGTTGTAATAAGTAAGGATAAGACAGTGCTAAAATAAAAAGTGCAAGCAAGCCAAGGATATCATTCCTTTTTTATTTTGTTCAGATTTCAGGTTCATTTATTTACTAATATTTAAAAAGGATTTTTATATTTGATTACTGTTTATTTTATAGGTAGTTAACGATTCAAAAAATGATGTTCGATCAACTGCTTCTGTTCATTCATGTTCAGTGCTTTCAGGTATCGTGGAAAGTAATTGGACATTGTTATCTTTCTGTATATAATTTTAAACTTTAATCATCTGCAAAAAGACTGATGTGGAGCGTAAATCATATTCCAGGTATGCAGAGTTCGAAGGAGATGAAGGATAGAGGCAATGAATATTTCAAGCAATGTTCTTATAGGAAGGCTGCTGAAGCTTTTACGGAAGCCATCAATCTTTGTCCACCAGAGTACAAAAATCATCTTGCTGTCTGCTATCAAAATCGGGCTGCTGCCTATGACAGACTGGTACAATTACGTTTCTGACTTTAATTTGGTGTTGAAAGTATGGGTTCTTGTCGGTTCTAGAGACCGTAACAGTATATTGCAAAATATTGTGCTGATCATTATCTTTGGTTTCTTACACTTCACTTTCGCAGAAAAAGCTGTAGAATTTCAGGGAGATCCAGAGCGGTCAATTGTGGATTGCACAAATGCACTGGAGTTGGACCCACTTTATTTTAAGGCTGTAGTGCGACGAGCAAAAGCTTATCTGTCACTCAATAAACCTGAGGAAGCACTAGATGGTATATATTTTTTCAGTTATAGTTTTTTTTTTGTTTTTACTAGTTTGTTTTTTTTCATCCTTCATAAACATTATGGTTCATTTTAGAAATGCTCAATTACTTTGTTTCAGAATGGAATAAGTCTTGTTTTTTGCAGATCTTACCTATGCATTCGTCATGAAGCCGGAAGCGTCAGAACCACTTAAGACGGATGTTGATAGTGCAGTTGCACTTGCTGCTGCCACTTTAGTTGAACACGTAGTAAGATCTTGTTACCCCTTTTGAGCTATATTGTTCAATGCTTTTACAGATATAAAAATAGTCATTAACTTATGACGAAAACTATTGGTAAGGTAGACACTATGCTTATTGTTAATATGGATAAAAAGGTCATCTTATTGGTATCTTTTATTAACGATGGTTTTTAGCTTTATCTAATGTGCTTCATGCTTTAAATTCATGGCGTATTCTTAATATAGTTACAGTAAATACTCTAAAATTTCCAGAAGAATACACGCGAATCTATACCAGTAAGAGACGAGTTAGTGCTATTGTGGCGTAGTTCGTATGTTAATGACCCAATACTGCATGATCTGAAAAAAGAATCTTGTTCCGCTAGGTATGAATTAACTTTCTAATATAGTTAATAATCTTCAGTTAAAAATTTTAATGGAGGCAAATAGTAAGAATGGCATTGTTTGCTATGGATGAATAGTGTATTAATATTACTGTTTTAATTTTTTTTTACTTTCTATCAGTGTTTGGTGCCAGGCAATCAGTTATTTTATAGAGATGATGGGGTCAGTCGGGGTTTTTTTATCTATTGTTACTTTTAAAGACTCTCAAATTGTGTCCAGTTGGACTTGATTAAGTATGGTTTGGGCTATGTAAATTTACTTGATCGTTGCTTAAGGAAATGCATTTCTTAATATGAAAACTATGTCGACACATATCCTTAATTTCACATATATTTCGTTATTTACAGTCCGTACCACCAAGCACTGGAAGCAATACGACAGAGGCATTATGAAGAAGTTATACCTCTTATTGAGAATGATTTACTGAAACAGCAATCAGATCCAAATCACTTAAATGTTACTGATATTCTTCGTGATTATATACTTCAGGCGCGTTTTGCTCTGATGAAAGAAAACATAATGGTTAGTATTACATATATATATGCTTATTTAATGTTTATAGATCGTAATATCAAATTCCAGAGCATCATCGGGGGATGTTATAAATTTCTTTTCTTCAAGCAGTTCACCAGAGTCTAGCCGGTGATTTTTTCTTTGGCACGGCGCACAGATATTTTAAATCTCTATCCATAATTATGAGTAAAGTACACTAAGCATAAATGCACTGTGTCATGATGGTACAAGAAAGAGATAAAACCTTTTACTATCGGCTGTTTTCACGATAAAAGCAGAGGTGATTTAGAGACAGTGATAATGGAACATACTTCTTTGGCCGTTTTTATATCACGTTCGTACGCAAAAAACAGTGATCGGTAATAGAGCCCTCGATAATCACGTTCCTTTGAAAAAAATTCATTATGCTAGTCATTCAGTTATTTGATTTATTCATTTACTGGCTATCGCTGATTTATTAAGCTAGTTGATTTATGAAGCCTCGCTAATTTATCGGTCCTTTAGTTCTTCATAACGTTGACTCGGAAACACTTGATCTTACCTGTAATTACAGTCACTGAAAGCATGCTTAGCTGCTTTTGACAGTATGTGGAATACATTAAACGAGGATTCTCGGTGTGAGATAACCAATAAACGTTTCCGATCAATGTATCATATCTTGCTTGCAGCCTGGAAAATTCTTGAACATTGCAGCGATGTTGAGAGGTGCGTTTTTTTTTTTCAGATATTCAATATCTGATGAAGAGGGTATCTGGAATATGAGTATCATCCCATTTTTCATTATGTTTTCATCAAAAGTCTGGAAAAAATTTTCCAGGAATCCAGAAAACGAATAGATCGTCATTTTTTTCACTGGCTAATTTTGGCATATATTTTTTGTATAGCAGAACCCTTAGTAGAAACGATTTATAATAGTAGGTATTGGGAAATGTAAGATGTAGATTACTGGTAATCCACATAATTAAAATTAATTTTATTACTGCAGTGAATTCGTTCATGCTGTCGAAATTGATAACACAAATGTTGACATTTATCTGGGTGCTGCTTTACTTTTATCCGAAAATGGGCAGCTGCAGGAAGCAATTGATTATTTAGATCAGCTCAATAAAATTGATCCAACACATCATCTGGTTAAGTATGTTTCTTCCACTTGTGTTTAATGTCATATTGCGGCGAATCCTTTCTTCGAGTCAGTCATTAATCATGTTTAAAGTTCAAATGGTTTCTCAGTTCATATTTATAATTGTATAAATTATGTTAATTTTTGTTTGAGGCATATGAGGGCAAACTGCAAAATGGCTTTGAAAGCTTCAGTGGGTGATGTTGGGGGTGCTATGGCGTGTATGACAAAGGTTGATCAACTCCTGCAAATGAACGAAAATGCTGATCCTGTGCTTTACCTCATTACTGGACGAGTTGGTCCTTGTTTTTTTCTCTTTTTTGTATTTCACTAAATATCATGAATGTTGCAAGGATTCAAGCCTGTAGTTCAACAGTGAGTGATGTCTATAACATTTATCAATAGTAATTATTTCAGCTCTATTATGCAGCTCAAAATAAAGAGTTGGCAAAAGCCTCATTTAAAAAAGCCGCTGAAGGTATTCCTGACTATGCTGCACCATTGTTTTATCTTGCGTAAGTTTTACTAACATTTTTAAATTGAAATATTGCATGATTCCATTCCTTGGTGAAAAAAGTTTTCTTCCTTCTTTTTTCTTTTTGTTTTTTCCATTTGCATTTTGTTTTGTTTTTTCTGCTTCTGATCTCTTTTCTTACAGTATGGTAGAAGCAGAAGAGATGGAGGGTTCTCCTAATCAGATGGCCGTGTTGGAAGCGAAAATGAAGATATGTTTGGAAAGAGAAAAGGCTAATCCGGATGCTTTGGCTATTCTAGCGAAAATAGCATTTCAAAGGTGTTTATTTTTATTTATGTATAAAAGTAAGCAAGGGAGAGAATTCTCAAGTTCATATTTGGAATTTCGGTTATTTAGTACTTTTTTTTTTATGGAGATTTCGGAGCTGCATTTTGAATATAGCCTCTAAAAAAAGCTCGTCACGACAAAATTTTTTAGCTTGCAGTCATTCTAATAATGCATGCTGCTCATCTGCTAATGTTTTTGTTTCAGACAGCAACTTGATGAGGCTTTGCATTTCTATGAACAGTGTATTGAAGTATGTCCCATTCATACAAACGAAGCATCTCTTCTTCCAGCTGTAACAGATTATGTACAAATACGTTCCTTGCGTAAGGCAGTCGAAACATTGCAACGAACTACTGAACTTCCAGTTGATGCATTATGTAGTGTACGTTAGTCGTTTCCTGAACTGCTTTGCGATTTTGTGGTACAAACTGATTGATGTTAGCAGACTTGTGTAGTTTTTAGCAGATCCAAATATTTTCATATCTGTCGAAAACTTCCCTTTAGTTTTTATTTCAAAATCAAACTTGGCTAACTTTTTGAACTATTTTGTTTTGCATCTCGGCCTTCTCGACAGGATGGTTGGAGGGCCTATAGTCACTTCATAGCTTTTTTTTAGCTTAATATTTCGGATTTTGGAAATCTAGTAGCATAAAACGAAAGTATTGATGCTTGGCATTTTATTGTTTTGATAGAATTTTTTTAAAGACTGAAACTGAAACAGAACATCAATTGCTATCAACATGGCCTGCTTTCCTTATAATACTGAATTATTTTCAGAATATCTATAGGCGCTGAGGTTTTTTCTGTTTCTTTTTAAGCGCTCACTGGTGGATTTACATACCATAAGAGTTCCTTGTTCTTTTGTTTTTTGTGATGGTGATGATTCATTCATCGTATTATACTGGTTTTATAATTTTTTTTTTTAAAATGATAAAATTTATGCTGGCTTATAAACTTACAGTTCATTTCGAGAATGGTCAGATCGGCATATTCTAGCTTCTGGTTTGCAGTTTTATATTTAGTCTGCATTCGTCCATCTTAACCGCCGTGCAAAGTATCAACAGTCCTTTATTAAAATCGTTTGATTTTTATTAATTTGAGTCGATATCACGAGAAGTCACAGCATGTTAGACGTAGGCATTCTCTGCCCATCTTTACTCATTTTTATTCAATTAATTTTGATGATAAGTACAAACACCATGCCAACTGTCATAAAGAGAGCTCCTTTCATTCTCAATTAAATGCGACATAGTTGTTTGACCCTTTTTAATAGAAGAAAATTCCAATCTATTTAGGCTTCATTTAATCTCCGGTTATTTCGAAAGAGTCATTTGTCCTTATTTACGGAAAAAATGCGGGCGATGGGTATTTTGTCCAAATTCAAGTGACAGTACAGATCAGTTTAATGGGACCGACATCGTTTTAGATTCACAATATTACAACAATTCGGAGTATCATGTCATTTTGTTGGAAGACAAGAGAGTGGCATTTTAAAGGCCGTTGACCGACACTTATTTGTAAGGTCCAATAAATGTGAGGGACGAGTGCTTTTCTTGACATTTCAAGTTGAGTTATTTTTCAGATATTTAATGGGAAAAAAGCGCCATTATTAAGTGACCGCTCATTAGAAAAAGGCTGGTGTGGATATGATTTTTTGAATTCATATGTAAATTAAGATTCTTACATTTGTGTCACGAAAGGGCTTGCGAATGTATTTGATTGGGGTTGAGTAGATTGGCTGCTCAGTTATGTTGTGATATCTATAATGACTCATTAATATTAATCACTGGATATAGCTTAATGAGTGATCAAAAATTAAAATCCACAGTGATACTGATTCATTATATAGTGATTACAAAACAAAGACGGGAACTATTTTTTCATCAGGCTATGTCTGCCATGTAGTACATACAGATCTTGAAATATTTATACGAATATAGATGTTACAATTTTCGATGATATTAATATATGCCAGAAAGATATTGAATTCCAGCTCGAATTTGAGAAACTCCCGTTTTAAAGCCCAGGATAATTAAATGGAGTTGCAAATATTTTTCTGAATATTAGGAAGCATGGTTATTTGTAAACCGACCGATGATTTTATTACTGGTATCGTGATAAATATTAATCTGATTGTTAATGGGAATAAAGAAAGCTGGATATGACTGGCCTGAAGAAACACGATAATGTAATAAAAGGCTTCCTGAACTAAAACAGAATCGATTCAAGAATTAAGAAAAAAAAAGGACGGATAAAGCTAGGAAGGAGAACTCACTCATAGAAATGAATGCAACCATTATTGCTTTTCTTGCCTATATTTCAACAACTGGCCCAATCGATTTTGTAAAGGAACCATCATCTCTTTGGTTTGATACGCCAAATAGGACAGTTTACAAAAAAAGTTTCCTAGATTCAACTTTTTCTTCTTGATTTCTCAGTCAATAATGAAAAATAGAAATGTCTGAAGGGTTAATTTAGCAAGCGTAGATTTCATAGGTAAGCTGTAAGCTGGTTAATGTATTCTTTAGAGATTTTAAAATTTTGAATCTTCGGAAGTCTATTCTGCTATTCCGTTTTTTTTTTTTTTTTTGCAGATAATGATTATTTTCTATTCCTTTAGCTTATTCTTGTCATTTGTGATTGATCAGGAGTACTTTTTATGACAAAAATTGAAATTTTTGGAGCAATCATTGTCTGTTAAAAAAAAACAAACGGAATAGCAGCATTTGACAACCTGTTTCAGTTTTACATTTCTATTATAATGGTGGCGTGATGTGAGCAAAATGAACTGGTAACCGGTTCTTCTTAGCCATAATGATAGCGGTGAGTGGTGATATTGACGATGATGGGATAGAAGGTCTCAGGACCGTTTGACAAATGTGACATATCCTGTGGCAAATCAAATCAATCTGTGGATACAAATGCGTCATCTTATCCTGTCTTGTCCTCTGGCTCGCTATCAGGAAATTGTTTTAAAATACTGTGGTAGTCTTGAATAACGATTACACCTATCTCTCTCTCCATGTATATATATATGTATAATACAATATATATATATATTTATATGACTGAAAAATTAGTTATATCCGACAGCAATTGCTATTTTCAAAAATTTTGTTCAGTTGTCAATCATTGCCAGCTGAGGTGACAACTTCGACGATTGTTCGTCATCGCAAACAAATACCAATTACACACGGTCCCAGCAAACTGCACAGAGCAATGACAACAGCGACGACATCTGGGGTTATGGTAATGCGAAATTGCAAAACAACCTAATCGTCTTCGAAATCACTACTTTAACAATCTACAACTTGTTTTAGTACCAATTATCAACCCCCGCCTACCCACACACCAATATTCGACTACAGCGCTCCGCGGTATATCTTCCTCGCTTTTCTTGCCATCGCTCTCTGCTGATATCAATCATCATTTTTGGTTTATTCAAAATTTCCACCCACAAAGTCGCACAGGACCATTAACTTCCCACACCGCTCTCTCCTGACAGTTCCGCGTGTCATTTATTTGACTTTCACAATATTTCACTACGATTCTATATATACTTCTAAAATTAGCACATTACATCCAAAACCACTTACTTAAATCAAACAGACTCTGGTAAATGGACGTATCCTTACTTCTTGACCTATCTGACTGATAGGAATTCCATTTTCTGCTGAATGCTCAGTCCACCATGTGTACACATTTTCCATTGCCTTTGAATTTGAACTATATTATTCTAAAGTGTAAAATAAGCATCTCAAAATATCTATATCATTAAAAAAATGCTAGCGACAGCACTGATGATGTTTCATTTTTTGTCAGTTGAATTTGACTAGAGCTTTAACTTTAATTTACCAAGGAATCATTAGCTTCAAAATCAATTTAATATTAATGTCGTAAATATGAATCACTATGAAAGTCCATCACCACTCAATAAGTGTCGCAGTTCGCCAAACCTAGCCTTGCTTAGATCTCAAAACGTAGTATATTTTTCATTAAAATGTTTTCCTTTTTTTTAAAGTCAGAGAAGAGGAGGATAATATGGGCAGTAGAAGGTCATTCCAGAGTAAGTAAAATTGGCTTGAAAATAGTGGATAACAATTTTTCCGCTGCTCAACACAAACAGAAAAACAGTTCCATTGAAATTATTGACCAAAACTAAATTTTCAGTGCGATAAAGTATTAGCCATGGGTTGGAACTCTCTTCTAAGCCGAACAGTGTCAGATGATACCGAAACGCTGGATGAAGTAAACAATATTCCAGAATCAAAATCTGCAGTTGTCAGAAATTCTGATGGTTAATTTGGCATTTCCTTCAAATTTGAAATTTAAAATTCATATAATCCATACCACGCATTATGATTTTAACAGTTATTTCTCTACAGCGATTCGGATGACGCCGAAATCGATTCGAATATCGCCGTTTCCTAGAAATTGACCGTTTTTATGCTATTCAAATTTCTGTCCTTCTAATGACGTACAAATTTGAAAAACCTTTGAATACATAAGAAAGAATGATTTTTTACCAGGTACATTAGGTGGCTTTGTTTCAATGATCAGTTATGCGGCAAATCAGGCTTACTGTTTGGCAGCTCAAATCGATGAGTCCATCAGTAATAAATATGTTAGCATCAAACCAAGCGATGACTCACAATGTTTTCAAATCATCAAAGTCCAGGCTTGAGTTCTTTCTATTTTGCAACGTCCGAGTTTAAATTTTCTTTTTTTATGGTTGGGACAAGGTGCACAACAGAACTTGTAATTGCACATACCTTTTAAATTTGAAGATGGAAAAACTGGAAAAACCATAATTTTTTTTGTGATTAATTTTATTTACTCGTTAGTTAAAATTTCTATTAAAATACTTATTTTCTTTTTGCAGGATGTAGCTGACGATATGAGTGTGCAGCCGATATTCATACAGGTGCATCACAATCCCGAAGGACGCTTACCAATACAACATCTCATTGATCAAGCTGCTGAAAGGTCGTTACTTTTATTTGCAATGATTCATCACTTTTCTTAAACAGCAAAAGCCATAAAACGAAGCACAGATGCAAAAAAAAAAAAAAAAAAAAAAAAAAAAAAAAATAGCAAAGTAAAATGATTCTTTCAAATTCATTCAATTTAACATTTCATTACCTCTTATTGTTGCTAAAATGTTTTGCACTTAAAGCTCTTGAAATGAAATATTAGACAAATGTAATTTAAAAATGTCTCCGAAATTTTTCATTTCTTTGGAGTTGCGCATTGCCTTTCATAACTACCTCATTTTCTTAATAATATACATGATTATAACAGTTGAATCCTAATATCTTTAATTTAAACTTCTATCTCCAATTCATTGTTTTTTTCTAATTCATTAAAGCAATTTACAATATAAGCGTCTTAATTTTCAATATTGTTACGTTTAATTTGGTTATCGTTTAAAATGAAACTTAAGTTTGAAGAAGAAATTCATATTGAAGCCTGTTTAGATTATCCAAATACTTTCACCTAATTCAATCTAGCTCAGCTAAAATATTTCAGGACGTTGGGACGATTCAATTTAGATTTGAAAAAAAACATTACTGTTGATTTGACTGACCAGGATGATTTGAATATTTGGAGGGATAAAGCTGGCTTTGTTGTCAGAGACAATATGCAACTATGTGAGCTCACTGTCAATATAAATGAATTTCAAAAAACTCTCGAAATAGTGGAAAGTAAGTAAGATTTTCCAAGTGCTACTATGGGAAATGTAAAATTTCTGCAGTAAGCTATAAATCTCTCCGACAATGTTGTAATTTTTGTCAAATAACACTAATCCTCACTCATATCATGGTTTTTTTTTTAGTCTTTTTTTGCTGTTCAGAAATATATAATTTACTACTATATAATATGTCTTTCTGAATTCATACATATCATTATAATCCATAATTATCAATATGAAAACAGTAAGAAAATAACAATGAGACTTTTTTTTTTTATTTTTCTTTTTATTAAATTTTAATTTCAAAATCTTCATAAGCTTAAAAGTGGTAAGTTCAAAAGAATTTACTTTTATTATCTAGACATTAACATAAAATTATAATTTTGAAGTTCTATTTGCTTTTAAAATTAAGCCATATGAAATTATCCGTTGATTAATAGCTAATTGAAAGTAGCTTACTTCATTAATGAAAGTGAAATTATGATGCTTCCACTAGTTTGTCAGTAAAAAAGTGATTTCTTGCAATTTTCAAAAAATGTCGAAAAGGTTGCTTTTTGACAAGATATTACTGATACAATCAATATATATATATGAAAAGTCTGTTCAGTTGCTGAGCAAATCACATTATAAAATTGATTTTTCTCAAATGTACTATTTTGTAATTGAAGAAATTGCAAAAAATCTTTGTAATTTAATGTAGTAAATATAGAAAAATTTTATCAGTATTTGCTGTAAAAGTAATGATAAAAAGAAGTTAACAGTGCAAAGATTTATCATTTGAAGTTTTATTAGTCAAATTATTCTCGATTCTATCAATCATTATCCTTTCATTTCTTGCCTTTACATTATTTTCGCACTTCAGAACTCATTCCGATATATATTGATCGTAGTAGCAGTGATCAAAGTGAAATTAGTTTTCACTATTCGATGAATTGAAAAGATAAAAAAAAAAGCAAGCAGTCAGTTAGTTAAGGCTAATATCATTGCTAATTGACGGTTCTAATTTATTTAAAATAACTGTGACAAGTTCATTAATCAAAGAAAAGGCTAATGTTGTGTTTACTTTGAAGAAATAAATAAATTAGCCTTAACTGATGACTATTTGCAAAAAATATAGTAAGGTTGAAATAAAAGATTTGTTCCAAATACTGAGAAAATAGTTAAAAGAAGTAGTTTATAAAATTTTTGTTCCTATTATATTTTAGATGTTAAAATTTCGAAATTTGATGGCTCACAAATGGGAAAACTTGTGAAATTTGATAAGACAATAAGCAGTGCAAATCGTAGTAGATTTTTGGAATATCTTTTCAGAGATGCAAACGTATGTTTTTAGTGATTTTTTTTTTTTTTTTTTCTTGGACACTAATATACGAACGTTAATGTAGTAATAAAGAGATAGTAGACGAATGTTTAATAAAATTTAAATAGTTTTGAATATATGAACAAGATACTTTTGTAAATAAGTTGAAACTTTTTAAGTTACAATCTCCAAATTGATATTCGCTTAGGTACTGATGGCTGAAAACAAAGGAACATCTGCAATTGAAGGTTACGGTGTCTTTCGAGAAGACCGTATCCTTGCTGTATACGCAAATACCAAGGAGATTGCTCATACCATCATGCAGAAAATGTTTCCAGCAATAAAAAAAAATCATGACAAGGTATTGCTGCATTTTTGAAACGTGTTTGATAACTTGCTCTTGTCAAATACCGCAACCTATTTGTTTCACTCACATCATTCAATTATTTTTACTTACAACAATTTGCATCTCAATACCAACTCATTTTCTAATTTATGTAACGAATTTTATATGTGCACAGGTAACATTTTAATATGCCATAAGAAGCAAATTTTGAAAGTCATTTTTTGATATTTTTGCTATGATATCATAGCTAATTGAATGATAAATTTCAGGATTTACACATGATCGCATGTAAATTAGGATCAAATGTTAATTTGATCTCGTAAAATGGTAACTTGAAATGTTTTAAGGTAACATTTTGTACAATACAGAACCGCTGGAGCATTGAGCACAAACCAAACACCCGATGCAAACAAATCATTCGTCTTCATACCCGTGCGCTAGTGACAGGCATCATGTGGGACCGAATATTTATTCTAAACGCGGGCATGAACCTCATTTGAGTATTCAATACCACAATTGAGATACAAACATATTTTCATCGATCTGCTCATTTTCCAGATTGTACAAACAGCATTTTTGAGTGCTCCTATACCACGTTTTCATATCTGCATCTCTTTTAATATATCTACGAATGATTGTGATTGAACCTTTAAATCGCGATTTCGATCTGCCATATTTTTAAATAGCACTAGCCATTTGTACAAAACATACTTTCACCAGTTCCTCCTAAATCTTTTTAAAACATCCTTTATCTTAAACTTTTGAATGTTCATTATAAACTCACGTAGGGCTGACTAGTTCAATAAATTTTATTGCTTTCAAAAGTTTGAACACTCCTTAATCTCATGAAGAAATAATGAGCAAAGTTCCACTGTATTATCAAACTACAAACTACGAATAATGTGAAAAGAAAGACGAACGACTATGTTTTAATAATGATATCTACAATAACCGAATAACTGAATACTTCCCCACACTTTTTTTTTTCACATAACTGACTGTGCTAAAGCACATTATGTTCTGTATTTTTTTTTCCAGGATCATCTATAAAATCATTTCCAGGATCATCTGTAAAATCAACACCTGGCACTGATTTTATAAGTGATATGGCTTGTTTTAAATCTGACTTTACGTGCGACTGAAATACATTATTCTTCGAAATCGAACTAAAAATACTATCGTCTCTACTAGCAGCTTGCTCAACATTATAGTTTCCATCGATCGTTGGTATTTCCTGAAATCTATCAGTTGTTGCCATTTGCCGAGCATGATCAGACTCTGCTGTTTTGGCTGTATCCGATTTCCTCATTCGCTCATCAAGGCGTGATTTTAATTCCGCAACCATAGATTCTGCTATTGCTTCATCTAACTCCTAAAAATACAATTTGACAGAAATGAAAAAAACTGTCTAATGCATTTGGGACATTCAATTAAGTTATAAAGAATCGACGTTTCCAATTCTCAATTTTCTTCTGTATGATTCAATTCTGTAGACATTTAGAATATAGGATTTCAAGTGTTCACTAACGTCTACTGCACCACATTACGAAATGAAGCTTAGCGACTCATACTTTAATCAACATCGTCCACATGTTATTTTTCAGAAAGGTTCACTTCAATTATCCATAAACTTACACTTTCCTGCCATGAGGGAACAAAGACATTTTCTTGCTCGTCAACTGAGACAAGAGGGTATCCTTCATATACCTGTAAAAATAAAAAAAAAAAATACTATCGATTTGCGTGACAAAATTTCCTTTAGATAAAAGACCGTTTTGTTTAAGTTTCTATTCAACGAAAGAGAAGAAAAGAAAAATTTAAAAGGGATTCTGTTAAAAACGGGCACCTTTTCAACCGGTAGCTCAACCGTAACAGACTCGGTTTCGTCAGTAACCGATACTGAAGAGTCTGATGATATGTTCGAATGAACTGTATCTGCATGTTCTATATGTGTTTCAGGAGTACAAATTTCAATCGTTTTTTTTAGTATCTCAGCAACACAAAGAAATTTTTCATCGTCTGGCATTTCATTCCCACTAAGACTGCAACACCACAAGTTTGGAGTGCTTTTGCAAATAAAGTTACTTTGATTGTCTTCATCGTCAAACTTGAATTTCAGAACTGTATGGTAGAAACAAAAAAAAAAAAAAAAGCTATCAGAGGCGATAGTGCAGAAAATAATTAAATAACAAACAAATCAGTACACATACAAATTAGAGAAAACATACATTTCTGAAGCAAAACTGAGATGCGCCAAAATCTTCTCGGCAGTTGATGAAAAAGGCAGGAATTTTCGCATTTTTTTCTCTTTTATACAGCAATCTCGATAACGGATAGCTTCGAGACTACGTGAAAGCCTGGCAAAAAGTTGTCACTTTAAAAATTTGTTCGAAACATGTCTAAGCTGAAAAAGAACAATGAAAATTTAACAGACAGCGATTCCTAATGTTAGAATAACATCACAACGGTTAGGTGAAAACTTGAACAGATAAAATTTATAGGCCTTTATTTTTGTTTCAGTTAGGTCAAGCTTAAAATAAGGTCCCATTGAATCGAATCTAATCATATTTAAGGCTAATCGATTGTAATTAATTTTATCTTACCGATTGCAGAGAAATAACAGAAAATTGAATTTTAAACAAGGGAGCAGTATACTACGGAACAAAAAAATTAAAAGGTAGATTCATGACCCCGTTGAAAAATTCCATTTGGTGATAGGTGATGGTCAATTTGCAAACAATCGATTTGTTTAGAAATCAAGCTATATTAAATCTCACCTGGCCTTGTTGTTTCTTAAAAGCAGTGTTTCGTGAAGCAGATTCAAAAATATAAGTATCAGTCTATGCGAGGGATGCAATAAATGCGATAAAAGAAGTCGGAAATATTCACTCCGTAACAAAAATAATAGCTGCCACAATTCCTATATATCACCGTAAAACCAGTGGGTAAGGAATACAAAGAAAACTCAAAACCTCTATCCAATTAGACAAAATTGGTAAAATTGATTCCTTATAACTATTATATCTACTATAGATTAAACAAAGATTAAAAACTCAAAAGAAAATATTCGTATTATTATCGCAGTTGAAAAAAAAAAACCAAAAACTGGGACGTAATATTTTGGAAGTACCTTCAAAGTGGATAACTGGAGAAACTCGTCACATATATAGTCTTCTAAAGCCAATTGTGACATTTCGAATGTAAATACTTCACACAGTAACTTTTCCGAATCGTCGTACCTAAAAGGTGAAGTCACTCAACTATTTCCCATCTACTGCCTTCAAAAATGAGACTTATGCTCTTTTACTGAATGCTTACATTAACTCTTTCTCAACCATTCAGTTCATCGCCTCCATCATGGATTACTGTATAGAAGAGAGGCTTTGCGAAAGTTTAAATACAAGTGGATATGAAACGTTAATAAAATTTTAATTAGAAGAATACAGCGTTTGGAAATACAGGACAGTAAAATTAGCATTACTTGCATAAATTTTTCGACATATACACATGACACTGAACTTCACGACGAAGCACTTCCAGTAATTCAAGCCGAAGAGAACGCAGGCACAACGTCGAATTCAAGTCAAACTTCTTCCGCATTCTAAACTATATAACCCGAAACAATTGAAAGATAATTATATAAATTTACTACATCAATCTATGCTTTCAATAAATGTTCGATTAAGAATGACACAATTTGTGAGCCTCATTTCACATTTTAGTACGAGTTGCTGCATGTATATGCTATAGCAACGAACAGAATAATCGCTGAAAAATCATTCCAAGCGAAATTCATAAAAATCGATGACTCATAAATTTATTACACAAAGTAAAATTGACATACCCGAAAAAAACTACCTCTCGAGATCGAATGGCAGCGATGATGTGATGAAAAATAGAATTGAAATCAGCTGATATATTCACATAAGAAAATACCATGTAGTAACAAAAGCGTTTGATAGCTTCCAGCAGACCAACGAAAACTGCGGGAAATATCAAAAACCCTAGCGGATGAGAGGTATAGAATGCGCTAGCAATAATTACAATCATTACCGAAATGCATGAGACGGACTGAAAGTTCAGCAAAGAATTAGCTTCATGCTATAAAGTGTGCACATAATTCAATAAGGCAATGGATAATGTTCCAAGATCAAATGAAATTGATAGAACACATACTTTAGAAGTAATCATCGATTTCCTTTCAGATTTCAAATAATACTCCTCCACCATTTCTAAATCCATTTCATCCATGAGCGATCTCTCATGAAGTAACTTATGCAATCGCCAGAAAAAGCTTGAAGCAGACATTCCCAACTTATTAACATAACCAGCGTCGCATAAGCCTCTGAAGGACTTTGTCAAACTGTAACAAAGCATCAGTAAGATCTTTTAGCAATTAATACAATTACCTACTATGATTCAAATAGTAATAATCATATCATTCTCGCCATTGAAAATTTTCAGATGTTGTAATTAACTAAGATTATCTTTGAGTCTCAACTCAGCATTACTGACTTGGATATATACTTGAATGGTATATAACGCACTTGCATTCATAGCATAATGAATATGTAAATTTATTGCTGAAAAATAGAACATATTATTAAAAACATGGTTGAATCATACGAAAGAACTTGACAACAGTAAAACTGCTGCCCCGCTCCTACTTTCGAATAAAACTTCAACAAAAAGCAAGAAATGAATAAAAATGCTTAGAAAATATTTTAAAAAATTATACGAAGTTAAGCATAATACATTCTATGAAAATTAATGACAAAATATGAAAGCCAATCAATGCAAAAAAGAAAAAAAAGCACCCTTGAAAATAAAACAACTTAATCGAGAACTGACAAAAAAAGCTCAAATCAGAGGTGCAGGAAAAAAATTATTCATTATTTGCAGAAACACCAAAAGTTTTTTGTACCCATTTCAGTGTTTTATCTTAGCTTTGGTAGAAAAATAACTCATCAAGCCCTAAGGGAGATAAGATAAACTGAGCTGAATGAGGCAGAAATGTCAACAAAGAAAGATTCTACTTGGGAAATAAAATGTTAGAATAGTGCCTTACAAAAGACGTAAAAAACTTAGCATTTTAACAATAATTGTGTACAAATGAAACAGTCATTAGCAGCATGATGAGGAAAAAGCTTTTAACAGCAAAAAGGAATAGTCATCAGAGAAAAGTCCGGAATCCCAACAAAAAAAACTCCATATATTTTTTTGAAACAACAAAGATCATATCTTCAGTTCAATGCCACATCGCTCTAGCAAATGGGCCATAGCCGTATGCTTGAAACCAATTCGCTCCATCTGATGATTGAACCTAACTTTGATACTTTTGAGTCTGGTTGATGCATGCACCAAAACTAACAAGAGTGGAAGTGAGATCGTAAAAAGCACTGTTACAACTGGAACTATTGCATAAACGAAAAAATAAAATGATAATAATATAGCACCCAACGTGATGAATGTGTGTTCGCGGCGTGCCTGAAAAAAAAATTATGATTTCTGACTTATCATTTATTGCCATAAATCGTCACCCATTAATACTGTTGGAAATATATCTCATTTAAATATGAAAGAATGCTAAAAAAAGAGTAAGAAAAAGTATTTAGTATGAAAAAGCATTTCTTACTACAGTATTAAATTGAAAATATTAGTTCAAACATAATCATAATCAGAACAAACAGAAATGACTTGCTTACCTGTACGAAAGCGGGATTGGACGAAAGCGAAAATATGAGTACAGTAGTCAAACTTATGATAGCAGTCAATCCAATCAAAACATCACGTAACTGTACTGATGCACAAATCAATATCACAAGTAACACAAAAGCGAAATAATTTGTCTGATAATATAATAAATTGCTCAACATACGATTATTCCACTTTGCCAAATCAAAAAATGGTGGGATCTGTAATCAAATCACTATCATGGATTTGGCATGGGATAAAAAAAAGTATTGCAGAGGTAAGGTAAAGCTTCACACAAAAAATGAGTGCATTTAGATGCGATAAAGTTTGAAAATGAAGGGAATGTTCTGGGATGGTAATTAACTGGCATGAGGAAACAAGAAAAGAAAAGAATATCAAGTGAACATATTCACAAGAAAACATACAACACTGGTTAATTAATTTGTGGAAAAAAAGGAAATGAAGAGCAACTTCGCGATCTGTACCAACGAAAGAACAGCATCGGCTTCCAATAAACAACGATCAGAACTAACCCCAAATCTCGATCTATCACAGAAGAATTCGCGAACATTACGGAGAGGTGGCACCTGTACAGCATTCATGAGTCGCCAGTTTTCCTCCTTACTTGTGCTTCCTTGCGCCATCGCTAAAATAAAATAATAACTTATCTTTGCTGTATCTTTTAGATTGCAGTTGCAATGGCTTGAGCGAACAATCACAGTCGTATCACTGATATCTATATTGATACAGCTAACTTTCCTTGCTCATTTCCCATAGTAATTTTATATCCGATAACTATCCTGTTAGTAAGAACATTTACTACTTGGCAAAATCACAGATTTATAAAGTACGCAGCACACTTTTTGCTAATTCGTTACACTTACAAAACACTCCGAAAATGATTTTGACTAAATAAAGATACTTTTTCATGTTAATCGTAATATTTCCTTAAAATCATTTTTAACCATTCTACTTTGAAAATGATATTTTAGCCCAGCTATTCCGAAGTCGCAGTGAACAATGATTTAATATACCAGTGGTAATATTGACAATGCTAATATCATTATCCCAAAGCATTTTTATTTTCGGAATAGAACTCGTCACACTTAATTCCAAACTATATTATCAATTACTCTAAATTTCCAGCAAAATTCCAGCAAATTGAGATTAAGACTACAGATACTACAAATAATCTATCAGGATGTCATGTCTTCATGCAAATACTATTAAACACTAACATCGCCGAAAAAATATGCAGCTTCAAGCACACGAAAAGGATGCTCTCGATATTATATAAAATGACTTTACTTATACCGATACTTTCAGAATTCCATTTTGCTTCCATTTTAAAATATAAATAAGATACCATAAAAAAGGAAAGCAATAATTTGAATATATCTTTCACTGCAGGAACATCTCATCTTTAATGCTTTTTCTTCGAAAATTTCTTCAATAAGATAATATGAAAAAAGATCTATGAACCACAACGTGGATGTAGAAAAATAACTTGGTGGAAATTCAAGCAGTAAAAATTTGAGAGAAGTACTTTGCAAGGAAGTTACAAGTTCGTTTTCCCATCAATGATATCAGTCCGCCAAACATAATGCTATCAAAAATAAAACTCAATCTCATTTTAAACTTATCATAATAATTACATTGGGATATATCTATAAAATTTTCAGTTCATCTGAAAGCTAAATTCAATTTATGTGTGAGCAATTTTTGCTATGACCTAAAACGCTTGTCCAGAATAGTTAAGATCAGTAACGATTATCCTCCTATTTACTATTTGGTAATATGCTTCAAAAGGCCACATATCAGATTTCAGATCATACCTTGAACGATAGTTATGATAAATATTTACTTGATCTTGATCAATATAAGCTATTACTCAAACTATGTCAAGCATCAGTTTTTTGAGTAAGTTCCATTTTCAATTATCAAACAGCTTTTCGAACACAATTTCAAAGATACAATGATGCATAACGAAATAACAAACTAGACTTAATATCTGAAAAAGCTTTTGACCGAGTATTTAATAGCAATCACTGAGGTAACCCAGGTGGGTATACAATCCATGAACTTTCAAAACTATCTATTCAATAATGTTACACTACATTTATACACGAGATACACGGATTTGGAATATAATTGTCCATTAGTTCCCTAGTGAACTCACTTTCCCTCATGAACTTATTTTTCCCTTGTGAACTCACTTTCCCTCATGAACTTACTTTTCCCTTGTGAACTCACTTTCCCTCATGAACTTACTTTTCCCTTGTGAACTCACTTTCCCTTGTGAACTCACTTCCCCTTGTGAACTCACTTCCCCTTGTGAACTCACTTCCCCTTGTGAACTCACTTCCCCTTGTGAACTCATTTCCCCTCGTGAACTCACTTTCCCCTGTGAACTCACTTTCCCTAGTGACCTTATCTCCCCCTGCAGAAAAATTATCGTACAGAACTCACTATGGAACAGGCTGGTACCAACAGCTGAATTTCGTAATTCAGATTAGAAGTTACCGACGACTGTTTCGTTACGTGATGGCGTGATGGCAAACGGTTGTTTCATTTGGTATAGATTCGTGTGATTTGAGTAATGATCGTGTGTAATTGGCAAATATAGTAAAATTGTTAAGTATCTTCTACTTTACTTCATCTACTGTAAGAATTTACTTTTTAGGTTGACATTTATTTTACGATTAATTTAATTTCCTGCAGGTGGCAGTCGAGAAATTATGGTTAGTATTCTCGATTTTTTTTTTTAGTTATACGCAGAACTGCATCAGATCCTATCAATTTATGACTAAATATTGAAAATATTTTGATAAAAACCCTTATTATGTGTTATTAACCTTGTTCTTTTATGCATCTATTTCAGGTGACAATCGTATCAAAACTTGATACAGCTCATCGTCTTACTATTGTAAGTTCAGTTCAATTTTCTCATTTTCATCTCTAGTATTAGATCAGATCTAGTGCTAAGTGGCAACAGTTTAGGCGAATTGTTCGAAATATTTGGGTAAAAGTTAATTATCATCAGTAATCACATGTATTCACTAATTTATTTCTTTCTGAAATTTTACTGATTTCTTAAGGATTTTTTACTTTGTCCTTAAGACTATGTAGAAGTGTTTAGTATACAATCACAACTATGATCGTTAGGTTATTTAGTGTTCTTGGCCAGTCATACGACATCGGTACGGTACTTTTCATTATACTGAGCTAGTAAATAAAAATTATATGAATTTTTTTGATCTCTAAATAGGACTTTGCCCAGTTAGCTGACACGCTTGAAATTTTAAGAAATAATTTTCTAACTTTGCTAAGACATGGTACATTTGTTGAGAAAACTGAGTATATTTGTTTTCTCATTTTTTTATTATCTCTGATATTAAATCTAATGATAAGTGAAACGGCTTAGGCGAATTGTTCGAAATATGTGTAAAAGTAATTGCCATTAGGAAACATAAGCATTCACTAATTTATTTCTTCCAAGTTTTATTATTGCTTTCGTAAGGAGTTTTTTTTATTTAGCATGATGCTCAAATGAATTATTATGGTACTCGGCTTGCTACTTGTTCTAGTGATAATTTGATCAAAATATTCGAGGTTCGTTGTACTTTTTTTTTAACTTTTGATTCACGAAAAAGTATAACTAAGTGATCTTAGAAAAAGAAAGTTAAAGTAGTAGAGATTTTTTTTTATTCACGAAAATATGTCACGTATAGCTGCGAAATCGAAATGATTGGTCTTACGAATCAGTTTTTCTTAGTACATTTTCCCGTTTAAACAGTGATTTATTCTAGCTAAAACCGTCGGGACAGACTTATCCCTCTGCTGAATTAATTGGCCATACTGGTCCAGTTTGGCAAGTTTCGTGGGCGCATCCAAAATTTGACAACGTTTTAGCCTCATGCTCATATGACAGGTAAGAAGCAGGTCACATATTCTTGTTGTGAGCTGTGCTGTCAGCAATTTAAATTAATAGGAATGTGCATTATGGTATCTCGAGCATATTACTTACTTTCAGTCTTTCAGTTTCATTTTGCCATCTGTTCACGATTCATGAAATTCAGTCACTGTATGCTTATATCGATTTTTGTGCTTATCCATTAACATATATTGGTAATCTTAATAATGCTATCGCTTTAATGATATAATCCATTATTGTTTAGTTTATTACATTATAGGCGAGTTATCATATGGAAAGAGATTTCTGGTAAATGGCAAAGAATTTATGAGTGGAACTATCACGATGCAAGCGTTAATTCAATAAGTTGGGCACCTTATCAGTTTGGTCTTATATTAGCTTGTGCATCTACTGATACTACAATATCCATACTGAGTTTCAGCGAGTCGAAAACTTGGACACATCAACTTATTAGCAAAGCTCATGAACAGGTATTGTAAAATCTATAGGTTTGAATTGGGATAGAGTGGATTGGAATTCTGTGCAGATCTAAAAAGATTTGTAGGTGGATAGTATACTTTGCAACATCCAAAGTTATGCAGTTTTGAATTGACGCATTTTAGGATTTCCTAGACTGGATCAGTTTGTTACATATATAAGAGTGGAGACTGTATGGCAAATTTGTTGCATGCTGAAGAAATTAGAACAGAATTACGAAGTGAGAGAATTTAGAGACCGCATGCTTAACTTATAAGGAGTGTTTGGTCATATTCTTTTATAAAAAGCTTTATGAACATTTTGATTTCGCTTCATCGCCTGTGGTTCCGTGGACATGTAGACATGTGTTACATATATTTAATTTTCAGGGTTGTAATGCAGTATCCTGGGCTCCTGCAGTGCATTCAACTTCCCTTGTTCACAGTGATTCACCTATTACACGTAAACGAATAGCTTCTGGTGGCAATGATAATTTTGTTAAAATATGGAGGTTCATAAAGTTTTATTATTAGATCGTTGCTGTTATCGTCGATTAAAGAATTTTCGAACTACATCTCTATATTGCCACATTGTATATTCCTTCTCAAAAAGCAACTTTGAAAAGTAGTATTTACCAGTAGTTATCTTTCAGGAAAAAATATTTGCGAAGGTTAGCTTTATAACATCGCAAAATAATTATAAATATGGTCTACTTTCAGAGAAAAGAAGGATGAAACTTGGGAATTAGAAATCGCTTTAGAAGGACACACGGATTGGGTACGTGATGTTGCTTGGGCTCCAGTAGCTGCTCATAACGTTAATACAATTGCTTCTTGTGGACAGGTATTTTGCATACCCATGTTCATTTTAGAACTGTACATTTTTAGACAAGATTTTTTGATGAAAAAAACACGATTTTGAAATATAAAATAGCACCATTTTGAAGTGAAAATCATGCGCTAACTCTTGTCTTTGTAGGATAGGAGAGTGATCATTTGGCGTTGTTTGAACGTTGAACAGCGGCACTGGTCTACCCAAGAACTGACGCTCTTTGATGATATTTTATGGCATGTTAGTTGGTCGCTATGTGCTACCATTCTTGCAGTGTCTGGTGGTGACAATAATGTAATCATTGGAAATTAAAATTTTTTGACACAAAGCATTCACAGTTTTTTTTTGTTTGCAGTCAACACAGTTTGCTTTTAATGAAAAATGATCTGGTTTTAAATAATGTTACTTTTTGAATTTTTTACGCTATGAACGTTTAGTATGTGTAGGTTTCTCTTTTACCTATGGAAATGAATGCTGCATTCGTTAAAAAAGAATAGAATTAATTTAATGCAGTGAAGAGATTCCAGACCTTTTTATACCTACGTAATAATGGAATATACTTAGATGTTCCATTTTTTAGATTTCGTTGTGGAAGGAAAACGTCCAAAATGAATGGGTACGTATCTCTGAATCAGAAGAAAAGTGACACATTCTAGGAGTTTTTATGCATATTGTTTATTTTGAACTGATAAAAAATTTTGTTAAGATGGGAAATGCATATTGATCAAAGTTAAAGAGTACTTTTCCATGTTTAGTGCACACTTTTTTTTTCTTTTTTTGTTTTTTTTTTTTTATTATTCAACTTTTAATTTGAATATTTTTGCAAATAAATGTCTTTGGAAAAAAAGAAAAAGAAAAAAAGAGAAAGGGAAATAGGAGGCGTTTTCATCGATTACCGTCACATTTCGAACACTTTACTTTTCCATATGCTGTCGACAGAGAAATTTCTAACTGGTATAGATTCCTAATTTTATTTACATTCTTACTCTGTTCACCGAGTTTTAGATTTTTATTGGTCTGTTCCTCTTTGCTGCTTCATTAGGTTTGAAAGTAGGTGTAGTTTAGTTGGATATATTAGTGGGTTTGTTCATTTATATTAGCGTTACTATAGTTCTACATCGTAGTGTTTCTGATTACTAAATTTAGTTACCAACATTCTGGAATAAATTCCTGTAATTGATGGGTTTCATGCTTTAAAGTATAATCAACAGATATTTAGGGGCCTTAATTTCGTCTCTTCAAATTCCGTTGAAATGTTCAGAAAATTCGATGAGAGAGAAGACATAATCGGTACACAGCAGTTGAAGTCGTCAGCTCAGGTACTGAGTGATATTTTTCAATTCATTTCATTCCCTAAAGAATCTGGCGGAGTCCTGGCGTTTCTAGGAATAATATTGTTGCTTATTTCATTTGAAATTTCAGTTGAAATAAACAACATATTATTTCTAGAAATGTCAATTCGTCGTATGTTTTAGCTTCTTGGATGCTGCAGCTGTGATAATCAGTCTCTAACTTTGTAGATCGCATAGTGCCAGAGTTTAGCGTGTCCGTTTCAGATAATTTGTTTTCAGAAATCAATACGATCGAAAATACTTGAGCAGTTACCATTACTAGATGATTATATTAACGATATACTACCAAAAAAAGACAGTTTCAAACTGATCAAATGCAAAGGTTTGTTTCAATTCTATCCAATCAATTTTGACCCACTTTTGAAACTATGTTTTTGGTCGACCATTAGGAAGTTCACAATATACCTATCCATCTTGATTTGTTTTACTAATGTAATATGGATTTCCAGAACATGTCGAACTCATTGCTGATTGTGACGGGAAATTGCTGTTTATCAAACCGAGAGATTTATCATATTTTCCTACCCTTCGACTTCTTCATCAGTATCCTTTTATTTTGCCTCATGAAAAGGTTAATGATTTAAATATCCTTGAAACTTCGGAAGCTTTATTCTGCGTGTACCAGCTATTACTGTGACCTTTTTTTGTATCCACTGTGATGATAGGATACGCAGTTAAGAAGCTTACAGTGAAAACTTAATGCTGTGCAAGTATTCTTATTTCTATTGAATAATTGATGTAACTTTTATTTCCCTCCTCTGTGATTTAATAAATCCTTATGTCATCTTTAAATTTGTTTAGTATTGAAAGAAATAGCAGCACTTTTGTGGAATGATCTGGCGTTTCATTATGAAGATTTATGAGTCAAAAATCTGTTGAAACGTTGGCGTTTAAGTGAAGAGGCGCATCACTTAATTCCTGAAAAAATGATATGAAAAGACTTTTCGAACTGTTCTAGGTCGATAAAGGTGCCATCAAATTTGTCCTCAATGGATCTCAGATCATGTGCCGCGGTTTAACTAGTCCAGGTGCCAGATTAAATGTAGATGTTCCCGAAAACAGTGTACGATCTTTCTTGATTATTTTGCACTGATTTCTTGTATATGACTTAAAGCCTTTATACAGACTTCACTTTCTCTTTCTAACGCCTTCGTATTTTGATAAAGCAATCCTTTTACATATTTATCAGTTTTCTGTCAATTCATATCATCCATTTCGGACGTGTTATTCACATATTTCGCAAAATTCTTTCTCGCTTTTGAAAAACTTTTTCCAAATTTCAGGTTGTGGCTCTAATGGCGGAGGGAAAAAAGCATGCATTGGCGATAGGTCTTACAAAGATGTCTGCAAAAGAAATACTGACAGTGAATAAGGCAAAATTTGGTTACGTAATGAAAAAAGAAAAGAGAAACGCATGACCAGTCGAATACTCCAATAAGATAATACTTTTCAGGGTATCGGCATTGAAAATTTACACCATTTGAACGATGGCCTTTGGAAAGTTCAGACAGTTTTGTGACGATAGTTAGTGCACACAATGGAATTAATGAATATGGCCGCCCAATTTTCTGTAGTTTACTGTGATCAGTTTGGTGGAATACATGTTAAACGGTCTGTAAATCGGTGATAGTATTTGTTTATCGTGATTTTAAAAATTTTTGTTTGCACTTTTACAGGTGAGCTTACTAATGTATGAACCTGATTTAATATTTGCTGCTTTATAATAAGTGAAAGTGAAGAAGTTGGATAAAGTGTCTCATTTTTTTCCAGATTTTGACAACTATATCACGCTTTTTTAGATAGGGCAATATAGCTCACATATGGATCGGTCAAATCTTAATGACTGATCCTTGATAAAGTTTTAACTTTATTAGTAATGTACAACAGCAGAAACTATGTAAAAGTCAGAGTTATGAAAACAGCAAGAAATTACATATATTAAACAAGGATGAGGTCGCTATTTAGCAAAGGATTATGATTAAGAAAGTCATCCATGACATCCTCATGAAATCCAGAGAACGTTACGTGCTGTCGATTTTTTTACATTCAATTGTTAACCATAAAGAAGTAGAAAATACAACAGAAACTGCATCCTAGTCTATGCCAAAATCAGCGATTTTATATGAGGATCCAGTGATATGAATTATTAGTTACAATGTATAAAGAAACTTGCAATTACGAGAAAACCGCTTCAGTTCGCAGTATTTTGGTATGTACAACATACGAAATTGCCCAACGAAAATTGATCAGAAGGCATTTCATCGCCTTCGTCCACCTTTCTTCGGCATTGAATTGCATTTTAACGGAATACTCCATTTTGTTGTCCTCAATATGTTCTCTGTACATTCGATGAGGGAACCGAAACTAAAACTAGTTCAGTTTAATTCTTCATCTGATATTTAAATTACTCTATCGGTAATAATGATATAATGTAAGGGATTTCAGTTTTATTCCACTGCACACATTCTAGTGTACGTTTCTCCTGAGCTTACGAAGACAAATAAAGCACACAGCAAGTGGGTGAATTCGGTTTAACCATTTATTATCACTGTAACTTCTACTCGTTCCCAATTGTTTCTCAGCTAAAGGCTCACTACTGTCCACAGTCATTAAATGCATCGTTGTAAACACCACATACGTATTAATCCGCATACTGTTGACGATATTATACCTATATACTATTGACATTACGCAAAAATTGCTAAATAAGTTGACTCACATCCAAAATAATAGTTTGGCAAAATGATGCTGCCAAAAAATAGACTAAAAACATCGAGTAATGCAGAGAACGAATTAGCATACAGTGTAATATTTTTACCTGCGCGCGTTCAATATGTTTTTGCAGCTGACAGAAACACTCCATAAAAGCACAAATGCCTTCATCGAATTTCTTTTGTCCAAATGGCTTAAAACCGCCACTGCCAAAAAGCGGTAATTCAGCTCCAGTGTCCAAACACTGGACAAATGAATGACTGCCAACTGGCACAATACGATATAAGGTGAACTGAATTTCAAGACAGTCTGCCAAGGTCTGAAACATCAATCTATCGATTCTCAAATCTTTTAGCAGCAGGAAAAGGTTAACCAGCAGTAAACTGACTACGCAATAAATAGTTCAAAATGCCAACAACCCAAGCTTACATTGATCAGCAAAGCCACTTGTCCCCATGCGGCATTGATTTCGCTCCATTCAACTTGAGAATGTGGCAACTGACCAAGACGAAAACCATTAATTGTACCAAAACTTCCTTGCTTCCAAATATGAAATGCTGTATTTAACACGTTGATTTTTGACAGTCTGTCACGCTGACTTTTCAAACAGTGCATCTCGGCTTCCAGATCTTGCTCCTTCATTTCCATTCTGATCAACTGCCTTAAGCATTCATATTGCAAACTTCAGAAAGAGCATCTTGATCACCTTTTCAAAAATCAGTTAAAATATGGAGAACACAGACAATATAATACCCATATCTTGAACATATTCAAATGGATCTTATAGTTAATCTTTGTCTTACAAGACTTCATCTTTCTTAATGGTGGCTATTACCAGATGTTACAAGAAAAATTACGGATACCTTAAAAGTATATAGTTGGACAGTGTACTAACACATGAAAAAAAAGAAGGGAACCTAACATGCCAAACTTCATCAATGTTTTTTAGTATTTGATATTATATTCAAAAAGAATCACGAAATGATTCAAACAGAAAAATTGAAGGCAAAAAAAATAACTTAAACAAGGTGATATACACTAATTCTCCTTCCTCCTGTCTGCGAATTCTCCCTTCTTCTCTCTATTTCTTTCCCCAGTATGCACTCAAAAAAATTCTCGAAAAAACTGCAAAAGCAGAAACGAAAACCTATGGTTGTCACGAAATACTCTCCATAACAATTCTGCAGAATCATTCTCAGCATATAATTCACTTTTTTTCTTTTTTAATTCCGCATCCAATTTTGCCTCTTCAGCTTCCAACTTTTTCGACTCTCCTAACAAAGAAGCTTCTTCATCCTGAAAAAAAAAGCATGTCCAACACTACCTTGAATTCATCTTTATGGATGAAAGCATAACAACATATATACTTTGAGTGCGACAGTTTCACAGCAATAATAAAGATAACATAATTATAAATTGATGATACTACAAAAATGAATAATAAATTTATATGACCTTCATAGAAGCAAGTTTTGCAGCCATAATATTTCTGTCCATTAAACGAGAATCTCCCCCTTCTTTCAACGAATCAAGTAATTCACGATATTGTGTACATTCTTCATCTAGTTCTTTTAAATGCTGATCCATCCCCGAAAGTAGCTGTTCTGTACAATCCTAAACTTTTATTGATACGAGATATGCCATCACGTAGAAAATTATAAAATACAACGGGACAATTAATATGATCAGTAGTCACCTCACACATCGGTCCTTTTAAAGCTGAATTTGAATTGCATATTGCATCAAATAGATTTCCTGTCGTTGCTGAAGGACCTTCTTCAGTGCAAGAAGATGGATTGCCCTGAGAAAGAAATGATACGCATTAGTTACCCAGAAATATGCACTTCCAGGATAGTGAAACTTTTTGATAAAAATCAGAATACGATGATAAAAACGATTATAAATTGATTCAAATAAATAATTAGATGGACGAATGCATCAACCAAGAATGGATTTTGTTGATCTTCGAAGCACTCAAAAATGCTCTCATCCAAAACCAGCTTATTTTGACAATTGAAACATGTTGGGATGTTGTCATCCATTTCACAGCAATAAATCTGCTTTTAACCTTGATTCAGAAGATGAAAATAGTTCTGTGTAAATGAACAGTTTAATCTGTAAAAGATTCATGATCATTTCATAACATAAAAATATAAAAATCTAAACATTAATTACGTTTCTCATTTTAATATTTACTCATAGTTCCATCATGAGTATTTTATTCCTTCAATAATTCATCATCATCGTACGTGCATTTAATATTAAAAAATCTTATAAGTGAAACTTCTCAGCAAATATTCAATGTGAACAATTCGCAAACGTAGCACACCATATGTATTTTATCAAATCGAATAAATACAGTAGAGCAAAATAATGGCCTATTCATGTATACCAAATATTCAGAATCTATGAATTCTGAATATTTGAATCTATGAATTCTGAATATTCATATAGATTCTGATGATTCTGATTTTTCGATCACTTATACTCTGCACGTTATAACTCTTTGTCTTGAATCTCTCAACTTTTTTGTGCTTATTTTTAAAATTGATTATTGTGCTAAAAATCGATATGCTGGTGGTTTTAAAAAATTGTTAGTACTTTGAAAATTTTGAAATTTACAAAAATCTCTCAAAACCCTAATCTTAGAGCAATAAAAGTACAATTATTGAGCTGTAAAAAAGAGAAGGCTCTCAAAGATTTGCGACATAATGCAATAATGCACGTCGATGAGACAGATAGATAAACACATTCACTGTCGGGAGGGATTCATTTGCACAACGGGGCTGACCGGGATAGCTTGCTGTTGTAAGGCAGTCCGATGTTGTTGTGTTGTTTGTTTGGCAAATGGGAGAGAATTCAGATTCAGATTTGGATTCATTATTCGGCAAATAAGGCTTATTAGGATGAATAAAATAATTCAGATTCAGATTCATTGCTCGGCAAATAAGGCTTATTAGGATGAATAAAATGATTCAGATTCGGATTCATTACTCGGCAAATAAGGCTTATTAGGATGAATAAAATGATTCAGATTCGGATTCATTACTCGGCAAATAAGGCTTATTAGGATGAATAAAATTGTACAGTTTATTCTCGGTATTTGCTTTTTGTAAAATGTTCAAAGCAAATGTTAATAGTTATCATGAAGAAGCAAATATGTTCTAATGGTACAACCATTGAAAGCATGAAACCTTCGAAAGGGTTTACTAGGATAGCTGTTGGCAAATGTAGTTGGTATCAGCATGGTCAATAACCGTTTTATTTCATGAGAATTCACAGAATCTGGAAACATACCGCAATAAGATGACTGAACATTTGCAGTTTCACAGCGATGTTTCTTACAAAATATCTTTGCTTCAACGTAAACTGGTTCTAATAATTACGTTTATTTTGGTCTTGTATTTCTTGTATTTTTAGCACTAAAACACTAGGTGTGCAAACCGCCACAGAATTTGCAAGATGTCTTGGTTGTGGGACTGGGTATCCGGTATGCTTAATTATCTCGGTAAGCACATCTAAACATTGTTCATTGAACGGTTGTACGTCGAATCAATAATTCTTTAATAGACTTGAAATGAATTTTGAATAAAAAGGTGTCAAGGGAAGCCCAGCGAAAGTTGTTGAATATTTCTTTTTGTGTTAGTATTTATAAATCGATAAAATACGTGATTTATTTATGCATTTAGAATTGGACAACGATAATTTCCAAATTGCGTCATTTGTCACTAATTTGAATTTAATGCTTAGTTTGTTACAGGTTTGACTAAGAAAAATGGCAAATTAGTTTTCTTGGGACTAGATAACGCTGGCAAAACAACACTTCTTCATATGTTGAAAGATGACCGTATGGCACAGCATGTTCCAACACTTCATCCAAGTAAGTCCTTACACGTGATGATATGCACTTGAATAAAAAAAAATTCATTGGACTTCAAACACACACTTGAATTCCTTTACTGCATCCCAGAATACACACTGGTGCACCACAGAATGCACGTCGTTGGAATGTTCACTGTCGAAAAATAGCATTTGGAGTTATACGCATTGTTTGGTAATTACTGGTAAATAAGATTTATTAGGTGAGTAAGGTTGCCGAGATATCGTCATGACGAATATTTGGGAATTACCACATTTTATGCTTTGTGCAAATAATGCGTTGAAATAAGAGGAGCTGATTTACACTCTTGCGAAAGAACACCAAAAAAGAAGGGAGATATGAGCAAAATTGTCCTTCATATATAATGTTTACCGGTTGTTTTTGGGTGCATACTTGAAAATTAGACATTTTGCATACCTGGTTTTGATTATTAGTTCTTTTCCGTCCACATTTATTTCATTTACAATATCTTTAATAAAATGCATTTCCAGCCTCTGAAGAACTTTCTCTGGGTGGTATTCGCTTCACAACGTTTGATCTTGGTGGACACGAACAAGGTTAGTTCGTTAACTTCTTTGCATAAACGTACCAAGTTTTTATTATGCTGCTGATTAGTTCTTATGACATAAGCATTTCACTTTAAAAAATTTGGTATTCTGAAAAGTCAATGGCATTTATTTCATCGAATTAGAAAGGAACCGAAGTAATAAGCATTTTCAGCACGACGTGTTTGGAAGGATTATTTTCCAGCTGTAGACGCTATTGTATTTTTAGTGGATTGTGCTGATGTTGAACGGATTGCGGAAAGTAGGCGTGAGGTGCGGTTTAATTAGGTCGTTACTTTTGTTTTCACGAAGAAAGTTCATGGAAAGGAGCTCTTAAATCTCTACATTAATTTCATTATAACAACCTTAATATTTTGAACTGGATGTATTGCTTTGAATTTTTCGGGTTTTTAGCTCGAAAGTTTGTTGAACGATGAACAAGTGGCCTCTTGTCCACTGCTGATTCTCGGGAATAAAATTGATAAGCCACATGCATTAGGAGAAGATCAGCTGAAGTGGCATTTGGGAGTATCGAATATGACCACCGGAAAAGTTCGTTCGTTCTAATTTATTGGTTTTTCTAACAGAAGAAATTACATTTCATATTAAGCGCAGTCTCCCGTTTCATTCTTTTATCTTCATTTTTTTTTCCTTAATATATTTTTAGACCACATTTGATTATCTTTTAAGTCATCTGAATTTATATTGATGGCTATCCACAAATTCTTTTTTTTTTATCTTCACTGGTCATTTTAATTTTTATGACTTGAGGCACTTGATGAACAACTTCACAGTTTATATTCTCTGTATCGCTTAGTTAAATTTTGTAAACACTGTCCATATAATACGTTAGAACTAACATTTTCGAGCATCTCCGAATTCTATTCAGGTATTGTTATTTAGGGACAAATTTCGAGAATGGATATATCGTCGAGACCAATGGAAGTTTTTATGTGTTCGGTTTTAAGGCGCCAAGGATATGGGGAAGGTTTCAGATGGTTGTCGCAATATTTAGATTAGATATTCTTGATATCCCTAATGACTAACGTGGAAAGGTGTTCACTTATTGTACTTTTCCGGATAAATTTCTATGTAATTTCTTTTCATTATAAGGTTGTAAAATGATATCTGGTTCTTGCCCTTGCGGATGCTTTTTACACTTTTGTAACTGGTATTCATTAACTGGAGCAAACTTCAGCGAAAAAAGTTTGTAATTATCGATCAGTGGTTACAGCGGTTAATAATTACAAATTCATTAAAAAGTATGCTATGCAAGAAAGAGTTGCCATACAGAGCGGTTTTTAAAGTAATATTCATTTTTATGGAGAACAATTTTAACTGCTTGGATTGTTATATAAAGCAGTCGGATTTATTTGAATGCTTTGAAATGGTGACAGGACACATGAACACAACTGTTAGTCTGTGTGAGATTTTATTTTGCAAATAATGGATGATCGGATTCAAAAGAAGTAAAAACGGATTGGCATAGATAAAACTTGTTTTCTATGCTAACTGAAAACAGACAATATCGAATAGGGTTTTATTCATTTCTAGTGGGTGCCAAGGTTTGATTAATTTGAGGAAATTACTTGTTTTGAGTAATTTGTGGTAAGGTACGACGTACCATTAATTCGACATATTCCGATATCGGTGACTTGTCAAAAATAATGTGGTCGTGGATTAAACGTTAGGATTGTATGTCACAGTGATTATTAAGTGTAGTCTGCTGGAATGAACAGGTTTTTACTTAGATTTCCTCTTAATGTTTATTTTGGCAATTAATTTGGACAATAAACGGAATTTCTGTGGTTGTGATTCGTTGCTACCACATATGTGATATATGAATCCGTTGGAGGGCATTTATGTTGGACTGTAAAATATGTACATTGAACTAAGTGGGTTTCAGCAATAATATTTTGACTCGAACTACTTTCGTGAAGTGTGAAGCAGAAGGATAAGTAACTAATGTTTTATAATGCAAAGTGGAGGTATGGAGGTATTTTCGGAGCCATTGTGCTCAAGCTGTAACATCATCGCCGTCGACTCAGTTCCATTTTAAGCATTTTTTGATGGAATACGACAATATCGTATGGATTAAAGAAGAAGTCCAAGTATTCTGGCTTTGCACCATAGTTGTCCACTGTCATATTCTTCTAAGTTCCAGCAAATACAGTTGTGACGATCGCAGTTTTTTAAGGGAAATAACAAGAAAACCTGTTGAATTCTATAAAGAATGGGAATTCTATTTCTAATGAAGAGTTTAATGCCCTAGAATGTGAAAAAAAATTGACTAAAATACGAAACAAACAATAGACCTATTGGTGATCTGCGTACCATTCTGAACAAATCATTGAGCAATGAAAGGAAACGGTTCTCAGGTTACTGCTTCGTTTTTGTTATTGAGAAAAACTACTGAATTAGCATAGCTCTTGCTCTGTCTTTTTTTCGAATTATATGGAAAAATACATTTTATTAACCTTATTTTTTCCGCATTTTTAAGTTTTTCGTTTTGTGGAATTTTATCAGGTGGACCAGTTTTAGCAGAAATTAAGACTATTAGAACTTTTTACTTATAAAATTTTTATGTTTTGGTTAAAATTGTCAAATGTTTTTCGCCGATAGTTTGCTTTACTTCATTTCAGATTGAAATGGGAAAATTAGGAATAGCAAAATCTCGCCGAGAAAAAAAAGAAATTGCGAAACAAAATGAACAATTTACCAGTGCAAAACAAGAGGCCTGCTTTCATATGAAGGCATGATTTCCGAGTGACAATAAAGCTATTTGAAATGTATTTTTTGTTGATAGCCGCTCAATCGAATACTTGTTATTGTTATTCGTTGTTATTCATTGTTATTCGTTGTTATTCGTTGTTATTCATTGTTATTCGCGAAAAAAAAAAAAAAAAACCCGCCAACACGTGAAAACTTTTCACAAGTTGTTGGATCGTGAATTTGGCCACAATATTTTTAATGCTATTATTCCCTATCAAAATGAATTTGACACCACTGGAGATGATTAGCAGTTAAATTTAATGCATACAGTGGAGAAAGTTAACTGATAAAACAGCTCGAAAATACCTCGAAATACTGTTTAGGAATTGGTCTCGAAATTCTCATGGTTTTGGTCTTTTATTACTACTTTAATATTAAATTAACTATTGAAGTTCGAGCAATGTCTGATTGAACATAGTGCAGATCAAGAAGAAAGTGGAATGGGCAAAATAGAAGACCGGAAAGGAACCAATTGCAATATTTGGTTTCCTAATTCGATTTTACCATATAGTAATCTAGAAAGTCATTGTACCTCTATCATCAGAAGAGAAATACGATGAGCTTCTACACAAATTCATGTTCTCTACATAATTTTGGATTAAATCATTATTTAGTTGGTTTTCTTTATTCAATGTTTTAAAGGACGGATTGGCGAAGAATGGATAGGTCACATATTAGTGACAACGACCATCACAACCGAATAGTGTCACGTTTCTTCAGAGCATCGATAAAATCGTTGTAATGGTTCAAGATAACGTTTTTCTCCCTACAATTTAGGCATTTCTTATCAAAAAAGCTCCTAGCTCAGACTGGAAGTGATTGCAGTTCTTTGTTTACACTCCAGATCATAAATTTTTGATTTTTTCAAAATTCAATAGATGCATCGTAAACAATACTCGGGAACAACACCGTGTTTTCCCATAATAGTCGCTTTCAATTTCTGATCTAATTTCCGTGATAGTATTGGTTTGTCAAACGAATAATGGGCTGTCCTGTACGCTGTTAGAAGAACTTTACTTTTTTACAGGCTTTTTTCCAAGTTCCAGTTGTTTGCATCTCAATTCACGCTAAGCAAAATCCAGTCAGCTGTAATAATTTTTCTGCTCTGTTAATCCTGACAATCATGTACAGTATAATAATTGACATACCTACGTTCCTTTTTCTAATTTTTTTCTTGAGCTTATTTTATGGATTACATTTGTTCATGATAAAAAATTATATGTAGTCCTCGTGATGATAAGAGATGAAAGCGAAAACTTTCTAGAAGCGCGATTTGATGGAACTTGGCAAAAAATTAGGATTCGTTTCAAGGATTAAAATGCCAAAATGATTACAGAATGAGATGGTTACTGTTTCATATATGTTTGTTACTGGAAATACGTTTTTGACGCGTATGAACTGAAAACCGATGGTCAATGGGAGTTTGCCATAAACGGAATACAAGATTTACTAATTCGTTTCATTACCCCAATCATAGCGTACTCAACTATCATTACAATCGAAATCCTCGTGCTATTTTCATGTATAACAAGCAAAGGGATTACAAGTATTGGCTGCAATTGATGTGATAACTGAACTTTTGACCGTAAAACATAAACATGGCTATATTTGGTTGCTCAATACTCGGGAATCCACTATATGCAACCAAAATATGATTGCTGCAGTGGGAAGGCCTGGAACATTCTGCACTGATAACTAGATTCACCTATGATATTAGACAGTCGGAAATCCGCTTTTTAGAACCACGCACTTTCAATGTAGTCCAGAATTTAGCTCTTGCTCCCAAGAATGTAATCGCCATCACTGCTTATCAAGGACTAGCTGTCGCATGTGTTGACAATATGATTCACTTCCATAGCTATCCATTGCCTCATAAAAACAGATTCAAGCCACCTTGATTCGCATTAAAACTATGACACTAAATTGCTTGTCTACTTATTAATATTCATGCTTATAAGCCACAAAATTCGGGCAATCTCAGGAATTTTATATTTCACAAACGGTCTCGAAAATTTGATATTTTTCCCCCAGCACACAAAATCAGATTCCTATAATAACCTACAAAAAGCTCATCATAACTTAAGAATGTTAAGCAAAATTAATTTTAGCAAGCAACTTTACGACTTGTTGCAGACTGATTTTTTATCCAATAAGCAAATAATTGAAAATTTAGAAAAAAGCATAAAATTTTTTAATATGAATTAATTGATTAATAAGCCATATATTACAGACATAAATTCCAACTCAATATCAGTTCGTTCCTCCGAAGAGTTTGAAAATTTTGCTCATCTATTCCATTATCTCGACGAAAGCATACAGCTTTCTTCTAATATTCTATTCTATCTAAATACTGGTTGGGTGGTTTTCGAAATTGATCAAATATAACACATTGTTCGATTGCAACACATAAACCATGCAAATATGCGAAGAAGAATCTCCAAAAGCTGGAACGGATGGCATTTTCCGCTCATAAATTCTTATTAATTACATCCATCAAAAAACAAGTAATCTGCAAAATAAATTCATTTCTATGCGTTAACTACAATAAAATCAAAAAATGTAACTCCTTTCTAGTAAATTCGTGAAAAAAGAGTATCAGAAGTCTTAGGTTTTGAGACAGAAACTTAGCACATAGTATTACACTAAACTTCTGTTTACGAAATACAAACGACTGAAGCGGTAGCGTGGATGAAATGCATCCAAATCAAGGCTTTAGATGATGCAGATATGATTACAAAAGAAAAAAGAAAGAAAAGATATCGTAGCGTTAAACACTTAAACTCTTAAATAATTAAGTACATGTGCAAAAATAGCAGACTAAATTTTAAAGAAACTTAACGAAATTAATGTTTGCATTCAAAAGAGCTAAAAACAAAAATATTGTGTTAACATATAAGTTCAAAAAGGCTGAAAAGGAAAGATAACACGAAGTTCAACAAAAACCACAAACAAGCGGGAAAAATACATAAAAATAACGGTAAATACCCGAGATGTGACAAGTCATGAAAGGCATAAATAAAATAGCATGGAATTCGATGTAACTGACTATTCTAAACATTCCGCACAATTCTGAATAAATTTGCACACTAGAAGCAACGCAGTGTGAACTGTTGTAAATGAACAGATATAACACTTTGCAGTAATGTAAATTCTCACAAATTACTTACTTCTGAGCTTCAATTCCGGCTACCATTACTGTGGAAGTGAAAAGGAATAAAGTGATGTGGTCAAACTGAAACCACTCCTCATCAAACGGAAGCTGACAACGAATATAGCCACGAAAAAAGTGCCAAGAAACACTTTGCTTAAACTTTATGAGCAATATATGAGCTTACAAAGAACTGATTTGCAGTAACCCAAAGGAAAATGAAAGACTAATCTTCCACTGAAAAGTTTGAGCAGAAAGAAACATTAACATTTTTTTTCATATATACCACTTATGCTTACTTGAACTTCCGAGCAAGATTATTTAATTGATTGCCAATATTCATATAAAATTCTCCCTGACTTTCCAAATACGTCGCCATCATGTTCTTGAAATCTTCGCCGAGTTCATGGCTTTGAAATGCTATTTCAGCAAGCATCACATAACTGATAGAATCAACTTTCTCCTTCACTTTTTCTATATCTGCACTTGAAACTCGTCCTTCTATTGCAAGCTTTTCATTTTCACGCAATTTGGATATCGCTGACTACACAAATCATTATAAGGAAAGAGAGAAATGATACATCATTTTTTTTGGAGAGGAACAAATGGGAAGTGAATGTTATTGAAAGAGTTAATAGTATACGATCAACAATAATTTCAGATAGTATCTTCTGCAATGTAAATGAAGGAAGTTAAATTCGTTCATAGAATCAATATCAAAAACGCGATTAACTTCATCTGTTTCACGAATCATTTCGATAACTATATGACAATCACATTTTCAAAGTAAGGTAACCTTATCCACCTCCCGCCCTATTTTCTTTTAGCTTATAAGATTCTTGAATATTTAATAAACTCAACATTCACTCACCCTATGAACGTTGACGATGTCTGGTATACAGGCGAGCATGCCTTTGTAGGAATATAATGCATCCAGTAAGGGATCTAACGATTTCTTAGCTAATTTCTCATGCTCATCACCGATCCAGTTTAATGTTTTTGCTGTCTGTTTTAGAGCACTTGCAACTTTCTCATTTTCTGAAAAAATTCTGTTAAACGAAGTGGTCCGTTCGACACCTACAATTTTTCAGTCTTTCTGTAAATCTACTACTACATTTTACTTTATTTTTGATGTAACAACTAAAAGTATATCACAATGTCAAAATAAAAATATCGGAATCCGTAAATATCCGATCAAATTTAAAAATTTAAGTCATACTACATCACAGAAGAGTTATTATAGTTTTAAAAATTAAAAAGAATGTGGATAAAATCTGCTCAATCAACTGAACGGCATGAGTCCCTGGACCGTGTACAAGTTCTTCAGTATGAAGATCAAAACTAACTTGATGATGGATTGACATCGAATGATCGAAACAGACCGGAACATGCTTCTCCCATTTTTTGCCAATTCGTTTTACATGCTACAAAAGCACTATTAGAATATAGAGCCATTATACTATGTGCTGCAAAAAAAAAGTGCAAATGTCAATAACCATACGAAACTTACGTCCTGCAAGCCTTTTGTGGGTCTCGCTGACTCGATTATACATGAAGTTAACACTCTCTTCAAAACTTCGCATGGAACGAGTGAAATTATCCACTTTCTGTTCACTTAAATCAGAATAAAAATTAAGTAAAAACTGAAAAACATTGTATATACAATGACATCACTATCGGTGGCATATATTTTGCAGTAAATGTCAATAGATGATATAGGATTTCTTTCAAAATTTCTATTAACCAGATACACCGTGCTATTAGTAAAACTTTCAAAAGTGACAAATTTCTGCCAGTTGATTATCAGATTAAGATATGACCTAATACTAGACTATCCTTCTACTATTAACAAATTTGAGAAACATACACATCACTGCTATCGAGCGGCTGACTTGGAACCGTAACAGAATAAAGAAAATTTCCTCCAATATATTCATCTTTTTCGGCTTTTCTCTTACCATTTTTCCATTTCTTTTCATCCGTACACGTTACGAAATGTATCCACACGTCTGATTTACTGAGAACAGGATGCCTGCATACTTTATTGACCCAAATTTGCAGAACGTTTTTTCGGTGCTCAATGAAATCTTCTTCATAGCGGCCTGAACAAAGTTTTCGCCTTATACCCACTAACCGTTCTTTAAATATGCATAATATACTGCAAAACCGTTTAGCATTCATTCAGTATAATCGTACCAGCAACTTGTTTTTCGGGCAGTGGTGGAAGTGGTATTAAGATGTACTTCGCTGACATACGCTCATAAAGCCAATCGAAATGTTTGTATCGTCGTGACACCTACAGTAACATATTGATTTTAAATGATAATACAGTATGACGATTATGTCTCATTTCGTATTTCCGCTCACTGTATCAACAAATAATTTAAAGAAAGGATGGAATCGACTTAAATCAATAAAGTAAAAGGATAACATCGAAAGAAATCTGACCTGTATACCGCTAAGGGAAGATTTAACGCTATATGCAATGAAACTTTTCAAGCCTTTCAGTTTAGATTCTTTCTTCGGTTTATCGACAATGCAATAATAAGGTTGAGTAACTGGAATCCATTCCGCTCCGTCTACTGTCAGCTAAAAATTGAGCATTATTATTGTAGCAAGAGTAAATTTCCATTTTATATCTGCGATAGAAATATTGATACTAAGATTAATAGACCTATGTTCCTTCGCAAATAGTATATTAAACGAACAATTATTTCATGGTGTTCTTCCGTTTTTGATGTCAATCTTGAAGCAAGCAGGATATAATCTTCCATGCCTGATTTAACGAAATTGGAGAATCTGTAAACAATCAGTAGATGTTAGTATCTTCAAATAAACTATAACATAAACGTAGACGTTTAACATAGACGACAAAACTTCCTACATCACAATATTTTTTAATTCCTGCACAGGGAACAAGATAACAAAGAACATGAAGATTCGTGACTTACCGATTTATATTCTTCACTCTAACTGTTCCTTGCTTAACCAATGCATCACCTTTGATAGCTTGATTACTGGATACATAATTATGCACTTCAGAATTATCTGCTGTATTTAACACATTTTCCTAAATGAATATTATTTAAGAATGATATATTTCGATTTTTCAGTTACTGTCAGCTAACCTCGACAAAAAAAAAACTGGGAATCTGAATATTTGTTAACTTCCCATCTGATCTGTAATTTAGCAGTGCAGTTTTATTTTAGCGCAAAAAAACATGTAGAATTTCATTTTACATTAGCTCATACACCTCAGCATTTCAACACGGCACGAAAGCCTGGATCTGTAACGTTAAAGCAGATGTTCTATATATCAACCAAAACTTCCTGCACTAGCATCGTTTCACCAATCCCATAAAAATTTGCAAGCAAAAAAAATAGGAGTGATCGCTATAAATAATTTTTACTGCAACATTCAACTTGATCGAACAAAAAATCACTAACATAAAAATGAAAGTCATGAAAAAAAATATATGAAAAAAAAATGCATGAAAAAAAAAATACATGAAAAAAAGTGAAAAATAAATCTACTCGTATGGAGGTTTAATGATATGAATTCCAATAAAATGACTGGGAGATTTGTGAAATACGGTTTGCAAGAGAGTAGTTTATCATGCACTAAGATTGAAAGGTAAAGAAAATTCCAATCGCGAGTTAAATATGCATAAACTATGCATAAACCATGCAAAACTGCTTGATAAAACGAGATTAAAAGCATAACATACCGATAGTTCTTCGTCATCATCAGTCCAATCATCAAAATCGTCATCGTCGTGAGATGCCGGTACAAGTACCGGAGGAAGTGCTACATCATGCAACTGCTGAAAATAATTGCCAGTCCACTAGACCTTGGTTTACAAATATCAACAAACAAGCCAAGAACTAATTAAATCAAATGAAAAAAAAAAAAAACAACAACTACTAGTATCATGAATGTAACTTAAATTGCTGGAGAACAGGTCTGTCCAAGGCACAACCTTTAATGTATGTTTATACAAAATCCTCTTGAACTGAATTCATGATTCCGACAACTGCAAACCTATGGGAAAATCCAAATTTTGGGTCACGTGATACAATAACAAAACACTATATAAAAGAAATCGACAAAGAAACCTGTTCATTTGACGGAATGATCAACTGCGGGTAATGAACGGATGCTGGGGTTGCACTCCAGCTGTCTTCTACAGCAAAAGCTGGAGGATTGTGATGCTGTCCAGGAACTGCCTTGAAATATCAGAAAAAAGAAAAAGGTTAAAAAAATACATGTATAGAGATGAGCAACTTGTTCTAATAGCAAAGAATCTTGGGCTAAGAGAAGCGGGAGTATGGTGCGAAACATTGAATTACATTTTAATCTAACCCAGATGACTAATTATTCGACAACAATGGGTTCAAATCTGAAATAAGGTATGAAAATAAACGTTATAAACATCTAGCTAAAATCTTATTGCAGACATCATCTAATTTCTCCCCACAGTTTTACAATAATTACAAACAGCTTCACTAATATTTTAAAAAAAAAAATGCTCAAAAAGTAGAATCGTATTCGTGAAAATTGGAAAGATCTATTCAAGCTATAAATAGCAACAATAGTTCAAATTAGTTACTATTAGGAAAATTTCCACAACCACATCGCACCCTCAATAATTTTTGCAGCTTTCTATCCCTCATACTTCAGTGATGATATCTTAAAAAGACGGAATAAACCGACTGCCCCGCCTTATCTTGAAATACTTACACAATGTGCCTAACGTGCCTAACGAAGAGCCATGAGAAAATGTGCTGCTAAGTCAGTTAATTACTGAACATTTAGTATTCAATGGAATGAGCTCAACAATGGAGCATTTGAAATCCAAAAATGAATATTGAAATCAAGCGAAAGCTGGTGTTTGAAAGTCTGGAAGCATAAAAAATCCACTTTTGGAAGGGTTGGTGAAGTGTTGATTTTCACAACGTAAGATTCTGGAAAAAGTCCGTGTTGTCCTTTTGCATTGCGACCTTCCAGCCAACCTCCTTGGATACCCTGAAATAGTTCTTAAAAAAGCTAAGGACTGAATGAAAGCAAAGAAATTTTAAAAAAGTGTCAGAATGGTTACAGAAAGAAAACTCACGCAAATTCGAGGCAATCTTACCTTTTCCATCAATTTTGTCTTGGAATATCACTTGTGCCTTTTACAATTTTTTTGAGGCTACCTTCCTAGCCGCCAGTAACATACAAAAACATGACCAACTTGTTAAACTTGCGAGAAATTCGAAACATAAACTTCATGCTAAATTTACAAAGAGAACTCAGACATACTTCTCAACGTTAAACTGAGAGAACTCCGTTTATTAAAAGTTTATAAATCGAACTCAAAAACCTAATATTTATTAAGAGTTTATAAATCGAACTCAAAAACTGACTTTTTTGCAAGACAAAACATCAAAAGGCATACTTCTCTAACAACTGTAAGAATTTCATTAACTGAAATAGACAACTCTCCAGAGTTTGGCTGTGCTTCGAATTCATAAACGGCTCGAACTTGAGTCATACTTGCGTACTCCGTATTTTACACGATAAATTGTGTGCCAAGCAAACACTTCTTCGAGTATTAATAGATGGTCTAAAACTTGCATTTCAACACCTTGCATCATTGCCGGGCGGAAATATAAACACAAAACGAAAATTGAAAGGAGAACAAGTAACTGGAACTTGCATGATATGTAAAGGATGACATAAATACCAACAATACTGCTGTATCGTTAAAAGCCCCACATACTATAGTACATATTAAATGAACAAATGTGACTATTTCCACTGTGTAAAATATTAACTTCAATTCATAAAATTATATACAACAGCAAATTTCAGGTCAACTTTGTCACACAAATTATGAGGTCCGCTACAAAGCCGATTTGTTTATTTTCAAATAATTTAACAAAAAGAAATACAATTTTGATACAATACAGGATGAAACGAGTTCCTCCACTTGATTTTGACAATTGGTTCCTGCTAGGATTTAATCGACAAAATCTTCAGATTCAAAATAAGCATTCGAATCAAACATCACTGGAGGGTGGGTCACATTTTTCTCAAGTTTCAATGTATACCCATAAGAGACGTTTTTAATCAAGCTCAATCATTGACCTCTTTGTATCAATAGAAAATAAGCGCGAAATGATTTATGCACAGCGGATTCACGCTGTATACAATGGTAGTGACCTCTGACCCTATGACCTTTCTACTTTTGATTGACAGGAAGCCCACATTTCCCAATCGTTTCACTATAGAGTTAGAAATAGCATGACTCCGCCAACATTTCTTCAACTACAGATAAAATAGTCCCGTTATGCAACAATTTTCAAATGCGCAACTTTTTCCGGGAAGGTTAAAATTTGAAAAAGTAGAGGGCTTCGCTGGAAAGTTTCTTTGCCGAGATAACGGCGGAGGTGATGGAGTTTCCAGCGAAATTATTCATGAATATGCTGGGAAAGGTTCACTGTGTCAACATTCTGCTCTGTTTCATCTTACCCGGGTATCGGCATCTTTATATTTCAGATCGAACATGTGAGCTAAAAAACAGTGCTCCCTGTGTCGGTATGAGTCGGATGGCTCCAATACTCAGTGGTAACTCATCAGTGTAGATAGGTTATCAGAATTAGAGTATTATAAGGATGATGACACATAGGCGATGTGAAAATCACAGGTCTTTTGCATTTTATTTCATAAAACAATTTATGCTTGTATCTCTCATAGTGTAGAGAGTTACCAAAGTTTTGTCTTCTCACGTATTTTAATGTTCGCATCGGGAAATTGCAGCTAAAATCTAACTCACAAAGTGTAACAACGTGATTGCTGTAAATCACGTAAATTCTAGGTAGATTTCAAATTGCTTCAAAGATGATCCAAATTTGCGTAACACAAGTTTCTTCCCCTTCCATTCAATCATAACTTAGTTTTCAGAACAAGCTGAATTTGACTGATATTATTTAGAAATCTGGAAAGGTCCTGCTTTAATAAAAGAGTTTAGATAAAACTGTTTGCAAAATTTTGATGCAAACTGGGATTGGTCTAAAAATATGGGTAGAGACACGTTTTTGCATTCTGCTTCCTTTTGGGTTGTAATTCAATGATACTATGAGCGGAAGTGGTTTACGCTTTGAGAGGTGGTGGTTTGTCGGATGGTACGAGAGGAGGCCGGAAGTAGGAAGATGTTGAATCCATGACTTCGATTAATTAGTTTGGATTTTGATATAGATTTCACAAGTTCTGGTGAGCGAAATTTCAAATATATGGAGTTACAAAGTTTCGCTTTTTAGTTCCAAAATACCACATATTCTAGAAAATTTTGTCCACTAATTTATGCATTGGAGAACTTTAGCATTGAAAAAACTTTCTGTCTGGTTGGTCATTCGTATTATGCCACTTATCAGAACGATAATTTTTCCCATTTTTTGTTCTCCCTGTCGTTACATTGGTTTCACTTTCATATCCATCAGTTTCTATCAAAATGAATTGCCATTTTTCTTTCTGAGTTGTGGTGAGGATCGTATTGACCATTAACCTTAAAATAGCTGTGTGGAATTGCAGTATACTATTTATACACCATGTTAATGTCAAAATAATGCGATGGGAAGGAAGTTGGATAGTAAACGTTGACTGCATGATTTTTCTCTATTATTCGGATTAATTTCATGCCTTTCAATGAAATGTTGTTTAACAGATCCACTGCTTTAATTGTTTTATTATAAGTGTATTTGTGTAGAAAAACTTGCTTTATCTATAATGTATGCTTTCATCTTGTTACCGAAAATCTTTGAGTTCTTGAAAATATGTTTAAGTAACTGAAGTGTCTATATTGATTCAGACGTGCTTGAAATGTCGTTGGATAATGGAGGTGTCGCACGTGGTCCACAGTATCGCAACCACGATTTCGCGACATTCGGGCATTGCAAAACGAAAGCCGATACGACCACTGATCTGGGTGAAGAAGGCACTGATTGCTACACCATTAAAAAGCCCACATCGGCATCATCGGTTACACTGAAACAAACTTCAACACCATCACCGAGTTATCCATCAGCGAATTCGTGGCCTGGTTTTGGAAGCCGTTATGCTCACAGTGGCGAAGACATTCAGGTCCCTACTGTAGACTCTATCAAGTCACCATGTGCTGCCAAGTGCGAATTAACTTTTCGACAGCAAAAAGTAAATTTTAGTTTTGCTATTGAATGATTTTGAAATATGGGACGGGGAGAAAGTTTGATGGCACACTGGAAATAGTTCTCCGGTGAGCAAATTTTTGCGTGTTTATGGTTTGGTAAATGGGTTTTGCTGTTTAATTTTTTCATTTGCATGCACCCCCACTAACCGGATCATATTCATTTCCGCGTTTCTTGGTGTCATGAAAATGTAACGCTGTTGCGTAATATTCATCTGGAATAGGGACACTTTTTTTTTTTAATAGGGACATTTTTTTCAGCCAGGAAGGCGTGTGTATGTATTTTCATCAAAAATGGCAAACGATGCAGCGGTTGGCGTGCGTCAAAAAAAGTACGAGTCGATTATTGCTTGGCATGAAGCAAATTGCAGACCGAGCACTTCCAAATGCGATTTCGGGGATGATTGCCAGGCAGCACCTATATTGAAGAAAAAACGATGTAGCATGGTTAATCTTTCTTGCTGGATCATTATTTATTTCCATCCATCTTTCTTTTGTGTTTTTTTTTTTGTTTTTGGAAATAATGGATATTTAATTACGTGAGATGGTAGATGATGACCGCTGATCTAAAGGCTTGAATTTTTCTGATCCGAATTAAAAGTACATGTAGGAATGAGCCAGAATACTGATTTATGTTTTTCAGGTTTTAATCCCCAAATTTCAGCAAGACTATCGAAATGGATCACCGATGAGATCATGTGGTACACCTTCCGTATGCAGCCCATCAAGTACTATGCTTCCAACGCCTTCACAGATAAGTGGGGAGTCGAGTGGTAACCCACCAAGTAATCCTTCTGAAACATTCGCTAGTGAATTGCTGCTCAATCCTGATGATCACGCTGACATTGGCGATAATCCATTAAGGTGATAATTAATAGTTCTTTAACTCATATTGCTGCCAAATCTTTCCATTTCATTTTAAATTTGAATCAGATATTTTTTCTCAATTATGCTTATTTGCATTTATAGAAGAATGGAACGTATGACGCAGGATTCGCTTTTCGAGCCTCCTTCGAAATTGTGTCGCACGTCTACTGATAACAATCAACCCGCAAGAAGGTTGGTTTAATTAGCACGCTGTAGATTTCAATCGAATTAGTCTTTTTTGCTTTAATTACACTATATTTCTTTACTGATTTGTTAGGTATGTTTCTTGCATATTTTTTAGTTAGATGGTTTAACTAAATGATTTACATTTAACCAACAAACTGTTTGGTTGGCTGATATACAATTCTATTATTGCATCAGCAAACCTGATACACTGAATGCCTAATGTTTAAGGTTACGGTGATAAACATTTCAGGGAACAGGATCGTAATGCAAAACTGGAAAAAATGCGGACACTTGAACAACAAATAATGTATGACAAAGCAAAAACAGAATGGGATCGGATGATGCACGAGCATGAAACAGTTAGAATGGCCCGTAACCACATGCCTCCTCTGATACCACCTTGTTCCTCTCAAGTGTCAGTTCCAGTTCCTTATCCATGCACATTTGCTAATCAGAATGGAATACTAATGCAAGGAACATGTCAACGGCCGATGTATCCGCAGGCGTTACAATCAACAGAGTCGTCCTCTTCAATGTCCAATATTTCCATGAGCACGATGATGGTCTCATTGCCGCAAACTTCCGGGCCAAATGTGCCAATGTCCCAGCCCTTAAGGCCATCTCTTAATTCATCCGGCTGCAATATGCAGTATTCACAGTGCGGTTTTATGTGTTGTCCTTATCCTCCTAGCACCTATCCTGCCCCACAATGTTATTCTCATATAAATGGTACTGCATCATCATGCTTTCCTCCCAGCTTTGCTTCCAACAATGGAAATGTGGCACCACAGCCCAGGGAGTACGTTGCAAATCCATAGAATTTTTTTTTTAAATCTTTCAAGGCACTGAATTTTGTTTTCCGACTGAAATTTTTTGTTATTAGATAGAGTCATTCATACAGCAGAGATGATTATTAGTTTTGGATTAGTATAGTTTTTTTTTTCAGCTATGGTATGTACCAACGGGGAATTCGAACGGTTTGCTCACCGGAGAAAATGGAATGTGAGATGTGGAGCAAGCAGATACCTGGGGTGCCTACTGACTTCAGTAATACCTTTCCTGACCAGAAAGTGCAGTATCACTCTGTAAGTAATGTATTTTGCATTCGGTCTTTTGTCATGGATGACTACCGTTCAAAATAAAAAAATATTTTCTGGTGTTAGTATTGGCGGTTTCGCACCGATTAAACCCAATAATCTTATCATGTTTTGTTTGTAATGGGTCGCAGAGCATAACAAGGTTATGTTCTTACCCTATCCAAGAAGGGAGTATATCGTTTTAGTTAGTAAAGATTCATTGTGAGGCACGAAAGCATTAGTAAAAAAATCTGAGAATTGAACCTTTTGTTTAACTCTTTGTTAACGTGGTCAATAGTTACTGACTCTCTTCATCGGCATTTTGTCTTGTCTGGGATTTCCGGGACATATATCTCGTCTATTACGCAAAATTAAGCTGTTTTTACTTTTTATTACAGTGCTGTCCTCAAATTTGACTTGGAAGTTTTGTTTTACAGTTTCATTTTTGAAATTCTATTCTTTTCAGAATGGTGCAGTGGTGGACGGCAAATTGTTGGATGCGGTTGCCAGCACTAATCCAATGTTTGCTTAATTCGTTCGTTCTTATTATTTTATGCTGCAATAAACATTTTTCATTTGAATGGTGCATTTTTTACTATGAATAAAATTTTGTAGTAGCGTATTGTTTAGCCTTTATAAATGTACAATGAAAGTTGAAAGTCAAGATTTTTACAAGGTGTGTAATATAGAAACGATATATGCCCTTTTACTGGCTATGCGATTCTTTCTTCAATAGTTCTAGCTATACAGATCAATCTCCGTGTTTGTCTGCCGTGAATTGTTGATGATCTCTGAATATGGTATTAAAGAAAAAAGTCAACCAGTCTAGTTTCGAGCATAAGTTCAGGATGAAATTAGATGGATTGCAATAAGATTTTTTTTTTTAGTCATTCCTCAACTGGAAGGTTCGAATTTGGTAATGATCAGATGAATTAATAACTGATATGATAGGATCAATCAATTTATACATTGTTTGCCTGTTCTGCTAGAGGAATGAGCAAATGAGAGAAGGCCAATGCTTTGTTTTACCCACCAGGCAAACATCAGCATAGACGCGGAATTTGCATTTTCACAACGTAACAAACACTTCCAGAGAGGACTGTACGAATGATGTCAACATTGATTTGATGTTTTTGGCTTGTTGAGGGAAAAAGTTATGAGGTGGACAAGTGGACAATTACTATGTTCGTGTGGATACTTTCTATTTCCTCATTTCCATATCATACGCTTCAATTTTTTTTTTTGCTTTACTCTCTCATGCAAGAATAATGTGTTATAACGTTAACTACGAAACTTTACTTTATTCATTTAATTATCAAAATTAAATTTTTGATAGTTTTATTAATTTCTCTCAAAATTGTACCTATCTGAAATCAATAATTTACATAACATAAACTTAGAAAATAATGATTTATTTTCTCTAACATTCTAGGTTTAATTGTTCACTTAGCCATAATAAATGTTATTACAGATTATTTCTTATCATCACATTTATTAAATTATTGTTACATATTATCTCGTACTACAAATTATTATTAGCAGGAAATTTGATAAAAGTTATAGATATGCTGGTAGTGCTGCAAAGTATCATTGTAAAACTATTATAATCAAATCTTCCTCAAAAAAAAAAAAAAAAAAAAAAAAAATTAGGTTGTCAAAATGTTCAAGAATCTAGCAATTCTTGGTATATTATAAAATTATGTAAATTTGATTGTGAGTGAGGATATCGGATTATCGTAGAAATTCTTATCAGTTGCTTTCTCCTTCATCTCAATATCTCTTATTCCTATATTCATTTGAGAAATCTGTCAAAATGGTTACGTGTATACTCCTACAAAAAGGATTAAAAGAGGAAGAAACATGTTGTTCATTTCACGGAGGTGATTAATACATGAAAATATTCCGCGCACCTATAAGTATCGGTGAAATTCGTTGGAAGATTCTTTAAAACATCAGCCATAAAGTTTGCTTTTGCAGAAATTCTATGAGTGACGTAGCCGTATCATTGTCAGAAATAGTCGAAGTACGTGGATGTGGTCTGAATGATGATGAATTGCTTGCATTAGTTACTATTGGTTGTGAAGTGCTTACAAAAACACCTGCAGGGGTATTCTCTCCCGAATATGTCATTTTACACACCGATGGTGAACTTGAGGTTTGTACTTAGACTGTTCATTGTTATGATCTTCGAAAAATATTTAGGAAGCATGCTATATTGCAAAACTACTAAGATTTTCCAAAAAAGTTTTACAACTAGTTTTTTAGAGTTTATTTATATCTATTTATCATAGATTACAATAAGACAGAATGATATCCTGCATTGTTCAGACATTGTAGTTTAAGTTTACATTCTTTGTTAATTCGATGACTTTTTCCAGATAAAATCTGTGTCGAGGGATAGAGTAAGCAGCGAATATGTGCCTCCTGAAATGCAAGAAGGCAATACTGATGTTGATCCAGGTATTAGTTCATATTAATATAGACATATGTATAATTATTTATGAGTTTTTTTGTCGAACCGTTTGTGAGAAATATTTTCATTCCTTAATACTTATTCAGCTGGAAAATCTCAACGGAAATTTTTTAAAAAGCAGTTGGGAAGATTTTATTTGTGTATGCATTATAGTTTCATGAAATGCCCAAAATTTACTGAATCTTTACTTAGATGTTTCAAGCTATTTATTCTGAAACACGAGCTCCAAAAATTCGAAACACGAGCTAACTGTTCAATAAGTCATCATTTGTCTTGTTTTTGTTGCTAATTTCTACCAATATTTAGGTGCTGTACATGTATATTGTCTTGGAAAAGTTATTCAATTTGCTGGTGCTGCTGAATCAGGCAATGCAGATCTGTTTTCCTTGTTGAACATAATGACTGTGGCTCATATTGCTACGCGGCCATCCGTTACTCGGTTTGTTTGCTGTTTCCTTATCCTTATAGTACCGTAAGCGTACCTTTTGTAATTGTAAACTGTAACCACTGTTCGTGTTTTGACTGGAATAAATCAGAATTGTTTGCAGTTTTTTTTAAGATAGTGGTATTTTCTGGAGAATTACGGAACAGTAGAAGTATATTGCACTTACCTACTAAATTATATCTTATTGGAAAGCAACAAATTTTCACAGTTACTGTGCTAAAAAACGTTGCTATACCGTGACCTTTGGGTTGTGTACATTCCGGTCATATTTCTTTTATTTACACGAGTAACGCAATCCCTACCATTTTTCTAGCCTTGGACAAATGGCTAAAAATAAGCTTACAATTCAAAATCCAAAAGCTTTGCTGGCAGAAATGTATGTATTAGTTATGGGTGATGAAGTGGAGGATATCGATGATGTAAGTGACGTTTACCTTTAGGTTTCACCACAGCATTTTGCTCGGAATAAAACTAAAGCACATAAAAAGTCTTTTGACCGCCACCAATCGGACCTGCGGATGGATTATAGCAGCGGTTTTTGACATCTCATGTGAGTCAAAACGCATCCACAAGTCCTCATCTTTAATCATGTAGACATCGTGCGCAACGGGATATTGCATTACTTTAATGAATATTCTTTATTTTAGTTGGATGTTTCTTCTGGTGAATACATACCAAATTCAAATGGTGGAAGCGATGGTTTGAGGAGCTTAAAGTGGGACCAAGCTGGAACGAGCAAGGTGTCATAATCCTAGATAAAAGTTGTTTATTTGTCAGAGATGCTGGGTACTTTTTAGACTAACAGGAAAATAGAAAATATTTGTTACTTGGAAATCTTTATTGCTGAGGTGTTGATGCAATGCATTTAAATGATATGTTGCCCTACATTGGTTTTTGGAACACTTGAAATACCTCATTTTAGAACAGTACCAGTAATCGGTCGAGAAAAACGGCGCAGGCGGATCCATTTGATGATGAGAAACATACCAATATTTGGAAGTTTTCAGGGGAAGATCCACTTCATTCAGTCGCGTTCGCACGCGAGAAAGTGTTATTGGGAGTGAAAGATGTAAGTGTAAATTTCTTTATTTTATCCAATAAAGCGGGCGGTAAGATTTATAAATCATTTTCATTTAATGATTTTTTACCTTTGACATTGCACATTTCTTTTTAAATCCATGTTAAGGTTTTTGTTTTGAAAGAGGGGTTGTACTTTAGTGGATTGTCGCGGCTTTTTCATTAGAATTCTCCTCAAAAACTTGCTCAATCGCGAGAGTAATTTCCTGGCAGTATCCTGGTGTTTTTCATGTTTTTTTTCTGCTCTGAGTTGTTGAAATAGATATGGAGCAGCATGCAAGATGAAGTGAATAAATAGAGGATTAGGTGGGCGAAATGTTCTCAGCCAGTTAGTCCTCAACTCTGTTTAACCGAGAAGTACGACTGTGCATCAAGCAAAACTGACACGTTTGTGAAGCAGTAAATTTCATTATGTTTGTCATATCACTAAAAGTGTGATGATATCCTTTTGTAGGAAAGCAGTCTATTACAAGAAGAGGAACAACAGAAGTTGTCTCTTGGTGAAGTTAAGCTGATTTTGGAACAAAATGAAGAGGAAAGAAAATCAGAAAACAGTTTACTGTCGAAATCTCTTTCTTACGATTTTGATGATGATACTGTGGAATATAGAGAAGAAAATATTACTGATGAATTGTGCTCCATGCCAACAATTGTCGCTACCGAATTTATGGAGAAGGTTAGATTTATAAATTTTATCACATTAATGGGAATATTCACTAATATTTGGCAGGAAATAGAGTTTCAAGGCTTGATTTAACTTGGTGTCGTATACTAACTGGACAGCAGGGATGCTATCATTGGGAATGAAGCCAATGTAAATTTATATAGTTTCGTAACATGAAATTGTTTTAAAGCTTTCAACTAGTCATGTCGACATCGTTTTAAGAATTTATGTTGAGTTCACGATTTTAAGTAGATGTAATTTTGGATTGTAATGGTTATAAACTTCTTTTTACCAACATCACCCAAGAATATATTGACTCCTTCTCTTCTTTGTCTCCTACTTCGGAGGTCGCTGAGAAGTCAACACTTTTATTTTCTCAGTTATTTAAAAACTTGGATGACAAACTCAAATTTGGAATATTATCAATTTTTCATTCTTATATTTGTTTGTGAAGTGAGCTTAGGAGAAGTATTTGATCATTCTTCCACTGATTTACAAAATGCATTTTTAGGTTGACGAAGGACAAAAAACGATTGCATCTCCAAGTCTCATTTCAGAATGTGAAAATGTTTGTTTGTTTTATTTTTTCATATATCGCTTTTCTTTGCTTAGCATTCTTTGTTTCGTGACAGTTTTATGCAAACTTCGTTATCACTGCCATTTTCAGTTTGTATGGAGTCATTTTAAAACCTGTTGTAGATTGCTGATAGACAAGGTTCATTTAAAGAATCTAACTGTGAATCGCAGGCCAACAATATAATTGAGGATGTATCAGAGGTTATCTTGTCAAAAAAAGTGAGTCATTTTCATGAAATATTCTGCGATAAAAATTCTTTGACAAACAGTCTCATGCACTTCAATGCAGGAACTTGAAAAAGAACTGCCATCGCCACTTTTGGAATGTAGAATGAAAAGAATCGTAGCCGCAAGAGAAATTTCTAATATCTCAAATGCATCTGGTTGGTTAATTGTTCTTGATGTACTTTTTAATTCTTTTGTTTTAGTTTTTTGCATTTAATGAAGCTCTGGTAGCATGTTTATGAAGCTTTGATTTTCATTGTTCTTCGTAGAATATTGCAATATGCATAGATTTTATTCCGAAGATTGAAATATTCATGAGAAAGCCATGTTGCAATATTTATTAAGGCTTGGAAAATTGTGTTCTGATCAATGTCCAAAGTTGACCCTTTTATTACTATTTTTAGAACAGCAGTTCATGAGACGCAATTCGCTTTTGCCAAATAAAATAAGTGGGCGGAAATCCTCATCAAAACATTTTAAACGAAGGGTAAGGAAATGCCATATTCATGACATAAGACGTTACGGTAAATTAAGACATGGTGCCTTTTGATACTGTGATTTTTTGCCAGTAGCAGTGTATTGACTGCAGAATATCAAAGGCTTAATTTATCAGTTGTGTTTTGTATCATTTTTAGGGAGTTTGTGCATGTTTGTGTTGGACTGCAGTAGCTCCACTTACTGGAGGACGTGCTGCACAAGACTGCTGAAAAATTTTGGTGATTCTGATGAACAGCTTAATGACAGACTATTTGCAGCAGGATTTTTTGAACGTGGACATTTTTTAAGGCTGGTTCCAGTTTTCCAAAACATTGTATTTTTATATCTTTATTTTCAGTTGAAAGCGGAACCAGAGTTTGTGAGAAATGCGAACGCGTCAGCTATATGCTTGAAAGCACCTGCGCAAAGAAAAGTCATTCTTGCTTTATATAGACATAGTCTTATACAGTTCCTGCTTTTCATTAATTACTGTTATATTGCATATCCTGCTTATCGCTGTGGATTTAGGAAAACTTATTACTGTTGTAAAACATCACTAACATGATGAAATAGGTACTAAGGCATGCAGAAACTTTTCATTTTTTTTTTTTTTTTAGAGTAATCTACATCAAATATTTGCGATATGAGCACATTATTATACTGCATGAATGAACTGTGTTCATTTTATGTTTAGTGAAAGGACAGCCAAACTATTTGTTTTCATTTTGCAGAAAAAGGTAACACTACATAGAACAGAGCATACAGATGTAACAGTTGAGCTGCTTAGTGGAAAACATGTTGAAGTGAGCTGTCGTTCGGATGCTGTTGCATCGGAGATTGCTGATGTTGTTATGAGGCATATGAATTTCAGTGAAAACTCGTTCTTTGGTTTAACTGTTCTCAGGGGTATGTTTAGTCCATTTTATGTTTATTATTTGCCACTGAGCACTTTATTAAGGTAACATTCATTGCAGCTAAATGTTAATCTCTTAACGTTTCAAAAGACTACTGGACATACCTAAGGACTTATCGTTAGATTCAAAATTGCTGAGGATATGATATTCTCATCAGACTAAAATATTATAATTTTCCGTATGTATAATATTAATTGTCACTTCAAGAGTGAAATAGCTCTGCACATCAAATTTCTATTTATTCTGTAGATGGCGAACATTTCTTTTTGGACGGTCATCAGCGTTTGGAAAAATTTGCGCCACCAGGTTGGAAAAATGCAAGACAATATGGATCATCCAAAAAACTTTACATGTTATTTCTACGCTTTCGGTATTACCCAGCATCAGTCGCGTTTATACGGTTTATTTTCATTTATAGAAATTATTTAATTTTAAGGTGTAGCGCAAACGAATGAATTCCTCTATCATTGTAGATGCGTTTCTCAATTTTTCCTATTTCTGTTCAGTTTCACTTCTATTTCTTCGAGATTTCTCTGTTACTAAAGGAGGTGATATGCTTTTTATATTTGAATCTTTACTTTCTGGAGATGAGCATTGTACTAAAGTTTGACTGTAGCATCCCGTATCAAATTATGCTGTTCTTAGTAAAGCGATATACAGCAGAACTGATATTTACCATGCAACATGAATGGATCATTTCAGAACTGAAGTTATACTTCATGAGTTGTACGTACAACTGCGGCGAGACATTTTAGATGATCGAATTCAACCAAAACGTGATTTACTGTATGATTTAGCTGCATTTGCTTTGCAAAGTGAATACTCTGATCAACCAAATGTGGCAGTGTTGGACTATTTTGATATGCAGCATTATATACCAAAGGTCATATTTAATTCTTCTGGAGCTTGATATTTTATTTTTGACACATCTGTTATGATTTTATTCATTTTAAGCGCGTATATTTAGCCACTTTTGAAAGGTAGAGTTGATGCTGAGAAATTATTAAATTCCTCATCCCTTACTTTTTAAATTTTTAACGATTGTCGAAATTGGTTGTTCCATTTGATTTTTAATCTGTTTCTTCAAACAAGTATGAATCGCTTCGACGAAAAGTGAATGTCTAGTCCGAGTGAAGTGGTGGATAAAGGAGAGGTTTCGTAATCAAAAGGGTTTATTTTGTTTTATATAGTGACTGATCACCTGCAGATCACCTCAGATTGGTATGTGTTCATACACTAACAAATTTTAGCGGTATATTTTCACTTTAGAGATATTTGGATAATTGCAACGAAAAAGTGATACGCAGGGATATAATCGAGAGGCATGGAAAATGTCGCGGAATGAAGCAACAAAATGCCGAAAAGCGTTTTATTCTGGTAGGTTCATGTGTGTATTTCCTGAAGAATTCTATAATTCCGAAATATACTGAAAAACTTGAATCAGTTTTTGTATGGTATTTTTTGGCACTTTATAAACTACATCTGCTGTTGTGTGATGAAAATTGAGGAGGTAGTTCAATTTGTTTAGTTATTTTTCAAATTTTTTTTGTATTTGCTATGTCTAGCATAACATTTAGCAGAGAGCCGTTATTGAAAAAATGGAATCTTTTTTTTTTGAATTAATATCAGTAGCTTAAGCAATTTGTTTAAAGTTTGCGGGTTCATTCAGAGCGTTGAGACACTTAAATGGTATTGGCTAAATTCACATAATTTCTTCCGACATTCGTGCGAGATAATAAATTTCTGTTGTGTTGTTTTTCAGCTTTGTCAACGATTGCCTGATTATGGTGCTCATCTGCATCGTGTTTTCGCATCCAAACCATCGGTAAATCTCGGTAATACACCTCTTGGTGATCCTGAAACTGGTGTGGCACAGTGGATCGGAATTACGACGCGTGGTATTGTACTTTTCGAAGAAGAAAGGTTTTTGCTGAATTTTTGATTTTGAAGTAATGAAAGCATTCGGCATTATTTTTCCGTGTATCATTTCAAACTCGATGACTTTAGTGATGGTCGGCATCCGCAAATAGAGCATCTTTGGCAAAATACGCAAACCTTACAGTTTGATAAGAAGCGGTTCGTGATTGCCTCCGAAATCCACGAGCCATCCATCAATGTGTTTTATACCGACCATTACACAAAGTATGCATGAAAAGTTCGTTTTGTATGGCATGCATTTCTGTTTCGTTTTTGTTAGATTGTGAAAAATGCTGTGCTTCGTAGCATTGCTGTTTTCTTAATTCTATGCAGTATTGTATGTCCATGTGGTTTAGCAGTTTCATTCCAGAAGTGCCTATTTTGTCCGTTTTGCGGCTTCGCAACATCGCTTTATGATAAAAATGCGACAATGGAATCATACCTTAAGACGTGGTAGTCCCTTCCAGTTCCGTAGAATACCGGATATTGGTGCGGACACTAATTGTATGGAAGAGGTTCTAATTATATTAATCTTTCCAAATTATTAAACAGGTTCAAAACAACTTTAGCATCCTAAGTGCATGCTATAGCATAGATGAATGAGTCTTTCATTTAAATGCGTAAAAGGATTGACTGTTACTATTTTTTGGTTAAATTTCCTATTTATTTTTTACATATTTGATTATCTAAGGCACATGTTGAGGCTGCTACGAGAACTAGAATAATCTTGGCTGGAGTTATGCTGAAATTAGGTGGTGCTGGATTCCATCGTATTAGTAAATCTAAAATAACAAAAAAAATAATAATAATAAAAATAATAATTCAATAATCTTTGAATTATTATTTTTATTTTCTTTAATTGAAATTGTTTTTGTTCATTTATTTGTATGGTTCAGACTTGCTTTTACCACGATAAATCTCATATTGCCAGGAGTATGAATTATCATTTGTTGAATAATAGATTAGTTTAAAGTACTGCATTCCATTTCGTATTTTATCACGCTGTGACATATCTTTACCAATCGGTTAATATGAATTCCCTAATGCCGTTAATAGTTATGAGTAGTTTTTAAGCTGTATTTCATAGCTGCTTGAAAATAGTAATTCTCAGTTTATTCTTATTATTGTAGGTACCAATGGTGTGTTATACGGGTGCACCTGATATCGGAAGTATGTCGGAATCCGATTTTACCGGAAACAGCAATCAATATAGCTCAAGTGGTAGCTCTTTAAAGAAACATAAAGAGACTCTATATGATTCCAGCTTGAAGCCGCAGGCCAGTACAATAAGTGGTATGTTTAAGTGTTAAAAAACGTTGTCACGATTTTCTTTTGTTAGGGGAAGTATAACTAAATAACGAGACATTTATGTTATCCACTGATTACGTTAGATTTAAAATTTTTAAGTCTTCAAAATTTCTGTTTAAGTGAAGTATTCTTGTAGGTGATCGAGTTCTGGAAGAGATTTCTTCTGAAGAATTCACTGAGAAGGGTGGTGGATATACCTTGGAAATTCTACTGGAAAAGGATCCAAATAGTGGACTCGGTTTAACTTTGGTTGATGGTAATCTAAATGGTGTAAAAGGTGTATATGTGAAGTCGGTATCAGAAGGAGGTGTCGGAAAAAAAGGAGTTAGTTGATGTTTTATTGTTTATTTGCGTAGCTTTTTTCTTCGAAAGCAAGTGTAAATATATATCAAACCTGATTGCTTATCAAATTTTGATATGTTCTTAAAAAGGATTTCAAAAATCCAGGGAGTGAATGTTGGTGATCGGCTACTAAGTGTCAATGATGTTTCACTGATTGGTAAGGATAGACATGTAACTGTCGATCTAGTGAAAAAGTGTGGCAATTTTGTTCGTTTGAAGATTTTTAGGTGGGTTTTTTTTTCTTGCTTAGTCATGAAACATGAATTTTTGCTGTGATGCTTAGTAGCATAAGGTAGTAGTATATCGTTTATTTTGGCCTTTTTATGTTAACGGCAACAATAAATTCACAAAATATGCTTTTAAATCCCACTGATATTTCTTTGGCTAACTTATACTAATTGACGGAAATCTTCGCATTCCTTGATTACTAACTCTCTTGCTGATCAGTTTACCGTAAGACTTCCGTTCAATATACCACTCAATATTAGGAGGTGCTGTAAAACTTTTTATAACTTCCAAGTTTCTTTTTTATTACTTATTTTTCTAGTGTTTTCCAGGATGGAATATTCTCAAAGATTTTATAAGAAGGTTATAATAATTTAAGGTTAGAAGCGATAACATCCGCGCTCGCTTCTGGCATTATTAAATACAAAACAGTAACTGACGATCAGAAGGAGTATAAAAATCATTCACTGTCTGTTTTTGAAGGTTTGTATTTTCTAGTGACTGAATCAGGATCTAGAATACAGATGATATCGTAAACCACATTGCGTGATTTGCAGGCTTGCGGTCAAGAACGCCACCACCGCTAAGAAAGTATTCAAATATTCTGAAGAAACGCACAAGAGCTGTTAGTGATTTTGGCGCTGTTGGCGATACTTTGCCCGATTTAAATAGCGAAGATTTATTATCAAACCTTCGAAATGACTCGAAATTGGGATAAGTTTTGCCATATTTTTCATTGTTGTAAGAAAAGGGACGCTGAAGTAAGAGACCGACTATTAAGATGGGATGACAGTTACTGCTTTTTTCTCGGAGCAAAAAAGTTTCCAGGAACAAAAAAATTTTCGCTGAAATATTTTTGTTTCCATGATCATAAAGATGAGGCTGCAGCATTATTCGGAATTTTCCTAATTGTTACTACTTTATGTGTTTTAAGAATGTAGAGAGCTATCGTTATGCAGATATACATTAGTTTATTATTAGTGCGATTATTGTTATTATTTTCAGATGTTTACGGCATGAGACCTTGCTGAATGACGAGGTCGAATGTGGGATGGGGTTCGACTTGCCGGTAGTATCCATGTATAAATTTGAAGGTGTTGATGATGAATTGATAGAGCATTATCCAAAACGATCTAGTGCATATTTCTCATCTAAGACGAATGAAAATGATTGGTGGAAGATGGGGAAAAGTGACATTGACCAACAAAAAGATTCGTTCAACTGGAAATCGGTGCAAGATAATAGGTATTTGGAAAAATTCTTTTATATTTTGCAGGGAACTATTGAATGGAAGTAATTTTACATAGTTTTAGTGCATATAGAAGGAAACCAAATCTTGATTGGGCTGACGATCTGGATGATATTGTGGAACCATTGCCCTCCGATGTTTCGATGGTCACACTTGAGCGTAACGGATCTGGTAGCCTTGGTTTTCAAATTGCATCTAGCGGAGGTATTGCATATGTAAAGCAAATTACTGCAGAGCCTGCACTGTCATGTCCTAATATGCAAGTGGGAGACAAGATTATATTGGTTTGTTTCAAATTTACGGAAGCGAGTTCTAAATCTTATTTTTTTAAAAGACATTTATGGTTTCATTTACAAAGGTTTCTGAACATATATATATACATATAATTTTTTTCTATATATTTACGAGATGCATTGTGTATAGTATGACATTTTTATTGTGAAATGTATATGTCTTGAAGTATTTTTTGCAGGTGAATCATGAGAAGGTGGAAAACCTAACGCATCAAGAATTGGTGGATCTTTTAAGAAAGGGTGGTGACAGAGTGGTAATAGGCTTGCAAAGTTCGGACAAAGAAGTATGTATTCGTGATGAAAGCGAACAGACTGTGCGAGTTGTTTTGGAGAAATCTCATACGGGTTCGCTTGGTCTTAGCTTAGCAAGGAAAACTGGTTTTGATGGTACGTTACCGATGTTAACACTATTATTCATAATTTCCAATTTGTTTTATTAAGATTTGTTTTATTAAAGATTTTCATAAGACTAATTTTATAAATAGTCTAATTTTTATGAAAGATTTAATTCGTTATAAAGTTCTTTCAATCTTAGAATAAAAAAAAACTTGTGCTAATTCGTTGATGTAGTTTTATTCAAAAACTATCAATAGTGTATTGTGATTCACTACATGTCACAATGTCACAGTCTCATGCTGGCCGTACACCATCTTGCGAAAGAGATTCAGGAGCTACAGCCGAATCATATTTGGCTTAACTTCTGAGCTGCTACCCTGAAATATTTTAGGAATTTACATTCGAATGATCAGTAGTGGTAGTGCTGCAGATATTGATGGTACACTACATATCGGTGATAAGATTTGGAAAGTTAATGGGCAATCAGTAAGCAGTTATACACCAGGTGCTATTGTTGATTTATTGAAAGCTGCAAATAATCCCGTGGAAATTATTGTAAAACGAGGTGTTGTTAAATAACATTGAATTTGTTTCCTGTCAATGCGTTATCAGCAGTTTTGCGTTAGTTACAATAGTGTTACAGTCAAGTATTTCAGTGATGGTAATTGTCCTGTTTATTTGTTCTGTTTCATTCAGCTCATATCACATATTAATATCTGCTTTGTGCCACTGTAAAGCTATCTGTGTAATTTATAAACAGAGCATGTTACATATTGATAATTTCACTGTATTTTATTGATCTATGCATTCCTTTTTTCCTTACGGTGCATTGTGGAATTCACAATATTTGCATGCCATTTGCATATTATTTTTTCTTTTAAAATTTTTTGATACTTTAACAACCATAATCTGTTTGAAGCTCACTGAATTTTGAAGATATTGGAGGAAAAAGATGGGTTTGTTATATGCTTATCCAGTTTAGTATATACTTCCTTGACTTTCTCCATGAGTGATGTTGTTGCTGTGCCTTCAGTTAAAAACCTTCGATTGTTGAAATCTGTAATTTCTTATTTGAATTTACTATCATGTTATCCAGAACGGTGTTTTGAATTTTCCAGTTGTTCAACAGCATTTCCTAACTGGTAATTTATTTCTGTCTTATTTTAATCAGTCAAAAATTTTTTCAAAGATATATTTTTAAAATACGTTTGCAAGTGACTGAAGTTAGTGATTTGCATGAATAACGGTTTCCTTTCACCAATTAAAATTTAGTGAACTTCCGTGTCCTGCAAACATTTTAATGTCTGCATTTTATTCGATGTCGCACTTCTCTTAACAAAACCGTTCTGTGATTGCATGTCAGGCTTAAAGTGAATTTTCTAGGGCAGTGCAGGTCTAATTCTGTATGCAATTCGAGAATGTATTTGCAGCATATCTGCATACAAAAAATTCTGTAGTATACTTAAAGGGTGAATTTCTTTTTATTGTTTATCTTCTGATGGACATCTGTTGGATGGAAGTAGCTTAATGGCTGAAATAGTGAAGTTATACAGGAATAGTTATTTTTTGTCATTAATTGAAGTATAGGGAACTGCCCTGTCCTGCTAACATTTTCATTTTTCTGCAAACTTAAATGATTTAAAGTGTATTTTTCTAGTAAAATGTGTTCTGTACGTGTATGCTGGATTGCTCAGTTTCTTTTCTGTATAAAAGAGCACACCATCTGCTTCTTATAACATAAGAAAAATTTTGGTATTTGGTCACCATTTTACATTTTGAATGTTCATATTTATTATCAAATTTTTATTTCAATTTTGTTGCAATGAAATAAAATAATTCCAAGTAAGACATAAATATGTAAAAAAAAAATTTCGAATTCAAGATTTCAAAGAGAAAGGTAGGAGATTGGTAAGCCAAGCCAAAGTGTATTACATGATGAGTTCAAATTTGCTTAAAATGATTTTCACATTTTTGGGATTTGGATTTTCGCTTTTTTTTAATTAGGTGTATTGATCTTACTAATACTTTTCATGGGACATAAATAACAATTCACTGTTTTGAAATTAGAAAATCAGGTTTTTTAATTATAGTTTTATAATTCAGATAGCAAATGAGCTGTCGGGGGGGGGATTATTTTGTCAGAATGTTTTTAGAAATTCCTTACTATCTGTATCCTTTGAATGATATCTAATTGAACTGTTGACATTGATGAAATATTTGAGTAAAACTATTTACGCTTCGGATTCATCGCTTATTCTTTGTGCATTTTTTTCAATGATACTGATGATTCTAGTTCTCCTTATTTAATCGAACTATGCTGTAACATTTGATGAACGTGTTCGTAGAATGCATTAAACAATAAATTATATCATGAGCTGAGAGGATCATTGAAGCACGAATCTTATTTCATAGTTTTTACATTTTAGCTATTCTCTGATGTTTATTTTTGAAATACATCGTTTGTCTCATAAATCTTTTTCTGTTCATGAACAGTTAATTTTGCTCAAAACAAAATTCTTTAGATATGAACGATCTTTTTACACTTTCATCACTGAAATATTGTTGATAAGCGCCATATCCTATTCAGGTCACGTTCAGAAGATAAATGGTGATAAATGTTGAAGGCATTTTTCCATCTTTTCATCAATGACATAATATCATCCATTAATTTTGTGGGTAAACATTCTTTTTAATTCCTCTCGCAAGTATATTTAAATTACACTCATCTTATGTGTATCTAATATATCTAATTAATTTATCTAATTAATATATTCATTTTCACATACTGTCGCATACATTTTATTGAAAATTTCATGTACATTATTTTAAGCATTCAGTTATTTATCATAGCCATTTTTTTTTCTTTTTTTTTTTTTAAGCGAAAAATGGAACTATTATCTATATCGTTGTAAATTGGGTTTTAACTTTCCCGTTCATTTCAATATTGCAAATAGAAATGCCATTAAATTAATGGATTTTGATGTCGGAATGGTCATCAGTTGTTGAGCTACTTAGCACTAAATTGAAATAAGTTGAAAACGAACGAAAGTTAATGCATTTCGATTTAATAACTTATGTGATAGTTGGTTTGATTACTATTTCAGTAACGATCAGAAAGTCTGTCGAATAGCACCTTTCCCACTCTTTCATGCCGAAACAATTGTAATTTATCATTCTTAACAATGATCTAATTTATCTTTCTTAGTAGTGCCAATTAATTTCAATATTGACTAATAAGATTAAAAAAAAAAAAAAAAAAAAACAAGTAAACAAAAAGAACTAATAAGATTAAAAATAAAACAAAAAGAAAAATGTATCACAACAAATCAATTTCACGTAGTAATTCCGAAATGTGCGCATTGTTTCGTATGTCATCACTTTAAACATTTTTGTTAGATTGCTACTTGCAAAATAACTTTTACACTAATCAGAATTTCCGCTAGACAATCGATAGCATTTTAAAAACAAAAGGTCATGAAGCTTGGGGTTATGAAGCGATAGGTCAATCGTTGGAAGATTGTTGCAAGAGAGTCTTTAAATCTATTCATTTCAATGTTTCTTTGATAAAAAAAAAAAAAGGAAAAAAAAACAAAACTTTTTTTTCAAAACTTAAAAAAATCAAAAAAAGCAAAACGAATAATGAAACAGAAAAACAACCAATAGTAGAATAGATTCAGTAACGTATCTCCTACATGACATTTTGAAAGGGCTAATCGTTTGTAATTTTAGATGGTCGCATACTTTTAATGCCTTAGAAGTTATTTTTTTTTAATTCTATCAAATATTATAGTTTATTTTCAGTACTGGAAATGTTATTAGGAAGATGCGTAAATCATATGGATTTCAATTCCAATGGCCTTTTCCAAAGAATCCAAATGCTTTGTATAAATTTGCTTCGAAGGCAACACTTATCACTGTCCTCTCAGCATGCAAACTTATCTTCTTATTAAGTTTGTTTCAACTTAAATTCATTAATGATATGAAATCCTTTATCAAAACATGTTATTTTGATTATCCGACACTCAATCAATAGTACTCAACTAAATGATTTGATCATAGTAATTTCATTTCTTCCAATAGATTCTGGTAATTCTGGTTCTGGTGCTATTAATTGATGCCAAATTGTTATTGTGGATATAACTTCAGATATAAATCGCATAACAGTCATTAACAAAAATCGACTTCTCTCTGCTCTGGGGAACAAGTCAAGGCCGTTGATCACTGTATCAAATCATCGTAGTAACATGGATGATCCTTTAATTTGGTGTAAGTGTATATATTGTAAGAGATGAGGATATGAGGATCAAATGCTGTAAAATACCACCAACATTTGATTTCAAATTAATTGAAATTTTATCATATTTTTTTTAATGCTTCCACAATTAATTCCTAATGGCTGGTTTTCATTTTTTGCTTCAGGTATTTTTAGCTGGCGTGAATTCTTATCTAACATATCCAGATTTCGATACACTTTAGCTGCACATAATATATGTTTTACGAAAGCATGGCATACTTTGTAAGTACATCGTTTTTTGGTTACTTTAGAGCTTTTTTTTTAATTGAAATTATATTTGAAGTTATTAAAGCCTTCATAAAGTGTAAATACTAAATCTAATTTTCCAATCTAATAAATTTTGGTGTGTGCTTGAATGGGAGCCTTTTGCTTTTTTACCCAAAACGCTGTGGTAGTATTCAGTTTGAGCATTAATTTTTTTTGAAAGCTAAACTGGATGTGGTGCTCTTCTAAACTTTTTAATTTTGAGGATTTCACATGAAAATCTTTTTAATGGTTACCTTTTCACCGTTATTTTTTCTTCAGATGTTGATTTGTTTCAAAAAAAAATCGGTTTATGGATGAAGTTTCTTGATTCTAACTTTTCTGAATCTTCAGGTTCTTTTCATTGGGTAAATGTGTACCCATTGTGCGCGGTGAAGGTGTGTATCAGAAAGGGGTTGATTTTTGTATTGAAAAACTTGCAGAAAATCAGTGGATTCATATTTTTCCCGAAGGTAAAGTAACGCCCACTCCGATAAGGATTAAATGGGGTGTGGCACGTATGGTAGGTTACAAGTTTATCACTGTTATTTTTCTTCCTATTCGGATGCAGTTTTTACGAAATCATGGATAAGTATATCACTGTAATGTCTTAAATGCACTTAGCAACATGTTTTTGTTTCTGACGAGTGCTTTGACTCTCAGATTATGGAAAGTCCAAACCCTCCAATACTTCTACCCATATGGATACACCGAATGGATGAGGTTTGGCCGCAATCGAAGCCGTATTATCCTAGAATAGGGAAGGTAATAAATATGATCTTTTGTATATCCCATTTCGTTTCTCCTTACCTGAATTTTGAGTTTTTCATTTTTGTCAGGTTACCTTCTGTTTAACAGCCATCTGCTGAATCACGTCAAAATGTTCTTCAAAAAGCATTTTTATCTTGCTCATTCTTATATTGCAGCATGTCACAGTAATGATAGGCTCTGAAGTGGATATGAAAGAACATATGTGGAGGTTTCGCACTGGCTCCGAATCCGAAAGGCGAAAAGCACTTGCTGATTTTGTGCAGAAAAAATTGTTTGATCTCGGTGCACAAATTGACGAAACAAAACTATAGCTAATTTTAGGTGAAGTTTGCCATGTAATAGATATGAATTAGGGATCACTTCAAGTCCAGCTCGATCTTTACTTTGTTCATCTTTCCTTTGAACACTTGCGCATATTTTATGTTCAAAAGTTATTGTATTGTGCTTCTGAAATTTCCAAGATATTATATTATGATATCAAGAGGTGTAGCTTATTACTGTTCGAGTTTGCAAAAATGATCTTTTGGTTTGGCAAGTGAATTACGCAACCAAAAAAGACGCTGATCAGTCCGATCAGTCAACAACCAAAACGATACAAAAATTTCGTGCTTTAGAGAAGTTTGTTTAACAGCTTAGGAAAAATTGCTTTTCAAAGTCGGCAGCAGCTTAATTTGTAATATCAACAAAAGCGCATTTTTAATTAACTATTTATCCCAATAATAAATTTCTTCTATGATTGCTTGTATTCGAAATCAGGCATTTTCGTAGAATTTGGGGAAAAGGTATGTTCATCAAACAAAAATTCACCAGAAGCTATTATTTTCTAATGAAAAAGAAACAAAACTCTGTTTTACTTTGCAGTAATGTGTGATATATGTTTTCCAAAGGCCAAGAAGTTTCATAATGCGGATGTTTAGGATGAACTGAGCAATTTCTACTTGTAAGAGTGGCCTTGCCAGGATGGAGATGATTTTTAGATCATCCCTGCGATATAGAATTAGTTTTATTCATATGATAGCATAATCACTCATAAAATCAAAAACTGTTTATAAATATCAAATATTTGTGGAACTTGGCTATGGAAATTTTATTATGTCTTGCGGAATACGGTATCACTTGTATTTTTTGAACTTGGAATGTCCACATGTTAAAAAAAATAAACAAAAAGTGATGGTAATTTCATGCACATACGTTGTGTTGGGATAGCTCCTGGTTTTTTCGGCGGGAGTCATGTGGTAGAAGGGGAACGAGCATGTAACGTGATTTCTTAAGAGAATAATTGTTTAGTGTTCACAATTTTATAAAATACTGCAGAAAATGATATGGAACGATCACGCAGTGTTACAGTACTTTGTGATAAGCTTATCAACGAAAACCTTTTATTCAATTTGTTTGGGAAGTGTTTTAGGTACGCAGTTTTTGCTTCATCAACAAGGAACGTTCACAATGAATGGCCGAAGAGATGGTACTAATTAATATATTGAATTTTCTTAATTTTAAGATTCGATTATTTTGCTTCATAAATACCCTAAATATTTCTAAATTAGGCTGCAAAAACCTTGTCGTATTGTGTTCTTTTTCATATAATATTGCACAATTCACTTCATTACTTTTGATATGTTATGCTACCGGGATGGACGTACAAACTATATCTCCTACTTAAGTTTGCCTCTTATCCTTCATCGCAATATTTTATTGGTTTAAGTAAGGAAAATTTTGTTGTACCATTTATCATAAACTTGATCCAAATGAGTAATTTGAATTAGTATATGCAAATTCGAAAGAAATGTTCTGCAAAATTTTTATCAACTTCAAAATCATCTTCGAGAAAATCAGGAGTGATTTGCAAAGGATGTGTACGATTGTTTAGGATAATAATAAAGTAGGCGATATGTTGCAATGCGAAACTTGTAATAGCGGATTGTTGTAAAGAATATCGTGCATGTCCCTTTGATGAAGCTTATATCAGGTGGCAGTTGTTTGCTTGCAGTTAGAAAGTCTCGCCAATTTCCATTGAATAACTGACAGGAAGGAAGGCAACTGATCCAACTATCCAGCTGTCATCCAGACGAAAAAAATAAGCAAGCTTTTAACAGTTACGTTCATCCGGAACTTCATCCTGTGTTTATATGTGTCTCTGTTTGTGCTTGTGGACTGAATTCGAAAAGTCGTAAGAATTGGGCGATGGCGCCTACTGCATCTCGTAAACAGAGCATTGTTGAGGCTGCCGAAAAAACTTTTGATAAGAATACTCTTATCCTTATTGTTAACCTGCTTATTCTCGTTGTACTTACCGGCCTATTATATATGGTAGCAACCTCCGCCATGGCTTCATCTAGAAGAGATGAGCATTAGCATTGGTAAGTAATTCAGGTTTTAACTTATTAAATTTAATTTTTTTTTTTTACTGTCTATTTTCCTGTGAGTCATTGAACTATATTTGAAAAAAATTAGTGCCGCTAACTTTTCATGACCGTTCAGTGATTTTGAAATGGGTGATTTGTCATCAACATTATTGAGAAAGCTTATTTGCTAATAGTGGTGAATATTGGATATTCCTCCTGTACATGAACATACCGGAAAGATATTTACGATGTAAGCCGCCCTTTTCTTCCATTATCATTAATTATCCTTAAGGCAATTCTAAGCATGGTGGGAAATATTCCAGAAATTTAAATAAGTTATGAAGATGCTGTCTTATATTAGTTAAGGCTGTCTCTTCGGATCATTATCAACTTTAATCAGCGAATAATTAGACGAAACGCTTCAAGTCAAAAAGTATCTTCCAAGACTTTATGAATCACTTAGGAATTATTTCGAATATATTCTCTTACTATCAGCAATATCTTGGAATCAAATTACAGACCATTTCTTATAATGCCGTTTCCAAAAGTTTTTGACGAAAGTTTCGCAATTTTACATGTCATGTGGAAAGAATATCCAAGTTCATAAAAAACAAAAAAATTCTTTTCCACACATATTAAGAAATCCATTCTCTAATGAATCTCTTCAAAATTTTCAAAAATAATAAACACTGGAATTCATGAAGTCACACTGATATCAACCACCAAGAGTAACCAACTTTTGACAATACTAAGTCACAATGTATTAAGTCTCTGATCTACAAATGAACATCGATAGCAGTGTAATAGCTGTATAATTTGTTCGTATGCACTTCATATCTTATGGGTTCTTCAATATGTTATTGCTTCGGGAACTTCCAGGTACAAATTCCTAAATAGCGAATAGTTCTCGAAAAGAAACGATTTGAACTATGGCTGATTTATTAGCAGAGCTGTGATAATTTACATTACTTTTATTAGTGATGTATTCTTGATTTGCATAAAGTTCTTCAAATACACTCTAAAAATCACATTATCATATGATGATGGATGCTTTAAGAATCTGAGAAGTTTGGGTACTTTCTAAACTGCATATACAACAACGTATATTTGATGAAAAATGAATATAATAGACGATAATGTACCTCTTGTTAAATTAAATGGATACTTTTAAGTGTTTCATCAGTATACGCCAAATGTCCTAATATCATAATATAGAGAGCTCAGCAATGATACCAATAAGAACAACTGCAGAATTTTAAATTGATATCTTCAGTATAAATACAATTGCATACGTTTGTCCATTAATAATATAAGCTAGAATCAGGTATGAAGAAAAAAAATATTCAGTCATTAATGATTGTTTGAAATAACTTCTTAGCCGTTTTGTCCATAATTTCATTGGATGCTGTTTTTATTTCATTTTCAATCTCACTTTGCTGATGAAAATAACGAGCTTCACTGGAAATTTCTTAGTCAGCACTTAACTAATCATGCCTTTCCATTCCCTGCCTTTTCCTGCCATATAGCTTCAGAGTTTCAAGGTCTGCACTAAGAAGGTCTCACGCATTTCACATTACCAAAAAAATGATCCGTAATTTTGATCTTTGGATTGTTAGCAATCAGAGGAAGAAAAGATAAGAAACCAACGAAAAGAGGTGGAAAAAAAAATGAAATTGCGAAGAAACTGGAGTTGAACATTAGTGTTGAAAGGGAAAAGAAAGAAAAAGAGAACGAGAATTGTTGGGCCGAGATTTCTGATATCATTTCCATCACTAATCATCAAACAAGTAAACCGATATCATCACTAATCATCAAACAAGCAAACCGATATTATCAACAATCATCAAACAAGTAAACCGACATCATCACTAATCATCAAACAAGCAAACTGATATTATCAACAATCATCAAACAAGCAAACCGATATTACATCCGTCACAAGTGAATTATCTCGATTTCATTTTACAGTTAATTCGAATTCGCATCAACTTCAGTGTTTCCTATGTCTCTCTGATCCAGATTATCTATAAAGCATTCTGTGCTTTCTCCTCCCTTCATTTATAAACAGGATATTGGAATCACATAGGAACTTCGAAAATTACACAGGATAGTTATAAGATCTTGAACATATGATGATAATTATGAACAATTATTAAGATAGTGAGATAAAAAAAGATTGTAATAGGTGCAAAAAAATAACATGGCACATTCAGTTAAGTAAAAAAGTAAATACTGTTTCAGGCTATGTTATATTAACAATCACATTTTTACAAATTTCGCTTCGACAATTGTAGAAAACGGAAACAATCTAATTTCGTTACGCTTCCACATAATGCACAAAACGGTTCCGTATAATAGCACGTATAGCAGGAAATATGTCCACAGGTAACACTCTTCACCGGTATTATAACTCTCTGTTGACACTCTGTGCATATTGTTGTCAATGGATCTACGTCTTTCTCCTCATTTCTTTGATATTTTATCGTCCCGCAAAAAGAATTTCTGAACGAAATCAAAAGAATCATAAGATCTCGAAATACGCACCACACGAGCTTTCGATTGAGTGTCTCAAAATCCAACAAACCTGAAATTGATCGAAATTTATTCACAAGTTTTCCAAAACTTTATGGATAAATAAATAATAGATATTTGTGGATTTCGTATTACTAACAAGTAGCATATGAAAAGCATTTCCTCTTTGTTAGAGTTTTGTTCCTTAACACATTGTTTATTTATCAGTCCTTTACAGTTGATTTTAAACTGGTGCGTTTCGAGAATATTTTAAATTTAATTTACGATTCACGTTTCTTTCGTGCCGTGATGTGTTTTTCTGAAGCATCCTTTCCTCCTAAACTTTAGTTCCACCTGCTCTTTAGTCTCATTCATGTTTCTTTCGTGTTTGTTCATTTGAGATGATGTATACATAACTACAAATAGATATCCTTATACTTCCAATGCATTTGTAGTTTAAATTACTAATTGCAACTAAAAAATAAAAAAGCACTTGACTTATCCCAAGCAGTTTATAAGAGTTATTTCACTGCAAATATAGAAGCTAATTTGAAGAGTTGTATATTTCTTAATTTTCAGGTAGAATTTATTGTTTCTTACATATTGTAGAGGCATTTAATAAACAGCAGACTGCTATTGTGAGAAAGTCATTTACTTTTGGAATTTGTTACTACTACGAATTTTTTTAATAAAGCAATGGATCAATCTGAACGCTTTTCTCAATCTGAGTGCCTTTCAGTTTGTATGTTTATACTTTTACATGCATATTATTTTATCAGTGAGTGGAACAGGAATTTCCCATTGCAGCTATTCTGATTTATATAATAAAATAATGCAATATCCAATAATCAACTGAAAATTAACGGCACTGATAAAATAAATTTCTTTTGTCAGCAGCTGACACATTTATTATGATTATTATATGGAGTTAAAATTATTTTCTCTATTAAAAAATTTCAACAAACTGGAGATAATATCATACCAAGTGTTTCTCTCGGTACCACTTTCAAGTGTGTGATTCTTTCCGTAAGGTTCTGATAACCACCTTTCTGATAAAATTGCAGAAGCTGTAAAAGATCTGCTAAACGAAAAATGGCGTCCACCTTATTTACCCACATAATATTACGATTAGACAGAGAAAGCAAACGATTTCGAATGTACGGTGCCAGTATCGAAAGCATGAAATGAAGAATTGGTTGCCATTTAGATAGTTGGTCCAAGTTGTATCCTAATCAATATTACAATGCTTTCAATCAGTATTAAAAAACATTTCAAGAAGTTAGCTTATTCCATAAACTTAACAAATTTAAAAAATGTTTAGAAATTGCTGACCTATATGCGTCAAAATAATAACACTTGCCGAGAATTTCTGAACTGCAAAAATAATTTAACAATGATAAAAAAACAGCGGCAAAGAGAAAAAAAACTCACCCCTCTTTAGCCGATTAAACCATAAAAGGGTATCGATAATTAAGAGAACTTCATTCTGAATTCTTTCCAATTTTATAGCAACTGATGGAGGGAATTTATTTTTCCAATCTTTAAAACTATTTTTTGCAGCTAGACATATGGCCCGGTCCATCCTATGATGATTAAGACTGGCAACTCTTGTGTTAGCTTCCATCAGGGCTAATGGCTATTTGTCGTCACATAGATAACGAATACATCCTGAGTGTATCTAAATCTAGAAATGTTCCAAAAAATGTCCAGCCAAGTTAAGCAAAATTCGAACTAAATCAGATCATCACGAAACAAATGCCATAAAGTATTTAAGTATACGTAATACCAAATAACACAACAAATGACCAATATTTCTACGAAACATCAATGAACTTCGAACTGCCTTGATGCTTGAACATTTAGAAATCCCACATATTAATGTTAAACATAAAACTTGGAAATCGACCGATTGGCCTCCAAGTGATATACGGAAATACCATGAATGATGCAACTACCAAAGAAATTTATACGCATACTACCTCTTTATTTACAGTCTTTAAAAAAAACTTCACATGGAACAAGTTTGAAAATCATATAGTGTTACAGCAACATCACTATTCAGGCACAAATTGGTTAATTTCGTATATCCTTTACTTAAAAACGACTGGTTCCATTTGTTCCATTTCTCAAAAAATCATATCTTTAAATCAAAAACTGATCAATAACAAGCAAAATAAAGCAAACTGTGATCGACGATAAAATATTAAACTAATTAAATTTGTACGAGTTAACCGAGAAAAACAACAGCGAACTCCAAAAGAAACACCTATTAGCCAAAAAATCTGTTGTTCTGAACAATTTAAAAGATTTAAAAGAAACAATATATATTTGTAATTTTAAAAAATATATTTGTAAAGTAGCAGTTAAAAACAATACACTGATAAAGTAGTACTGCAAATATATCACCGATCAAACTGATTTGCATTGTAAGCCTCGAGATCATAGAATGAAGCCCTAATGGAGCGACCACCAAAAAACCGTCCGTTCAGATCAACGAATGCTTTTATGGCTTGACCTACGTTCGTAAATTCGACAAATATACGGACCGCCTCATCATCACTGGCTTGAAGCAACTACAAATAGGCATGCATTGAATCGTCATGAATAATAAAACTACTACACCATTGTAATTTTGTAAATTCTACATATTTCAGTATTTGTTTTTGAATTCACATTTCACCAATCCTTCAAGTAAGAATAAAACATACTGCTCTGAAACCTATATCACAATGCAATCAAACGTAAAATGAGGTTGATTCACATTCTGTTATCTCTCATTATGTGATATTCAATGATAAATGCACCAGAGCGCACCAATTTATAAGCAGAATCATAAAGAAGTTCCACACATAACTTCTGGAGAATTTCACATTCATTTGTTATATCAGGAAGTAAGATTTACAACTATCCTCTTGAAATACAGCTGGAAGACGTTTTTTCTTTCAGAACAAAAGCATACCCTGAAAATGACAACGTTGTTGACCTGCCCATATTTCTTCATCTCATCCTTTACTTCTGGCTCCAATTGATCATCAATTTCAGCTGGGCTGACCATATTCTGTAAAGCTTTAGTAATAAACCTGGAACTAGCAACTCGAGATAAAGCAAACGCTTCAGACAATAGATTTTTTAAAAATAGAAGCAATAGAGAGACGCAAAGTTTAGATTTTCACTCCAATCTTATTTTACCTCAACAACCATCAATTCATCGAGGCTGCATTAAAATTATTGCAACATTAAAATCAATAAAGCAGTTCGAGAAATACAGGCTATTAGGCATCATACTTTCTGGCTGGTTCAGAAAATTTCAACATGACATACCCGTAGCAACAGTATGCGCGACGACTGTTTCAAAGCTTCAGTCATATTTGCTGCTGGTGTTGCATTTATGGTAGACATTGGAGGAGGTGAAGCAGATGCTTCAGCTGCAATAAAATTGATAAACATTCACGAAATTTATTCCAGAAATGAAAAACCTTATAGAAAGGAAAATAAGCAGAATATAACCCCTACATATATACATATATTTTTTTATATATAAAAACGTATCTGAAACAAACCTCGGACATTTAATTCATGTTCATTCACTATCACTCCTGAGTTCTTCCCCAGCCTCTCAACTTTTAAAGCCGTACTCATTCCTTGACCAGATCGACCCAAACCTGCGCCTTCCTGAAGACTAGGAAAAATCAAATTTGAAAATATCGTAACTGAAAGCGAACAGTATTAAATATTGGGAATAATAGCAAAAATTATTCAAATATGTGGCTAACAATACATAGTAAACGGGTAAACATCCAATTGCACCAAAAAAAACCACCGACCATTAATTCAATATTTCAAATGCTTATTTAGTTTCCGTTCAAAATACGTAAAATCAGTTCTGAGTGTCCTGAATTTACAAGACAAACATCGACAAAATTTTCTACCCTGTAACCAAATTTCGACATAATGTTGGCAGCAACTCCTAATCCCTTTCCAGCTCCAAATGTTGGAATGAATGAGGGTGGTGGCATTTCAGAAGTCGTATTGCCAGCATCAGTGCTAGCTGGTGGTTCAACTTTACTGTCTTCTTCCATGAGAATTTTGGGCGGTGCAATTGCTGCTCCCGCTGAACGCTTTGCAATTTCTTCCTGATGCTCCCTGAAAAAATACTCCAAACATCAACTAAAATCTTCAAGAAATAGGTTAATAATCTTGTCCACAGGTTCGAAAAACGAAGCACAGTAAGCATAATGAAGCACACCTGTTTAATCTTTCGGCTATTTCTTTTGCTATTTTTTCTTTTGCTCTTCTCTCATCCATTTTTTGCTTATGTTTAGCATAGTCAGTTGGAGCTGTAGGATTATATTCATCTTCAACCAAGATTTCACCAAAAAGAAATACCTACAAATAGGTTAACGTTTTGCTGCACAATAAAAATTGCTGATTTAACAACAATCCACAATATAGTCCTTTTTAGTTGGGTATTTGCTAGAATATACCTTGTCTTCTTTTAGTGCTTTGGGTATGAATGAAAGCGGTGGCCCGTCGCCCAGAGGCATTGCTTTATGAGGCCTCAAGAAAGTTGCCTTCGGGGGACGACTTTTTGCAGACAAGTCAACAACAGGTGTAATCACACTTCGCTAAAAAAAAAAAAAAAGTACAGGATTATTTCAAATATATTCCGTTCAGTGATATATCAATCTTCAAAATTATGCAGCACAATTTACTAAAATAAAAGAAAAAAACAAAAACCTGTTGAGCTAATTGTGTTTTTTTAATATGTATCTGTGACTGAAGAAGCCGCAAAGCAGATGGGAGACCTGAAATAGTTTTTGCAATTGAACCAATGACAGATATATTGTAAAATATAAAAAACAAAACTTACGTTACATAACAAAACAGGGGAACTACTGAAGAAGTTAATATCCAATAAATATATCAGAAAATCGTATCGTATTCAAACAAACAAAAACCTTTTTTTGATGAGCGGCTATCGTCACTTTTTTCGTGGACTGGATCTTCGCCGAATATATCGTAAAGCGACATATTTTGAGCAAAATTTAGCAATCAAATAAAAAAGTTTCAATTCGTAGATAAAACAGTCTTACTTCCCTTTTCCACAATTACTCTTCCTTCAATCAACTGGGAAATTTCAGCATCTGAAAAAACTTACATACTATGAAAGTTATGACAATCAAAAATAACCGCAAATTTTCTGTATAAGTAAAAGTAAATACCAACGGCGTGCAAGAAACCACAAAACAATATTACTGTAATCTAACCGCGAACCGGACCACCACCCACACCGTCGGATAATGTCGGACAAGTACCAACAAATATCAGACATTAATGCGGCCGGACCGCGAAAAAAAATGAGCGTGGCCGAGAGTTCATCGACAAAAGCCGTTGCGTAATTGTACAAATTTATGCATGAGTTTATGGAGAAATTCTGGGAGGTCATTTCAGTAAGGTCACTAAGGTCACTGGTAACCTTAGAATAATTCGAAAAGGATCAAAGATCATATGTGGACTGCAGAATACAACGGAAGTGCTATTACTTCATAATCTTTATTTTCATTTACAAGTAGCTATATTATCATATAGATTGAAGCACGCAACGTATAACAGACATGAAGTATACAATATATAACATTAAGTATTACGGATGAATAATTTTTCAAATTCAAGTTTACTTAATAATTCATCTGTTAATTTTATCAAATTATATTCAAGTGATTAGCACATTAATTAATCGGAACGAAATACTATTTCGATTTTTTTTTTATCATTTCTAATTTTTTAACAACTCAGTTCTCATCCATACAACCGAAATGGCCAACTGACAAGTTTTAGTCTAGGAAATTAGTCATACTTGACGTATGATAGCGTCGAGATCATTATCCTGACGGCCAACTGACAGGTTCTAGTCTAGGGAATTAGTCACATTTGACGTATGATAACGTCAAGATCATTATCCTGACAGTTCGAGCCAATCTTTTGATTCGATGTTGTTTGTCATTTGCAACTTCGAACAAATATTGAATGTTTTTGCTATCATTCTCGTTTCTGAGATTCTACCAAAAAAACTTTTAGTGACAATAATTAATGAAGATTTTCAATGCTTGCTATGCTTTATGACAAATTGTTTGCGCATTTTTTCCTTTTCACATCTTTTCTTATGTGCGCCTTCAAGTTTGCTGAGTCGTTGCTTAAAATCCGACGACATATTCTGCAAAAATAATTTTTTTACTGTGAAAGATTACTGCGAATTTGCCAAAATAATTTTTGATGAAAATTTCGCACTGACATTGAAAAATGGTTCAGCAGAATTACTACAAGAACAAATATCGGTTGTAATTGGGATTAGTTACTTTTTGGCATTATTACCATGAATTAATTATGTTTGTAGCTTTAATTATCTCTCTTAAAAATTAATCAAAATGACTGTAGTAATAAGCTTACATCGAACATTCTATACAATCGGTTAATTTCATCGTTAAGTGTATCAGTTCTCTTTGCAATCTCGTCGAGCTGCTCCTCCAATGTTAAAGTGCTGGAACCATAAACTTCCTCTTCACTTACTATTGTATTATTCCAGTAGCCATCATCTCGAAGCATTTTTATTGCTAAAAATTTCCTTTTTTATCCCAATTATAAGATTATTTTATGCTTTGCTAGAAAGATGATGATTTATTTTAATCTATCAAAAAATGCCTTACAAACCTTTCTGTGTTAAATTTTGTCGTGCAAGAGGATATTCTTGTAAGACATCGTTTACGTCTTCTTGACGTAGAATATAAACATCGGTGTATCCAATCGAGCGAACTGTTATGTTATGCTTATTACCACCAGTTTTTTCAGATAAATTAAGAATGGCCAATTGACCAAAAACTGCACCCTCCTTTAGGATTCCAAGTACAATCTTGCCATCATCACTAACACAGTTAAGTTGTCCACGTTTTACGATATACATTTCCTTTAAAAATACAATTAAATATCAATACTTCAAAAACTTTTTACCTATGGATATGCTCTAAAATCATAGCAAGTTATTGTGTTTCTGATAAGATAGATTTTACTGTAATGATCATACCCGCGCCAGTTCACCGCGATGACAAATATAGTCATTCGGACTGAAAAGCTGGAATTTCAATCGAAGAATGAGCTCGAAAAGTAACCCTTGTTCACAGTCCTAAATGAAAATATTTTATATGCTGTTTTATATTTTGTATGCTGTCACACTGAAATATTACCAGAACAGATTAATTATTGAGCATTTTTCTCGCTCCTTTACAATATAATAATTTTCGAAATTACTCTTCTTGAGTTACTTTCGAAATTTTCATTTTTTTTCTGAAAGTGGAAATGAATTTTGATCACCTGAAGTAATTCGACGTGTTGCAAAGTAACCATATGTAAATTTATCGCCAATTGGCCATGCAATTTTCTAGGTAACCCTTCCAAAAGCGCCTGAAATCATATATCAAAGATACGTAGAAGTTTTGAAGATTCTTACAAAAATGGAAGAAACGAATACAGTTTCATCTTTAGAAATCCCTTGATCATGAATATAGTCACAACAATTCAGGACTCGCTTCTGAATATTTGAATCCACCTTCCTGAATTAAAAAAAAAAATTAAAAATACAAACTTTTGGATATACTTTCATATGCAAATTCTAATAACAATCATTCGGTTTTAAAAAATTTTTCCTTTTTTTCATCGCTTTCTAAGCTTTTGCAAGAAGCTTAGAAAGGGCAACATCATAGATAGTACTACCTATAATTCATGTAAAATTTGATGCCATCCAGAATCTCCTCAAACTCAGATTTTTCTTTGTTCATTGTTGATATGATACTTCCGACAGAGCCAATAATTACGGCAAAAATTAATAAACCAATTAACGTATCGATAATTTCAAGTCCATCCTCAACTGAATTCGTTGGATAAGGCTGAAAATTATTTCATAGTTCATAAATCACATAAATTCCCCATGGAAGTATATATTTGATCCGAGTAAAATCTATTTCAACAACTAAAAATTAAAAAGCAACAAAACTATGATCCTAAAATGCCTTCAGACTGATTTTCCAGAGAGGTTTAAAATACCAAGTAATTATTTAAGAGTAGTTAATCAGTGACCTAATCTTAATTTATCAAGACGTAATACTGCTCTTTTGTCATAAAACACTTATAAATATCACCTCTGTGCTTCAACAGTAATTATTCAGACGTCGCAAACCTCATATCGCGATAGACTATTCAGGCTTAACAGAATGGAAAGAGTAGTTGCAAAATCAAAAAGCAGTTAAGACCTGTTGTCCTTTTGTTGTCAATGTTAGTGATGACCAATAAATTGACAAGGCATATTCCTTACTAAAGTTCGGAAATGTTAGTACTTCTGACCTGAAATAGGCAAAACTGGATTCGCTCTAAGCCGAATAATTGTTAAAAGCATGCTTCACTCGCGAAAAGTGCAGCTGAGAAGCTTATAAAAAGAAGTCATTATCTACCTGTTTCTCCAATACTGCATCATTTCGTCAATATATTCAAGACGATTGTTTACATTTCTACCCGTTTCATTAAAACTGCAACTTGGATCACTTATAAGAAGAGATGTATTACATTTTGGGATTATTGGATCCGCGATTTTTGTATAAGTGAACTGCCATGCATCACGATCTTCACCTGAATCAGTTTTCCTTAAGCAGGAATACTTGGATTATCAACAAACATTTCACGCAGTTATTTGATCAAGTTTACGATGTTATTCTCCAGAAAAGAGCATTATCAGATGCAATTAAACAGTATTTTGAAATAATCAAATGAACAAACATACTTTCAATGCCGCCAATAACACTAATTAGGAAATATACAGCAGCGTTCCAGTGAAATAACACAACACATGTCATTATGAGAACAAATATTTTGAATGCATTTGGCCAGTTTGTACGAATTTCGGTACGATCAATGAAATAATTGAAACGATAAGACTTTAGCAGGCGATTAAGGCGTACCAGCGATATATCACAGTGATAAATTAACAGAAAATCAAATGGAAATATGCAAGCAACATCCAACCAAAATCTATAGCTGAAATATCAAAGTTTCAGTTCACATTTCAAATCATAATCATACTGCTACGACTATTAGCACTTTCCAAATATCACCTGCAGATTCGCATTCAATCATTTATCAGTTGAAATAGGGAAAGCAATGATGCTCGTTACTAAATTAGGTAGTTTTATCTCTCGATGACTAGATACGAAATAAATTCCCATAAACTTTGTATGAATTCCTCTACTTTCATTTTTTTTTATTTGTAGTTACTTGATTTTATCATACATATTTCATCTTGGTTTAATTAGTTTTCTTCTATATATTTAAAAATACTTGAGTAGGCCAAGTATTTAAATGACCAAGTATTGAATAACTTCGGTCTTTTGTTAAGGAAGTATGGATAGGATTGAAGGATTTTTTATTACGGGACAGGTAAATGATCTGTCCGTTTATTATCGGTCGAGTCAATGATGAAGAACGCTTTAAAGATATTGCTCTATGAAATACCCAATATAGTATTTTAATATCTTACACTGAGCGGTATCTTTGTTATACAATCCACTGCATAAATATTAAAGGAAAAAAAAGCATTCCTTGCAAGAAGGAAACTGTTATAATAAAGGCAAATTTAGTAAGGGTAAAATTACCTGTGAAAATATCTTTTGACTTGGACTTTTAGGCTTCCAGCAGCTGCATCATTATGAATATAACCTGTAATAAGCTCCATCTCTTCTTTTTTTCCTCTCTCTTTTTCTAGACAATACGAGCTTTTTTTCTGTACATAGAGATTTATTCTCTTACAATTTCATATTATGCATTCTAAGGTTATAAAAATTCTTGATCAAAATATAATTCAAAAAGTTGAAGCTCTGATTGCTCGAAATTGATTACCATTAAGGTATATCATTCACTTTGAACTTTATCAGAACTTACCAATTCGTGACTGTATGAAAATATCGATTAAAAATACAATGTCGAATAGGAAATTACAAGTTAGCCAATGGTAAAAGTAATACGTGTAAATTTCCTTGTAAACAAATATCACAACCATAAGTAAGTTGTAAAAGCAACCCATGCAAACAATCGCTGTCCAATAGTACAGCAAAGAGGACGTCGGCTTTACCACAAAGAATGCCAATCTTCTGCAAAGATATTTTAAGTATTACTTACATGAACTATTCCAGTTACTGATATAACAGACTTATTTGAATATACTACCACCTTTCTTAAAGAAGCTATGATTTTTCCATTATGTGTATGTATTCAACACTATCAACTAAATTTTAGCCTTCTAAGGCTTTTATTTGATTGTACCCTGCATACCATCAGGAAATGTATTGCATTGCATAATTCAGAAATCCAAATTACCCCAGTTTTTTAGATGCTAAAACTTTTACCCTGTAACACTGTGAAATCGGGTAAAATGAAAATTTGATGAATTTAACGGAAAGTAAAGAAAATGATGAATAAATACTTTGTTTTGTGGTTTAACCTGTCAATAAAACGACTATCTTTTGTAGACATTTCACCAATTATAGTGGATCCCATTGTCGATCTTTTTACCATATTCTTCATAATCATCTGTGTGGCTTTCATTTTCTAATTTAACGTTTTGATCCTATTACGAATGATCTCTAATTTAAAATTCATGATTTTATGTCAAAAGAATTATTTGAAGCTGATTGAGACAGAAAAAAGCATAAAAACAATAGAAAATTTTCAGAATTTATGTAATTGATTTGAAATTATTATAAAGAGAAACGATCAAAAATGGAGGTGAAGAGTTAGAATTTAAATTTCTTATGATCCATTCATACTTTTTTTTTACTATTTTTCTTTTGCATCATCTTAGACTAGAGTGGTAGAAGTTGATGCTAATTTATCAATAACTTCCGCAGCTGAAATAAACGGACCATAAAAATGGAAACGATATTATCTAATTTGACCATTCGACAATCATTATGTCATCTTTAACCCGGAACTGATTGTCTGCCGGTTTGACACTGAAACTTCGGCTCATATATTAATCGCTATATTCATCCGACATTAATTTCGCCCAACTTGGAAGTGTAGTTGTACGCAGGTATAAATATTTTAGGTGAAGACTCTTTCAAATATTTCTGATTTCATGATCCATTACCAAAATATCATGTTTTTCATGTTAATAAAGAAGTTTATCAGTCTAATCACCATTGTATCGTAATGCGATAAGTAACATTGGAGATTTCTAAACAACTAAGATATAGAATTCAAGGTATTTAGTAAAACTGAAGATATTTATATTACTTTGTAAATTACATGACTGGATAAGAGGAAGAAGATATGAAGTTTAGTTGGCGTGTGATGGAAGCATCATTGTGTCACCTTGGAAACCATTTTCGTCTTTCAGTCTTTCGTCTAAAATATCCAAGTGTGTGATTCAAACAAAAAAAGACTGAATGGTAATAATGCCACTGCTGAAATCTCTTGAAACGCTAAGAAATCATTTGTCTCCGGCATCTTCACTTCATTTTCGATGTATAATACTTAATTTTGCTGAGAAATTAGATCAATTCAAATTGTTATGTATGAAATGCTCAAAAATTTTACGCTCATGGTGTATATTGCTAATGGGAGATATCGAATGTTTTAAATACAGATATTTGTTTTTTTATGCTTTTTAATTTTTATTATTTTAAATTCATATTTCATTATATCTTCTGCTGATGTATCAGTGTTCGCCGTATATATTTGTTTTCTTGACATCAAGAAAAATCGGTTGACTTCTGTATTCTTTGCCTCTTGGCATATGAATCCGATACACTAACTATGCCACAATGCTGGTTGATACATGCAATCGAAAATGCGAAGGTTTAATATGAAAATCTTTCTAGTTACGTTGCTTGGAAGTCATCATATCATAAGAGGCAAGAAAATGAACCTAGCAATTTGAACAGTGTAAGACATCATATCTATTTGTAACACAAACGCTAACATAAAAGATAAATATAATATACTTCCTCCAAAAACGAATTAAATCGTGCTTCCATATTTCAAGAACTTTTCACAAAAAAAAAAAAAAAAAAAAAAAAAGTGGATTTCAATGATTTCCGTGCTTTTCAATGTTCTAACAAGAAGGAATCGGTTCTGCTGCTGCGGAATTTAACCATTTAGCTTATTTTTAAAAAAGCGTAGCTACTCAAGGTTACGTGGCTACTTTTTGAATATGCTTCATGGGCAAAACCAAGGTCATTATGCTTCCCAATTCGTGATAAAGCAAAAGATACAAAAGATAAGTAAAAATAGTACGGGAAGTAATATATGTTGAAACAAACAGTTAGGTGGGAAGACTGCATGAATGCCTAATATTACCATGACGAATTACAGCAAATGATACGAAAAGGTTAGTGTTTTAACTTAAATAAACATATAAGAACACTAGCATTTGAAGAACAAACAATAGCTGGAACAACACTCACACGAAAAATTTTATGTTCATTACCCGTCACGACGTTGGTATATTATTCAGCATTAAATAACAAAAAAAGAAACGGTACTGAATATAGAGTCTGAATTATGGGATCAATATACATTTACTGATCCCAGTAGATTAAATACTGCGTAAATATCGGTGTAGGACCAGTTTGTATACTACCCTAAAATAGCTTTAAGTTTAAGTCTAGCACAGTAAGTATTTCCCCACATGAAATATGAAATACTGCAATGTTATAACGCTAACGTAAAAGTGCTCTATAATTGATATAATCCTTGTTTCCTGAACTACAATTTCGATGAACAATCCAGTAAAAGCTTATTTCACAAAAACTTTCAGGTCAGAGTACCTTTAAAGACCTTTATGTTATTATATTAATTATATATATTATCTACATAATTATTTATATAATTATTACTACTATTACTATCATTAAACGAATATGACAACTATACTAATGCTTCCAAAACTTGAAAAGTACATCTCAAAGAGTGAAGTTATCCAAATGATAATATTAATGATAATAATAACAATAGTAATAATAATGGATAAGATTAAGAAAAATGAATACAGCACGCAAAATTTGAAAACAAAATACAAATGCAACATATGGACTTCAAGTAAAACTATTTTAAAAAAATATATTACTACATTTTAACATATAAAAAAAAAAGTAAACTTAAAACTATCTGCAACTACCTTTTCCTAAATCTCATATAGATTTAGGAAAGGGAGAAACCGAATAGTGCTAGTTTTCCTTAAAAATCCTAAATGATGGGTTGAAATATACCAGTAATTAGAAGAATGGTTGAGGGGTATTGTTTTATCAGCGCTTAGATTCTGCTACAAGCTTTAGTCCCATCTCAAAAATTCCTATTCACAATGATTTACAAGTGATGTAACAGGCAAATTCTTCGACTCATAGCTCCCCTCTTATTCATTCTTCCATTCTTATTATCAATTTCATCTCGTTTATTATTTAGTTACTACTCCTCTATTTATTTGTTATATCTTTTAGTTCCAATTTTTAGATCCCTGATTAGACAGACACACCAAATGTGTAAAGCTGCAACCAGAATACCTGGCATACCGTGAAAATGAGGAATTACAATGTAAACAGACTACTTGGAATGACCAGAAATTATTACTTGACTCACTATTAGGTGACTGCTCATACTCACACAAGAATAATAAGAACAAACTAAAAGAAATGATGAAACAAGGAAAAATAACTGATGAAAAAAAAAATGATGAAAAAGGAAAAAATGACGCCAGTAGCAAAATTAATCATAAAAACTGCACAATATGGGCAAATAATTACAAAGCATAATTATATAAAGGATCGTAATAGGACATGAGAAAGCGCAAAAAGACATGGATGATTTAACTATGTGAATTACTAAGTATATTGCATATTGTCGATCTTATCATAACAAACACAATAAGCTGCTAAAAAGTAGTTTATATCAATGATGCAGTGAGGCATATCGCCGTATCTGTTGATGTGACTGATCGATGTCATATCTACAGTTACTGTATTCTTTAGTATATCGTATTGCACGGTTGCCTGCAATATATAATTACAGAATAGCCATCAAACACCAGCTTTGATATCAAAATCATGGACAAAATCGAACTCGATTTCCTATTGCAGTCTGACCTAAACAAGTCAAAAAAAATTGCAAAGTGTTGTCTTTTAAAGACCTAACAGGTCAGAAACTGACAGCCCAATTGAAGAATAGATCATACATAATAATCTCACATACTGCATTGAACCTTTTTCAAGAGGAAACCATGTAGATTTTGACTGGTACGAAGTAATGTAAGAGATAATAAATATTTACGATGATTTTGCTATATAAACTGACTCTCTTGATTTTTAAAAACTTCACCTCAAAAAGAGCATTTCCTGGTTTTGTAATAAATCTTAGTTGGTAATGTGCAAACGAAGCTTTGGTATTGGCAATCAAATTTGGTATAAAACCATCCACATCTTTCGTATCTTTGTATTTAAGCAAATTTTCATGCGGGACAAGTCTCCAAGCACTTTCCAGCTTTGCCTAAAAAAATTATATTTAACTTATTAAGTAACATTTAGAGATAAAAAAAGTAAAACAGAAAATTCTGAATATCAGAGGTAAAACAATGCTTAAGAACTAATTTTCATGATACACGATCAGGAAAGTTAAACGATTTGTATATTTTATCCTACGGTTCAAAAGTTGTAAACAGAAATGATGACTGTTATAAAAAAATTCTTATTATATTATTAAGAAACAAAACATCTTGCTAAAAAGCTTACAGATCAGTACTGACTGATACCTGAAAAATTTTACCAGATAATTCATAGCACTGTAACTTTTTATTTTTCAGATAGATCTTTATGTTAATAGTTGACAGACCAATTTCAGAGGAGCACACAAGTGTCGCTGAGATTTTGTATGTGAATTTATTGTTTGCACAACAGCTTTACTTAATATCATAGATATATTTGTCTGCTCTTCATTATCCATAGCTGATTCCCAATTCAGACATGTACACCAGTGCATTTCGATACCAGCCTATAATAGATAAAATAAAATCCATGAATTGTTATAAGAAGAAGGCAAAATTTCTCTTTGTTTCTTTTCTTTTTTGACAATATCACCATTATGATAATTTTCGATGAGATTACGGAATAGATTACATAAAATTTCGGATATAAACGTAATATAATGGAAATATTGCACCTGGTAAAACGCAATCTTAAAAAAATACTTCAGCACATATCGACTCGTATATGTTCAAAAGTTAAAGACACTACCATAATTTTCCAGCACAATATATGTACAAACAATTCATTATACAGAAAATGTAATCAAATGTACCTACGTATTTGCATAAACAAAATACTCAAAAACAACCTCTTCACATGTTCTTGAAGGAGGAACTGGTCTAAAAAGTGACATGGAACGGAATTTTACGTCACCCACAGTATTCAACTCTTGTTCCGTCGGCCAGTGAAGTATATCAAGCAAGGTAGCATGTATGTCGAATGGAGTTACCAGTCTGAAAAGAGCGTATGAAGCAGTACCCATGAATTAAAAAACCAGTAAAACTGCCCTAACACCGCTAAATAAAACTCAGCATAAGTAAACGAAATATGCTGATTATAGCACCACTTCGATAAATTGAAATAAAAAATATTAGGGAAAAATCTATGTAAGTAAAGCTATCAAATAATGAACCTTGCTTTATTAGCTTTCAAATTCTTCCATGCTGTCCTTCCTTTATCGCTTTCTCTGAATTTTTTCGGAAGTGAGAGGGAAAAAAATGGAAGCCTTTCCTCCAGCTGCCCTTAAAATCTACAATTCCTCACCAGTGAATAAAAAGATATGAAATCTTTTTCTTTTTTTACTCTGCAAAATTTCCAATGCAGATCTTCAAAAACCCAGATTTTTTTTCATCGAACGAACCTTGATGAGTAGCACGCAATTTTGCAAAACGATGTCCATGATCGGCCATCACAATGACTAAAGCATTATCAAGAAGACCACTCTCTTTTAAGTTTTTGAGATTCAACATCGCATCCTCATCAACAACTTCTACCAGATTAACATCATCGTGGCTTAATAAGCTATGGAATGCAAGCAGAAACTTCGATGTGTTATACTTGTATCTCTCCATGAATTCACCGGTATATCGGAACCATTCCTGAAACACACAGTGCACAAAAAAACGGCAAAATAAGTTAGAAGCACTGGAAATTGAAATACAAAGAATATATAATACTGACAAGTGAATGATTTAATTTCAGTTTCTACATATGCTGTTTTTTTGCTCAGTGCATTTTGAATTACTGTACCCTGCAAATTGTTGGAACTGGATGTCGAAGGTTCCCAATTTAGAAAATCGCTAGTTTCACTCAAAACAGACGCGATTTTTTTGAGATAAACAAAAATTAAAAACTAAAAAAGAAAGGGCAAAATTAAGAAAAAAAACCTTATGCATTGGCACTGAACCTAAACACTGCAAATTGGAAAACATATCTTCGGCTCTTTGAAAAAACGTCCGCACGTAATGGTCGGTTGGTTGATCCTTAAAACCCTGAAAAAATTTGATCACATAAATCCGAAGTTCTTCGAGTTTTTGCCTTTAAATTGAAGCAAGCGAAGTACTTCGAAATCAAAAAATATAAATAAAATAAATTCCAACCTTCAAACGATATGTGAACGTTCCAAGCTTTGCTGAGTCCTCCGCGTACAACGTTATATAGCCGGCTTCGGAAAAATTTTTCCATACAAAGGGATATACTTCATCAACATAATTTGCTTGTGGAAAACGCTTGCTATAATGGATACATAAATGCAGTTATTAAAAGTCCTTTATGGTATGTTAGTAAAAGCAACACTGTTATTTTCCCGAATATGTCCTATTTGAAATACTTTAAAGAAAAATCAAACCATGGTGTCCTTCAAAAAGCAAAGAGTAAAATAAGGTTTTTTTTGGAATTTAGAAACCTTAATATATTCGGAAGAGTCATCAAACATTAGAACTTAAAAAAGTTCATTGAATAAAAAATATTTTATCAGTATTTTATTATTCTTATACCAAAAAAAAAAAAACTTTTTGCCTTTGCTTGTTCCTAATTTCGAAGTAGATATGTACGACTTTTGTGTAAAGCATAAATTAAAGAAAAAGAAATGAAGAAAAACAGCCAATGATTTTTACAGAAAATGATAAAAACTTAACCGCGTAAGAGGGAGTTCCTGTTCCGTTTGTCCAGTCAGAATCGGTATTAACGCTTGAGGAGTACCATCTCCAACAATGTTGTATCCTTAAAAAGTTAATGGAAATAAGGTACTGAACCTCCCATAATTTAACTCAATAAAATGATTAAAACTGTCTCTATTCATATCTATTCTGATTATCCTTAAAGAATAAAATGTGTTGTCATCGAAATAAAAATCAACAGAAGTATAAGATTATATGCCCGCCAGGTCATCGATAAATATTTAATGTTTTCACTAAATAAGTTAGTTGCAGTTCGGACCTATCTATACATTATACATACATTTATCCTTTTTGTTATTATTAAAAGAATGATGCATACCATCAAGCACAACTGCACCGAATTCTTCCTCAATATACTTGACTGTTTTCGGCAGTTTACGACGAAATGACAATTGAGATAGTGAATCGAAGCCTATAAAAATATAATGCTACTTCCGTTTTCCAATAAACAAACATATGTTGAATATATGCGCATACCTATGAAATAAACGTCAAGACCAGACCAGTCGGAAGATTTCTTGACAGAAGACAAATATTCTTCTTTTTTTCGATCAGGAACAACCGTCCACAATAAATGTTTCCTTCAAAAAAGAAGTTCCATGAATTTGAATAGCTTTTAACATGGACAATTCAGACTCTTTACCGGCATATAAAAGCACAGAAATTTTTTTTAATCGCCAAGGCTTACGTTGACAGTGATGTGTAGTAAATCTTAAAACCTTAAATAATATAATTTCTTCATATCGCCGACAGCTTCTTAGGATGTCAGTATCACTTATAGTTTCTTCAGTCCTTTTCTTAAACTGAGATCCCGGTAAAAAATCTTACATGAGTTAAAAATGATTAGCAAGCTTATAGGCATTTCTATTATATATTTAAATCGCATTACAATGAAAACTAGAAAACATAACATCAGAAATTAAAAAGTCAGAAAACGATAAGAAAAGTCTCCAAACTAAGTTTCGAAACACCTTTTCTCGACAAAAACAAACCACTTTTCTTGATCATCTCCAAGGCATTCGACAACAGCGTAGTCTTTGGTCATAGGATTACCAGATGCAATTGAAATCTCATGATCAATTTTTAATTTATTGTCATTAACCCGTTCAAAATAGGCAACAGTACATTTGATGTCACCATGATGTCTATAAAATTTCAGAAATTATTCAAGTTTAAAAAAAAGTGGGAAGAAAATATAAAAGCCAATTCGACAGTTACTGTAAGATAAGACAATTTTACTTGATAGCGTCAGATGAAATAGTAAACAATCCCTTGTCGTCAACAAAAGCCCACTCTTTTTCCTTATTTTTACCACAATCGAGAGCATCTACATGGTGAAAAAAACCAATAACTTCACTACCATTGATATTTAACTTCGGAATACGACAAGCCTGAAAAAATTCGTTAAAATGGATTTATGTTTGAAAGAGGGTATGCAAATGTTCCCTATGTTACCAAAATTACTGTAGTGTTCCTTTGAAAAAATGAATGTATGCTGAATAAACTTTTAAAAACCTCCCTAAGAATGATTTATAATAGCACAAAAGTAAATGTACAGAGTCATTAAGTCATCCGTCGACTAAACTATCGGTGACCTATCCAGAAAAATAAGTAAAAATAGTACCTGTTCAAATTTTCTAGAAAAATTATTACTTCGACTGATTGATTTCCGCATATCGCTTGTATCACCACCCAATACTATTATATGCGGCAACTGAAAAAGAATAAATCACAATAAACAAATAGGATCATTCAAAAAGACCCGAGCTAAAATTGAGAAAAAATGATATTTCAAATAAATATTAGAAAGTGGAGTCCGTGTAACAAAAATGTTCACTTCCACATAACAAAAACGAACTCTATACTTCAATGAGCGCCACCGCAAATGACAAATTAAATTTTCAAATGAATTACAGGGAAATTTCGCATTATTTATGTCTAACAGTGACTGCGCAGATAAATTATGCATAAAAAACAACCGATGGATAAGGAATAGATTCCTCAATAGAGTATGCTGTATCTGTTGAATATTTCGAGGAATATGAAAAGGTGAACGTTACAATGAACGCAATAACCAGAAGTAAAAGAATGCGGAATAGTTTTCTCAGATGCCTCGGAAACCTGCTAACCCTGTTTAAATCTAAAAAGAACATGTGTAAAGAGATATCATCTTTAAACAAAAAAGATTTCAACAACTGACTCACAGACAAATAAAAACAGTGACTTGTTTCCAAAATGTAAACGGCACGACTATTTCTCTGATAAAGATTCATTATTACAAAGAGTGAATAATCAATTTTAAAACAAAATTTTTTTGTTGCAAACGTTGCAAATTAAAGGAGAACCACTTCATTTATTAATATCCAAAAAATTCAACTGTCGATGATGAAAATTGCTGGAGATTTAAACGTTAAAAAATAACCATGTAAACTTTGGTTTCAAGCACCTTCACAATAATGTAGAAGTATGAAAATGATAATCTTTACCATTTATCATCCGTACACATAAAGCTTTATTCCTGAGTGTAGTTTTTGGGTCACATATCAATTTCGTCTCATCATAAGATACCTGCAAATAAGATAAATAAGAAATTTGTGTTTTTATAAAGAATAAATAACATACTAAGACTCTACCTGAGACAATACAAAATGTGATTAATTCGTCGCATCGCAAGAGATGAAAATCCATCACTATGTAAAATACTACCTTTTACTGCTATCAAATTTAAATAAAAGCCTTAAATGCTTAAGGCAAACTTGCAACATAAAATGAATTAAGAACCACAAATTTCATGACCCTTTCTATAGTACATAATTCTGCTATTATGGTATATATCTTCCAGGAAAATTTAACAAAATAATAGTGTAGAACAGTTCGACTGATAATCATCTTTTGAATCCAAAATGTAAATACTGAAATTCTGGCTTCTTTCTCTCGGCTCCCCTTTTTCCTTAGTAAAGTAGTTGCTTTAACAGCCCCCATTAAAATCATATTAAAAATGACGACTACTCTGAAAACTAACATCAATCAAAGCATAAAACAGTTAGTATATACAATGAAAAAAAAAAAAAATGAAAAATACTGAAGAAAAACTTTGAACTTTCAAAATACACAATATAAGAAAATTAATTCGGCCAACTTGTAAACAGTATGTAAGCGACAATAAAACAGACTACTGCAACTGGAAAAATAATATAAAAAAGTATCGATAAAATACAGCAATATCACTTCGAGAAAGCACCACCAAAATAGCACTGCGTAATGAGGCAATTGTCCGGATAAAACTTGCCAAAAAATTGAGTCTTCAAGATACTGAACAAAAATATTTTGGTAGAAGCAACTGACTGTACAAATTCAAAAGTGGAGACTAAGCGAAGTAATGATCCACCAAGACTGTCAATTTGTTTCGATTGCACTGCTTAGAAAGCAGCTTAAGAGATAAAATTACAGAAGATACCTTTGCTGACTGCTTACCAGGCAACTAATCACTTGATAAACGCAATCTGTCAACTAATTGCTATGACACTATTTATAATGTGACACTCACACTATTTAGAGGTGACAAGATATTTGATAAGATGTGCTGGACAATTAAATGAAAAGAATCGTACTCTCCATATACTACTTAAAATTTGTCAATTAAATTTACTGCTTCGGTAAAAAACCTCCCAATGTTTAAGAAATTACTCATTCCCAATTTAAAAGTTGCACGACTAACAACAATCCGAAAGTTGTTATGCATCTTTTCCATTCCTCTGTTTTGACACTGACTTCCGATACTATATTAATTGCTAATAATGTTGTAAAATTTGTTCATTCATAACAGTTGTATTACATTTAACCTAGCTCACTAAAATGTACAGATGACACGGTGTGTTATGACATAAGATAAATGTAACTAAACGAACAATGCAAGTTAAATGGAAGAATTAAGTAAAGTCAATAGAAACATCATTTTCTTTATGAATGAAAATAATTCTATAATTATCAATTGTTGAAATGAACTTACATCACAGTTGTATAGTAAAAGGAATAGCGATTACTTTTGATTAAACGAATATCAGTTATAAAAGATCATTTTTATGTACAATTGATTTAAACCATTTAAATCTCACATATATAAAAACAAGTTATCCTTTTTGAGAATATATTATTTTGAGAAATAAACATTTCTGAAAATATAAATAAACAAATTATCCTTTTTGGAAATATATTTAATGCAATGCTGCATCTAGTCTCAGGAAAATATCAATAGAGAAGGCAAAACTGTAACGATGAACAAGTAATATGTTTCATTGATTTATAAACAATTTCCAACATTAATGATCAATCACTCTGCATTGGTATATAAAAGATGAATAATTTGTTGCTGTTGCTTTTCATCTAAAATCGTTCAGCACAGGAACAAATCATAGTTCTGAATTTGTATGCCCTAATTATTTTTAGTAACTTTTACTTTTCAAATCAAAGAAATAATCGGATCAAGACTTGCAACACGTAGAATGATGTATAAGTCTGTTTCATTCTATTCGACATTTATTCTGATAAGCATGTGCGTAAAGCTATACTGCGAAGATATTCGTCTCTCTCTGTGACTGATAATTTTGGCCAAGATTATGATGAAGTCTCACGTCATATTTCAAGATAAGACTATTAAATTTCACTGATTCCAAAATACCAACCAAAATGCAAACGCAAAACATAACTGATACATAAATAAGAAAATTCAGAAGTGTTATAAACATTGAAAATGACAATAAGAAACGAAAAAAAACCCACAAATATATTAAAGAAATTTTAAATTAAAGCGAATCTTTTATAGAGTTTTAATGATTAAAACATTATTATAGATAAAAAAGGGGAGCAAATATCGATCAAAGTTTCAAACAATTCATATTCTTGATTTCTAATATATTTCTACAACATATATCCCATATTTTTATTTTTTCTTATATATATATATTTTGTTTTTTTTTTCGACAACTAATGCATTATATGTTAGTGGAAGTGTATCGATATATTTCTCAATTTCTCATTTATTTTTGTATTTGATTAAAATTAGAAAATTGCAAATGAAATTAGTATGACAAATCTTTTGTCCAATAAATATCAGATAAATTTTTCAGAATTTTCAAGCAATGGAAGTATCAGAATTGTTAATAATAGCAAAAAAAAAAAAAAAAAAAAGGTAATTCAAAAAAAAAAAAAAAGAAGGCTTACATCAATTGTTCCTTTTGATTGTTGTAATTCATGTTGTATTGAAGTTGATGATATTTCATCTATTTCAATCTGATCGATAAAATTTTTCATCATTCTAAATTCTTGTAAATTCTTGCCAATTTTATTATAGCCTGTCACGGAAATTTATTGATAAAAACCAGAATTGAGCATGTAAATTTCGATTTAAAAACTGGAATTGATAAATTTAAAATTCAATATTAATATATACTTTTTTGTAAATGATAATATTAAAATAATGTTAATTTTAACATTTAAAATTTAAACATTACGAGAATTGAATTACACAAAGCACACAGTCAGTCAGTCAGTCAGTCACTCAACAACTAATCGTTAATCCATATCCATATTACACTCCTTTCTATTTGCTCTATGAACTTTGAAATTTTCCATCCAATTATAATGTATTTTAAAAGATCCTCCCCTCTAAACTCTGTTCATTTCAGAATAAACGGATTATGGTAGCACCAGGAGAGAGAGAGAGGGAGAGAGGGAGAGAGAGAGAGAGAGAGACTTATTGCCTGTAAATAATTTAGCAGACAGACGTCTGAAAAAATAAAAAAGTTTTGGAAAAACTAAAAAAAAAAAAATTTATATAGACAAACGATCAGTGTTAATTTTCCCACTAGGTATTTGATGGTTGGTCGAATTTCTCAAAATTAACTTTTAAGTTAATTTAGTGAAAATTTTAAGATTTGGGGTCAATCAGTCAGTGGTTGTGGCTATTCTCACTTTCTGGTGGTCAATTACGGTGATTATTGAAATGGCTACGGGTGCAGTGAAACAAAATATACATGTGAATGCCGATGATCAGAAATTGATCAATCGTTTCGCTCGACTTCATCAAAAATCAATAGATGTTAAGGTAAGATAGATTTGTATTTCTTTAAATAAAGTAGGCAAGTCTGTTCTATAGGTCTTTTTTTTTTAGTTTAGACTAATCTAACTATTATTTGATTTTTTTTCAAATTAACGATGGCTAAATATGATTAATACTCATATTTCAATTCATATAATTAATTGATGAATCTCCTTTTGGCTTTTCATTTGAATCAAAATGGATATGATGAACAGAATTTTTAGATATTGTAAAAGTAAAATAATCTTTACAATTTCAACTCTACTTAATGCTCTTGACCTATTATTCATTTTACTTTATGCCTATCGATAAGTATAGGTTTTGATACGTTGATAGAGATTATCAATACGTTGATTCAGATTTTGACATGCAAATATTACGAATTCCTGCTGCTGCTGCTGCTGCGAAATTCATTGTTTATTTTTTCAGGAAAAACTTCAAGAAATGAGTAGGAATCTTCAGGATTTGAATGATGCTGCTGATGAGGTGCTGCTTTTGGATGATGCAGATGCTCAATCGGTACCATTTAAGATTGGATCAGTATTTATGCATATGGATCAGGTAAACCATTTATTCTTATTCATATCCTACTATTGTTATATTATTAAAAATTGAGCAATATTTCTGATCTCTTACTGTAATATCTTGAAGATATTAAGCGTATGAATGGATTATGCATTTTTCTTAAATTATGTAAGGGTGATAGTAGAAGTTTGGGAAGAGTGCTTATTGCATGATTTCTATCTAATATTCTTCTAGTGCTTTGTCGTTCTTACGGATGACATGGACTAAAACAAATAATTGGTTCTGGATTTCATGAAAGTTTATGTTTTGTTATGTTGCTTGCTTTATTTTATTTATTTTCTAGGAAAGATTAAGCGATAAGCTAGAAAATGTGAAAGAAGAATTGGGAAATCAAGTAGCTAATCTCACACAAGAACATAAGAAAATTTGCGATGAAATGGGTTCCTTGAAATCGGTACTTTATGGGAAGTTTGGCGAAAGCATCAATTTGGAGACTGATACGGATAGTTAGTAGCTACTAGCGAAACCAAGCTACTATTTGCATAATATGATGGCATTACTGTTTTTCATGCTAATAATTTTTTTATGTTTATAGAGGCCTAAAATCGGTTATTTCGAACTTTTTTGTTCTAAGTTCGTACGAACGTAAAATTCATTTTTTACTGTCATTTTTCCTTTTTTTTTTTTTTTTTTTTATTTAATTATTCTTCGCAAAGAGATTTTGCAGGAAATTTGACAATGAATTTAAAATTAATGTGGAGTATCTCAACTGAAATTGTTTGAATATGAGTATTACATGAATTTTTCTAGTCATTTGTCTTACTTGATTAAAGCGTCACTACATGTACAATCTGAATGGATGATCTATGGTAAATTCCTTTCTGCCCGAAATAAATTTAAGAAACTGATTCCGATTTTCCCATGGTTTATTCTTATGCTGAGTAAGCAAGGCATTATACTTATCGGGAAAATGGTTTTTGAATTTTTGAAACAATTGTTTCGTTTTAATGGAAAAGTTTTAGGTATTTGTTTACAGGATTCATAATCAGTATTAGGACTATTTTCTTTCTCTTCTTTATATCAGACTTTATGTTTGTTTTTTGAGGCAACAAATTTTTCAGAGAATTACACTGACAAACACCGGTTTTAAGGCATATAAATGTTTTGCTTGTTGTTTACAGTGAATATCACCTTTCATATGTTCTTTTTACAGTTGCAGTACTGTATCTTGTTAAACTTTTTAACAGAGAAAAAAAGGTTAAACTAAAGTTAAACAAAGTTAAACTTTTTCCATCTCGTTCACTTCACTGTTATTCTTAAAACCCATGAAAACAGCTCGAAACAAGTTATATATATATATATATCATATTTATTTCCCCTATACTTTATCTATACTTGCCATAAAGATATCAGTTTCTCTTAAAGTAAGGATCGTTTGCTAATATTTCAGTTTCTCTGAAATATAGATATATTAGTGATATGTGACGTTCATCATTTTGGTGGCATTTGTAAATAGGAAACGGGAATGGGTAAATGACATACAGTGGGTACATCATTTTGGTCGTTGCATACTTTCAAAATTGCACCTTCGATCGCTGTTGTTTACTGGTTGAAGTCATTCTCTGTGACTGTAAACTACAAAACTTTTCACTTTAATAACACCGCTTAATTTTTTTGAAGTTATTTGGTGGAGAGGAAAAGGCAACTGTTCACTCTTTGTGAAGGCGTAATTGGTAGAAAGGTCGAGGACGTAACAAGTTCCAATTTTTATTTACTAATTGACTAAATGACTGATATTTTAAAAATCATTGAACTGATATTATGTATAGGGGGATACGGGCAAATCAAGGAAATGGTATTGTACACAGTGTAGCGATATTTAAAAAGTTAATATCGATACACTGTGTACTGTACTGTAGATTGTGTCTATGTTGCTATGATAAAAAAAAAAAAAACCTGTAGCTTAAGGAACAAGCGTGCTTTAGCTGGGGTTCAAAGTGTTAGCTTTCATTTCACTCATTTTGACGTATTTCGAGAACAGAAAACTTATCGAAGAAGGCGAAGCAGCATCCTGGGTTTCTTTTTGAAGTTTTCAAAATTTAATATCATACGTTGGAACGTCAAAATGAATTGTCATGCACCGTGTTTAATTTTTATGACTGTCGTTTTTTAGGAATCTTATTTGCAAAATATATGCATTTATTGTCAATATGTTTAATTTTGATCTATATTACAACTAGCTAAAAAGTTATATTTTGAACTTGCATTTCTACTTGTCAAATTTTATAGCTTAGAACTGAATTAATCATAGAAAATTTAGTTCCATCATTAATATTTAGGAAGAACCTTTATTTTTCCTTCATTTTCTCTGCGTATTTTATTTTGTTGAAATTGCGCTTTTTTAAAGTTTTGATTTATAATCTCTTAACTCTTTATATATCATTGTTTTTAATTTTGATTTCTTTCTACTTATATGAGTGTTAGCTCTCTCTTCATTCAAATCATTCATAGAAATTGATTTTCCACATTGTTTATGGAAGAGGAATACAATAAACACATGTGCTTTTTGATACAGTTCTTGTGTATAAAAGCTGTTGTATCTTCTTTGCAAGTAGCAAGAGTCATTTTGTGAGAAAACCTAGAATTGCACTGTTCTTTTAGTTTTTGAAACAACTGAAGTGATACATCGTTACGTATTCGCGCGTGTTTTCACATTCCACAGTAATTTTCCTACACTTTTTTTTTTTAGATTTCTTGCTTTGCTGTTGGTAACTTTTGTTTTTAACGTTTCCGTTTGGTTTAAAAGCTTAAGTTAGAGCTTTCTTAAAATTTGATATAGTTCGTAGGCTATAAAAATAGACTAGATGATGTAGAATCACGTGGGAGAAAATAAGTTTCCAGCCTTTTGTTATGGTTCATTTTTTTCTTTTTTAAAGAACCATAGCATAAAACGACAGATTTTTGACAGTAGTGACGCACTAAACGAAGCAAATTTTGTCCGTTATGCTTCATAAATTTTAAAAATGGAAGAAAGTCAGTCATAAAATGGAGCGATGATGTTTGTATTACTACAGTGTTATCAGTACTTTCGTTTCATGATTAGTCTCATCTTTCATTCTATCTTTAAATAATTGTTTTTGAAGTATCTATTCTATTAGACGGGTAAAAATTATTGTTAAAGAAGTCATTTCATTGATCCAGAAGATTCCAGTTTTTTGGAAAAAAAATATTCCGTTCCTGTTTGTCACTACATTCTTTACCGAAAGAAGTAAAAGGAGCGTGGTTGAGCGAGATGAAATTTTACATGCTAAGGGCAGCTAACCGGTTGTAACCAGTAAAATAATTTGATTTCCAAAAGTATTTCACAAAAAACATTTTTTATCAAATCTTTCTTAATGATTTAAATTATTTCATTGACCTAGAAGGTTCTAATTACAAATTACAAATTATTCCAATCGAATAAGATACACAGCATTAGCGATCTCTTTTTCAGTTCCTTGTATCGTAGATGTGTGTTCAATCGTAAATATACTACACTTTGTATGGTAACTCGCTTTCTGTTCTATTTGGTGATGGAATGTTGACCTTGATTCGATTCATAAAAACTTGAATTTTTAAAATTTTCGATGAAGTGATATCATTTTTTTTTCTCAGTTAATAGATGAGGTGCTATCACCAGTATGGTGAGATGCTGCTTCTGGCTCCCACAGTCACTAGCAAATTATTCACCGTATCAGAATGTTGGTGCATATTCCCTTGAAATGATTTGTAATTTTTTTTTAACATTAGAGTGCTACGCCGTAAGAAATGGATCGAATAAAAATGGAATAGATCGTACTGATTTGATTTTTTATTGATGCTAACTTTGTTAGCTTCCTATACTATTTGTAGGCTTATTGTTATTCTAAAATTGCTTAGGGATAAAGAGTAGAGAAAAAGGAAGACAGATGGGCAGTAGGCAATTTTTAATTATCGTTGATAGTCCTAAAAGTAATTATTGAGTGACAATGAGAATGATTCAATTAAATATGTGTTTCTTATTCGTCATAGTAAAATTGTTATCGTTTCATTATTCTGTTTACTGATTTTTTGTTGTTTTTATTAAATGAGATAATTATTTAGCCATCTATCATTCTTAAAAAATCCTACTTTTTTGTTATCATTTCCTACTATCTATTTTTTACAAGAACAAAGCAATAGGACAGTTATATATATCAGCATATCAATTTGGTATCTGTTGAAGTTTAGTGAAAATATTTATAAATTTAGAAAAAATTTTGAAATATATTTTAATTGTGCTATTCTGTTTAGGCTCCCGCTACACTAAATGAGTTATTGACGGGAAAAACTAGCTTATTTTTTTGCGCACTTTATCAGCATCTCTGTTATCGAATTCACAAAAATCAATAATTAGCGCCGTTAATTTCATTTATTTTTGAAAATATTTCCTACATTTATCGGCTATCATAATTTCATTATTATGTTTAGGAAAGGCAACTTCACTGAATTCTTATATTCTTTTACTTTACAATCTTAACATAAAGCTCTAGAATGAAAAATGACTTGAAATTTTTTACAATTTTAAAAAGTAAAGCTACAGAAAAAAACTATGATAATATTTACTCATATTTCTTTAATCTTCTTTTTTAGATAAGTTTGCATCTTTTATTTTTTCATAGACTTGTAGTCGTTGATCAGAATCCCGAAACATTTGACGTGTATGTATCTCATCAATGACTGTAACATATCAGCAAGGACATATATCAAAATGTCGATTCTTTTTTTTACTTAATTTTTTTTGCTTAAATGGTGTGCTGCGTATACAAAAAGACAATTCGGCAGTGGCCTTAAACGGTTTGCCGCGTGTACAAAAAGACAATTCGGCAGTGGCAACAAAAACGAAACGTAGTTGAAATATGAGCTCAGTGTTTCACATGTACGTACTCTTACTATTATCTCATCTCCTGAACTACGTCGTGGTATATTGTTATGGAAACGGTGCTTGAATGAATATCTTCACAGTAGCATGATCGGCTTTCGATATATTTGTTTCGTTATCTTTGACGTTTGCATGTGTTTGTTGTATGCTTCACCCGCAATTATAGCATCTTTCATTTTTTGATAATCCTCATTTATAAAAGCTGATATTGTAGAATTGTAAAATGTCACATGGAAATTCTCCTACGCCAGATCGAACTGACTCTCTATCTGCACCTTTAAGTATGGAGCTCGTTAACTTCCTGAAAGAGTCTATGGGAAGTATCAACACCGACCCATATGTTTTCGTTATTTTCGGTGCTTCGGTAAGTTATATTTGAAATGATTAGACTATTCTATTTAATACGAAAAAAAAATTGCTGCCTTGTTAACAATCATTTGATATATAGCTTAAAGTGTCCGATTGACGCATTTTATATTTTAACAATTAAAGTTTATTTCAATTCATTTAGTAGAGAAATTTACTAAGATAAGTTTTCATTACTCTCACTTTTTACATTAATTTTACATTTACATTAATTTTCATACTTTTGTTTTTAGGGTGATTTAGCCAGGAAGAAAATATATCCAACGCTTTGGTGGCTTTACCGTGATTCGTTACTGCCCAATAATATTTCCATCGTCGGTTACGCACGATCGAATTTGACGATGGCTTCGCTGAAGGGAAGATTTATTGAAAGATGCAAGGTCACTTTATTAAGAATTTTATTCACTTCTTCTGGCAGTTTTTGTTACGTCTAGTAGCACTACAAGAATGTTTTATTGCATTAATTTTCTGCTAAACTTAACAGTTATGTAATTAGTACAAGTATCTTGTTGCATGATTTTTTCCATAATTTCTATTAAGTTGTAATGTTTGCTGCATGCATGAAATATTGTATGAATTATGTGTTGGGTCATCCTTCATTTGAAGATATTGGTTATTTCTGACTTAGTCTTAATTTCTTCCATTTATTTTGCTTTTTACAACCATCTAACGGAATACTGTTCAGCTTCATTGTGGTGAAGAGGCAAAGTTTGATAAATTTATATCGCGTTGTTCATACATTCGTGGTAAGTATGATGAGTCGTGTGGTTTTATTGAAATACAGAATTTCATCAAAGGTATTCAACAGTCTTGTGGTGGAAGTTAGTTTTTATTTTTCCCTTTGTTGTTTTTATTTTTTACTAACTTCTTTGTGATGCATGTTTTACGAGCTAGAATTTCTTAATGGTATAATTTACATGATTTAGTAATTTTATTGGCTACTTGTGTTACTAATCCAATTAATTTACTTATTATAGTGTTGTTATATTATTTGTTAGATGTGGAAAACAGAGGATTAACTTGCATCACTTTTGTTTGTAGCTGAAGATAGAAGTTCGAAGTTTCAAATTCATTCCTTCGTAATTTAATTTTTTCTTAAAAAACAAATTGCAGCACCGGTGAATAGACTATATTATCTCGCCTTGCCTCCCGAAGTTTTTGAAGATGTCACACTTCAGATAAGTGAGAACTGTGTCGACGACGGGTGAGTTGCTATATGCTTCTTAGTTCGTTTCTGAAAAGTCGATTCGACCTGATTTTTGGGGCGTATTCGCTCAAATTTCATCCTATCTGGATTGATTGATATTTGGGATTAGTAATCACTAGTTTTTTTGTTTCATCAAAAATAGCTTCTCAAGACTCAGTCCTTTTTTTGGAGTGCTTAAGAAACAGGAAATAATGTTATTTGTCTTCTAGTTTAATCTATACACTTGCTTGGTTGCAAGGTATACTGTTTTGTTTATCTTATTCGTGTATTTTCTCTGTTTTATTATTTGCAGTCAATTTTTTCATTATTTTTTTAATTGTTGATGACTTTTTTCAGTCGTTCTTGGACGCGTATCATTATTGAAAAACCTTTTGGCTTCGATTCAGAATCTTCTGCAAAACTGTCTTCACATCTCGAGCGTTTGTTTCAGGAAAACCAAATTTATCGTATAGATCATTATCTGGGCAAAGAAATGGTTCAGAACCTTATGATTCTTAGGTTAATATCAAGCTCTTTCTTTCATTATTTTCTTGTTGTCAATATGATTTAGCAGTATTTATATCAGGAAGAATTGAAATTCCATACATAATTTGCGTTTGGTTTGTTGCCTTTACCATTAAGACTAGTCGAACTTTAGATTTGGGAATAGGATTTTCAATCCTTCGTGGAATCGTGACCATATAGCAGCTATTGTGATTTCTTTCAAAGAAAATTTTGGAACACAAGGCCGTGCGGGATATTTTGATAAAAGTGGTATCATACGGTGTGTTTCTAACTAATCAAATGTTTGTACCCAATATTTCATATATATTTTGTTAGATTTGTTGTCCCTGCAAAATTTTGAAGATTTTGAAATTATCTACTTGTTATTCCAGTGATGTAATGCAAAATCATCTAATGCAAATACTGACATTAGTTGCTATGGAAAAACCTGCCAGTTTGGATGCCGAGGATATTCGTGATGAAAAAGTAATGTTTTTGCATGCCTTGATATGCCTACTTGTCTACTTGTCTTATCCGTAACATCTCTGTTTTCAAACACATATTTACGATAATTGGGAAATTATATTGGAGTTGTTGATGTAATTCAATCCCATCTTCCAAAATTAGGATCCGTGAGATGTGATGGGGCTTACATTGCTTAGACTTTCCTTCTGGTATACTCCTGAGCAGGCATCATGCTACTTTTGTTTGTTAGGTTTTGTGCAGGTTTATTCTGCATGGCAAAACAAAAGCACTGTTACTGAGGTCTAATGAAGATAAGATCCTCGCGGTTTTTAACAACTCCAAATTACTAAATTCTCGGTTGTAGTGTCCCTGTTGCAAATAAAAGAGCAAGATCAGGAAAAGGTTAGGAACCACTGGATTAATGAATTATTGTGGATGAAAAACGTTATTCTTCTTCACGAATGAAATTTTTTTGGATTATTTTGTGTTGTTTTATAGGTTTGCTTTCTTGAGTTTGTTTTTTTGTTTTCCGAGAACTGTCACGAGGTTCCATCAAACTTTTTCATTGTTTTAGGTTAAAGTTATGAAGTGTATCAAGCCCGTGAAAATGGAGGATGTGGTTCTTGGGCAATACGTTAGAGATCCAAAAGCAACAAGTAATTGCTTTATTTAATTAGTTAGATAGCATTTTTTTTTCGGTGTGAGCATAAATTTTTATATTTGCAGATAGCGAAGCATGTTACGGCTATCGCGATGACAAAGATGTCTCTCAGGATTCGGTGACAGCAACGTATGCATTGGCAGTCTTAAAAGTAAATAATGAACGTTGGGATGGTGTTCCTTTCATTCTGAGGTGTGGAAAAGGTTAAGGTTCTTTCGATCATTGATAAGATTTAGGTGAAGTCGACGAATTTATTGTTTGTGACAGCTATGTTCCTGTCAGCATTGTCGACTCCGAATCTTGAAGAGTGCCGTAGCTCGAGGTGCTAATTTTCACGTCATATATCAATTTGCTGTGACATACGTCCAAAATATTGAAAGTTTTTGTCGATGAGGAAAGGTAAGATTCAGAAGAACCGCAACCAAAAAGACAGGGAATTGTTCAAGTTATGACAGTCAGATATATATCTTTATTTTTCAACTCCTTCAAGTTTCCAGCACTCAATGAAAGTAAAGCAGAAGTGCGAATACAGTTCAAAGAAGTTTCGGGAGATATTTACCCTGCGGGACAACTGAAAAGAACAGAACTGGTTATAAGAGTGCAACCAAATGAGGCAGTTTACATCAAATTAATGTCAAAAAAACCTGGTATGGGCTTTGCAGTCGAAGAAACTGAACTTGATCTTACGTACGGATATCGATATAAAGTAATTACTGTTATTTTTCTATACATTTTATATCCTATTTTATTGTCACTGATTTTAGCTCTTATATTTTTGATAACAGATGTACTGAAAAAGGTGATATGATCTAATATGAATGCTTTTGAAATATTTGTTTGTTAGTTATTGTTTTCAGGATGTTCGTCTTCCCGATGCTTATGAACGACTCTTTTTGGAGGTGATCATGGGTTCTCAAATAGACTTTGTTCGAACTGATGAATTGGAACAGTCTTGGAGAATATTTACTCCCTTGTTAAAAGAGATTGAAAAAGAAAGGGTGGAACCCGCCAAATACATTTTTGGGAGGTGGTTTTTTTAAATCACTTTTTATAAGTTACAGTTCCCTCGCAGATTAATGGAAGTAATATCCACGAATAATATTTTGTAGAATCATTGAAGACAGCACTCGATAAACCAAATAATTTTTTTTTTGTACTTTTTCTTCTTTTAGAAGTGTTTGCTTCATTATACCAGTTTTGCAAGTTTGTTTGGAATAATTAAATTTTAGTCGTGGACCAGTGGAGGCAGATGAAATGATGATAAAGCATGGCTTCATGTTCTCGGGTACTTACAAATGGGTTCCAAACACTGAACGTTGAAAAAGTTTTCTTATTTGTGATGATTATCCGGCAAACAACTGAATGTTTTTGATTTCTCAACGAAAGCATTTAGACACCTGCTTGTTTTGCGAATCGTCTCACGATTTATTTCTTTTCTATCTGATAGTTATATGCATTTGTGAGAAATAGGTAAACTTAAAGATTTGTTCAGTCGTAGTGTTTTCACTGAGTCACCATCTTTCCGGTTAGTTGGTATTTCGTAAAAATGCACTGAATTCGTTGGTTTTTCCATGTAATACTTTACTTTTTTTAGATGAGCAATGTAATCAAAGCGAGTAAACTTTCACGCTGATTTAGACAGGAAAAAATTCGTTTCAAAAATTTATATGTTGAAAGTGCCATACTTTCGTCGCTTAATTAACTGAAATGGAATTTTAGTGTTATATAAGTATTTCTTTAAGTGAAGGTGATATGTCCATAGCTTGATTTTTTTCATTGCTTGTTCAATTGAAAAGATCCTTTTATGATGTGTTTTTCTTTTCGGAGAACTACTAGGTAGGTTCATATTCACTAATTAAAGCGACCGCCATAGCAAGTTTTTTAATTCAAATTATTTTATATCTTTTCCTTCTTTCTTATTGTAATAATTTTCAAATGTTCGAATTTCTGCGTACGTCATGTTTACTGTTATGATGGTGATGTTATGCAAAATAAAATATAACTTTTCATATTTTAGGAATTCATCATATTTGTTTTTACTGCCGCTAAAACTTAATGAAAGATGGTAATGTGTGAGCCTCATTTCAGATTTTATTGATTGACCATGGTAATTCCAGGGCGCATTGAAAAAAGTATGATACGGGGAATTGTTTTTAAGACCTACTTTGCTTTGATATTGATTTGTTATTAAACTGCAATTTCTTCGCTGCCTCTACAGTTTAAAGCCTACTCAGATATCCTGCTAGGATATCCGAGTAATTAATTATTTGCATAAAATTGATATAAATGCACCTAGTAGTGAAGCATCAGATATAGCTTTGTACATGGTACATTGCAACCGGAAATGTTTTCAATATCGCAGTCATCAGAGTCAAAAGGATTGTATGATTATTTGTCGGTGATTCTGCACAGACTCCCCTTCTTGTGCCCGTCATTCACAAAAGGAGACTCAGGTTTTCTGAATATTTAATTCTTTTTTTTTCTTATCCTTCTGAGAAATTGTCTGGACAAAATTATCTAGTAACCATCTGGGCTAGAGTATCGCTCGTTATCGGAATAAGCTAAACATGTTACTCTACCAATTAAGAACGTACATTATTTTAAACTATCCAATAACTGTAGCGAAAAGTGGATAAAAATTATGTTTCATGCTATCATTCTTCATTTTTGCTTGCAAAAACTATTCCTGAATTGAAAACATACAAGTTGTTACCAGCTGATATAGAAAATTTTGTAACGACGGATTATCACAGAAGTATGATAGTAATAATTAGAAAAAACACTGTGGAAAAAATTTGACATAGAGAAATTGAAATTTCTGTCTACCCTTCTTAATAGGACGCTCTATAATGCCGCATCTGTCAATTAAATTTATTAATTCGTTTTATGTTTTATAGATCTGTTTCAATTCTGTAGTAATTTTGGCGAATGATATCCCAGCTGCATGCTTCGTTTAACCATGTTAAAATTATTCTTTTTCATTTCTTAAAAATTGGACTACATTAAATCTCTCTCTGGTCATTAATTAAAATGTATCAATAGGGCGCAATAGTGATTTTGCTTCATGCTCGGCTCACTGTGACCTTACTGCAGCAAAGTTCACAAGAGATACCCACTTTATTTTATCGAGTAATTTACCAACGACTTATCAAGGTCATAGTGACATGTAATTTTTTGGTTCAAAGTACTCTAGTAAAGCTTATTTTTGTTTACTTTTAATTAATTTTAGACGGAATTATCAATGAGGGATGAAAAATTACTCGTTATCATTTATGAAAATCCATCATTAAAAACCAGACATATGAAATCATTGTTTGACATAAAATTATAAAATTGAACAGAAAAGAAAATTTCACAAAAACACCCTCTGGTGTTTTATATGATTTATGAATCAATCATGCTCCTATATCCAGGAGTATTTGTGGTTCAATTTCTGATTAAGCTTTCAGGGTGAAGTAGACCTTTCTAGACATTAATTAAAAGTTTCTTGGTACTGTTTCAAAAGAACAAAAATAAAAAAAAAAAAAAGCAAAAAAGTCATTCTCGAAATAAATTTAGCAACGATCGTTTGTCCCAGTTATAGATGAATGCCTTTTGTGCCGCAACGATGTAGATAATAGTCAGTAGTAATGTAATGTGCCTTAGACTTCCTAATTGTGGTTAAATTTTTTTACGTTTCCCTGCAAACACATTAACCATGGAACATCCTGCGTGATCATTCAATTATTGGGCGATTCTGTGATGTAAATTCCTGTTTCTACAATTTGTGAATCTTGCCTCTCTTCGGATCATTAAAATTTGAATTTTGAAGAAAAAACTCATGTTTCTTGCAAGTTTTGTCCTTAAATTAATTTAATCAAAAAAACGTTGCGAACGCATACTAATCTTCTATCGTAGTGAGCATTAGTAAGAACATTTAGTGAGAGCTTGTCGAAACATTATAAGGCAATCATTATGATAATAATCGTTTAGAAATATAGCAATTAGCAGAAAGTTTATAAATCACTAATTTTGTTTGATGCAAGCAGAAATAATGTGCAAAAGCGATATAAAATCTGAGTAAAAAGAAAGCTTTAAAATATTTATTTTAATAATTTTCTTTTAAACATTGCAAATTAAGCAAACCATCGGAAGGAATCAATCCGCTTGCAAAGTTTTTCGGCAATTTTACTCTTACTCTACCACTAAAATGTCATGGCCTATCATTCTAAATTCAACACACAAAGCGAGGAACATGCGGTGGCAGCTTATAACAGGAAATACTGGAATGTGAAATGAGCTGAGCATATCAAATCGCACAATCAAGAAACAGTAGCAATCGGCATCGTTAATGAGTTATTGAAGTAGCATGCATAATTCTATTTGTTTTTTTCTCTTCACTGCGATATTCCTTGCAAACCAAAGGAAAAATTATTTATTTCACTGTCATAAAATCAGTCAAAGTAATCCCATCGTTTGAACATTATTAACCCACAACAGTTGAAAATGTGATGACAATGGTCTGATTCAGAAAATACGCAAATCGCACAGTTAGTACAACAAATCACCGCTGCACCTCATTTACTTGAATGTAATCTGTCCGAATTTTTTCCCAGAAAGCTTGCCCGTATTTCGAATTCAAGAAGAAATAAGCAATACTTAGCACAAAGGAACACCAAGATATGCAAAGATACCAATCAGAGCTCGACTTGTGAAATTCTGAAACTTTCAGAAGTATTTTAAAAGCAATAAAAAAACTTCGAGAACAAACGAAACTGATAACATTAAGGATATTTTTAATGCGCAATAATTTTTTAAGCACATATATCTTGTGTAATTTATATCAATGCAATTTAAATGTATAATTGAAAACCACAAAAACTTACCTATTTTTTCAATCAAATCCTCTTCGCCTTCCACTGCTTGCATATATTCCAACTCAAGGTCGGTCCATTTTTCTATATAGTTTCTGAATGCTTTCAATGAGAAGGGTGCTTCATCCATACGAGAAACTACACTGCCATCGACCCACAGCAGTACGGTAGGTGTCCCCATGATGCCATACCTACTATTTAACCTGAAACTGCTGATCGAAGTACTAAGCCAAACTATACTCGAACAAGCTTTTATCTCCTCTAGACGTTGCAAACCTTGGGTTCTCAGCAAAAAATTACTTGTTGTGGTCAGTTGCATGAGTGGCGACAATACGCAATCGAGGATACATGCGCGGTAATTGATACAGATATGACATCATTCGCATGCTAAATGCACAATCTGGCGAATAAAATGCGGTTAACATACAGTTCGAATAACCACCATAGAATTCATCGTCAAGATTTACTTGCGCTAATAATTGTGATGCATTCAGCAAATGCACCACAGTATCCGTTAGGCGTGCCGCTTAAATTCACATCAATTAATGAGAGATACTGGATATATCGAACTCAATTCTGCCTTCTTTGTTAAAGCAAATCAAAGAAAAACAGCAGTAATAAATGAATCATACGAAAATACAGCAATAAATACAAATAATTTTGATATTAGTTGACCATATAAAGTAGCTGCTAACCTGTGACACATCTATATCTCTGATTGAGCAATATATCGAATGGCACATCGATGATACAAAATGGGGATGCAGCGGGACATTGACTTTTTATCAATATATGGAAAGCATCCTTCGGGTATTTACAAAACATATTTGTAGCCATAACTGAAGAAATAAAGGAAGTTTAAGAAGTTTATCCAATTTCTTCTAAATGATATAAAACAACCAATAGTATACCGAGTTATTTACTTACGTATTTCAACCAGAAAGAATTTCGATCATTTAGCGTTATAAGAATTTCGATAATTTAGTACAGTATTAAAAAGGAGTTCATAGCTTATTTTAAAATAATTATGTCTTATACTTTTGAGTCATTTATGATATATTTTCATATTGCAACAAAGAATCTTACAACACTAAAAGTAGTCTTCGGGCACAAAATATATAAAGGAAGAGTACCAGGAATTGGAAAATGAGTTTAAATTGCAAAATCAAATCTGTCAATTTGACAATCTCAAATCTTTTACGTCTTTTTTTCAGCAAAAAATTTCACAGTACTCGGAAGTGAATAAATGAAATGAACATGCAAAAATGAAATATCAACAAACCTTTACGTGCACGTAGATCACTGCCAATGTTTGTTGTATTATCCTGTCCCGAAACATCACAACCTTTTATGATTTTAGTAACAAATGACAATAAATGAGCGATCAGCAGAATGTTAAACATCCCATTCGTACTCAAATATTTTCTAAAAAAAGCCATCACCTTTGAAGCATCCGACTAGAAGTTACAAGAAAACTCGGGATCTAAATCACGGATTTTATCATCTCTCAAAGAAGAAAATACTCTTATATTACTATCCCCCGACAAAAATACTTCTTTGTCCAGACTTTCACCACTACCACTCTATATCATCCCAACCACCAATACTGGAAAATCCGGTAGTAACAAAACGTTCGCAACTTGAGAATGAGCCTGCCAATAATAAAATGTAGAGTAGACTTGGCTCGTTATTAACATTTGATAGGTCAGTTAGTGGGTCGAGTAGACTTGGCTCATTATTACCAGTTGATAGATCAGTTGTACAAAGCGGTTTCAGCTTCATCGCTAGCGATCCTAGTGCTTTACCGTTTTCGGTTACTGAAATTCGGAGTAGAGATGATTGAGAATTCAGAATGGAGAAAATATGAAATCATTCTCATTACGTAATTATAGAGAGAATTGTATACTTAGTTTTTTTTGTTCTAAATAATTTTTCAAAAAATCAATTTCATTTGAAGAAAGAAAATAATTTTGTTTTTTTTTTTTTTCTAATGCAGAAAAATTTACTTTCACAACGGACGTAAAAATCCTAGTTGTTGTGTTGAGAAAAGTCCAAGAAATTAATAAAATATTTGGATGGAAAAAATAACTTTCAACAAATATAATTTCTTGGACTGTGTCTTAGGAACTCTCTACCGTTTTTTTCCAAATTTAAAAACTCGTTGATCTTTCTTATTTCGATGAAATAATTTTGTGGAATAATAGAAGAGGAAACTAAGTTATTGAATATAGTGAATATTTTATATGTTTCAATTTTTTCCTGAACTTTCTGATAAATCACTCTTTTAGAATTCGAAAAAAAATTTTAAAAATAAAAGGCAGACGCTAATTTATAATGCTTATCATGCCTTAGTACTATTATTCTTATTCGTTATTCCAAATGAAATTGATTTCCTGTTTGCAGTAGCTCTAACTTGATAAAATATCTCGAATTGTAAAAAGGATTGTACTGAAATTGTATCTTTCTATAATGGATAACAGGAAATACCATTAATGGCCTATTTTCGGATGTCCAGTTCCATTACGCTTGAGAATTCACCTAATTCAGATTCTGTTTTATTTGCAGGATTTTCTGTTTAAAGAAAAATGAGGAAATATAATGACCGTGTATGAGAACCTTCATAGTAATGAGGTTGTGACAAATCATTCACTTTTTTATATGCGTCATTTGGAAAGGAAATTTTCTTTGCTTTCTTAACATAGCTATCCAGTATTATTTGCAGGTAAGTGTTTTTTTTTTAATTCATCGTTAGTTCGATTTTTTAATTAATTTTAGCTCTTTTCATATTAATTAATGTTTGTACTATGTCAATTATTAATTTTCGCATTGTTGACATACTAAATATTATTTGGTCTTTAAACAATTGTTTTTGATGACTATTTGTAATAAGAGAATATAATATTCGAAGCCTACCCGAAAATTTTCTGCAACTTTGAAGTAATGGAGAGATTTTTTAAGAAACTTTATTGAGCCGACAATCTTACATTGCATATTATTTTATTAAAAAATTTACATCGAATAATGATAATTAAAATATAGACATTTTATATGGGCAATAATAATGCAAAAGATTTATATCAAAGAACATTTTGATGGATAATGTGGTACATAGCAATAATGTTCAACTCCGTATATCCAGAATGTTCCCTCTCGTGAACCAAGCTGGTAGTGTACTTTAGCCACTGGAATCGCTTCCAAGAGATGTCGTTGCTGTTATTTTTAACTTTACAGTTAATCATATATAATATATAACTCTATAGATCTTAAATGTATCATCAAAACCATATCATCGCAGTGCAAATGTGTGAAGCAGTAGGAAACATCAAATAGGTATGCCGTGATCTTAATGAGAAGCTTATTTTAATGACTAAAGCTGAAGAAATTCAATGATAAACCATTTAAGCATTCTTTCTTCGACTATATTAACCATACATTACCTTACAGTAGTATTATCTCTTCTTTATAGCTAGTTCTATGAGATCTATATATATATATGTATATATACATATATAGAGCCTGACATTCAGAATTTTTTTAAACGCCGATGGTTTCCGGCGTATAGTTGTAGCATCAGCAAATGATGTCTTGCACTAGGTTAGATAATCTTGATTACAAGTTTATTTATATATTTATAATATATATTATAAACTTACTTTTATAATGCGACATCTACCGATACACTTTTGCAAATGTTCTGCACATATTTGCCGGCTTGTTTCATTGATTTGCTGCACGGGATAGTTTTTTAAAGGCAAAATCTAAAATGATATACTGGAAGATGCTGGAAAAATCACTGGGATTTTCCAGCCACTTAAGACTGATACTAGAATATGGTTTATTGTACTAGTCATCGGACCGTTTTTTATCCATCTGTTGTTCAATTAATATTAAATTGGTAATATAGTTACAGGGAAAACATACATAGGGCTGACATTCACTTATAATCACCACTCCGCCAACTTTTGTCAGCATATGCTCGGGTATATCGCAGGGACTATAGTAGTCGCTGTGTTCAACGGCACTGTAAACAGTAAATTCGCAGATTTTGCATTTTTAGTGGAATATATCTGTTCACTAATTTTGATTCTAACTTTTGCAAAACGGTCATGAACAACAAAAGTATATCACCAAAACAACTTACAACTGCACTCGTAGCTTGATGTAACTTCGTATACTGCCACTTCCGCCGCATGCCGAACACGGTTTCTTCCCTTGTCCTTTGCAACGGGAACATTCTCGAATGCCGCGACCTTGACAGAAGTGGCACAAATCGTGATGACCAATACCGGGCGGTGGAACTCCAGCTCGGTTCATAAAATGGACTGGTGTACCTATGCCATATGCCAAACCTCCTGATGGGGGCCGCACGACAGCAGTACCTGAACTCGGATAACCTCGACTCAAGTCCGACTGAAAGTACATAAGTCCTGACAAGTGGTAGTATTGTCTAACAGTACATCAACTGTTCCATCCGATAACATAAGAAGAAGTTCTTGACGTTTTAGAAAGAAAATAAATTGCATGAAATTAATAGCAATTTTTAGTTGAATCAAAATATTGAAAACCAACATGAGGGAAGGCAGCAACCATGGGATGAGTATAAATAGCTGGGTGAGCAACTCCTGCTTTCATACCCGTTCCTCTGCAATTACGATTAACGAAACAGATGAACCGCAAACAATATATGTAGTTTGTCACTAAAAAATTTCAATATTTCCAAGAACACTGACGCCTTAATTCACCGTTGAATTGGGCAGTGTAATTTAATGAATAGTATCACATGTCTTCGAAATTCCGATGATGTGACTGTGCCCTGCATGCAATCATATATCACCGAACACTTGCTGAATATTACTAAGCAGCTTCCTCTTTTATGATGGAAAACTTAGTAATATTTAGAAAAAAAAGTTTTAGCACTACTGCAGAAAAATGATTTAGTTTCTAGTGTTTTTGAGCCGTACTTTTACAACATATATCATCTTAATGTTATTTGTATTTCTCGCAGCATATTTTTAATGAAATATGCAAGATTACCTGCAACAGGTGCATTTGTCAGTACCATAGCCACGACAGTGGAAACAGTGCGTCAAACCCTCTGCATTACAGGAATTACAAACCATCAGCTCGCTTGTGCCTGGCATTTCCAACACTTTCACCTAAAATACTGCTCATTATCATCTTCATTATGAAAGAAGGAATTTCATTTAGGTAATGATCAAACCAGGAAAGGGCAAAATAATTAAGGGACAAATACTTTTGTCCAAAATATTAAGTGAAGGAAAACTTGTAAGGGTAGCTACTGCGCAAGAAAGGAAATAGAACCTGTTCGACGAAATTTCCAGGTGGATCCATTACATAGTCCCATGGATTTGAGCCTACATTCGCATTGCCAGAAGTACTTTGTTGTTGCTGTAGAAACTGTCCAAACGTGACACCTTCTACCCCTTTGCTCGTACTTCGCATTTCAGTGAAGCTTTCCATGACGTACTGAAAACAACTCCATCTGCGAAACATAGCCTCTTTTTATAGTCGTATAGATAAACGAGAAAAATTTCGGTAACATGGACAAAAAAACAAAATTTTGATTTGTGCTTAATTAACAGTCATAATAAAAAGCAGTTAAGACAACAACAGTAACAACAATAAATAAAATAATGCAAAATATCATTCCGAAACAATATTTCCTAAATAATTAATTATACTGTTTATAAAATCTTGGTGAAAAAATAATATATTTTGGGATATTTGCAGTAACATGCTATGGCCTACATTTTGTGGCACTACCGCATTTGTTTGTGCTCAAAGCAATGGCTAAGGCAATTAACCACAACTAAAAAGTGATTCAAGGCTGTTAGGATCTTTGGAATAGTATTGGTTTTATTTTACTTAAGTAAAACGGTTAATTGTTTCGAAATTTCTCGCTCGCTATCACTTAATCAGTGTTAAAATAACTTAATAAATTAGACTAGAGTAAATGCAGAAGTTTGTAGCGCAATGAACAGTGTAAGCTTACATGTAAACAAGCACTGTTGTCGATTCGGTTAATTATCATTTTTGTGACAGCGCTAGCTTTCCAGTATTTGTGATGTTTTGCCTCATTTCGCAGTGCCGCTCGTACAGCATCTTCTGTTACCTGAGGCAAATCATCAAATTGATGAACTGAAGAACGCTGCTGTTCTGCAAATTCTGCCTGATTACAATCCAAATTAAATTTCTGAAATTCAAAAACATTCTAGTATTTTGCTCAAACCAATCAAAAAATCGCTTAAAAGACTGAATTGAACTCACTACACTTTGGGGAACTTTGAAGTTATAATGCAACGAAATGAAGTCCGATTTCAAAGCACTTACCAAAATGATGTTGTTTTTCTTCAGATGTTTCAAGCGGTGGCGGCGGTACTACATTGAATTGCTGCTTATCCGTTATGTGGGAAGCCATTTTAAGTACACCACAAAACTAACCAGTTTTCATTGTCACTGATTTTACACTTCAGGAACTTATTGAATCTTACCCATGATCTTTTTTACATTCCTCTACGCAATCTATTTTTTCATTTGCACTCTAACTGAAATCATAATCTATTAAGTTCAGACTTTTTATACATAAATGCAAGCACACTGCAGACGTCTTTAGTTTAACATTAACGAACGAAAATATGTAGTTTTTTAAGTTGGACGCTGAGAGAACAGCATTTTGGAAGATCATCGTGATCAACGAAGCGATTGCAGTTGTTCATATAATAATAGGATTAAGGTAAGGTATACTGAAACAGAAACAATTTTTAAAAAATGGATATTTTGGGGAACTCTTCCTTGTCCTAGCAGCACTTTTTGGAATAAGTCTTACGATAAATGAATAAGGCTGTAGCTTCATTTTAGTCATACTAACCACAGAGTAGATTTGAAGATTTAAATAACAAATAGTGAAAAAGAAAGGGCATGGTGTAAAATACAATGTACATAGTACATAAAAAATTGTTCGAAAATTGATGAGGAATGGAAAAAATAAATAAATAAATATATATATATATATTTACTTATTTATACCAGGTTATCATTTAATAAACCAAAAACTAAAATTTATTAGGACTTTTTCCTTGAAGCAATGAAAACGATATTTTTTCATGAAATTTAATTGCAGTCAAATAAACATACCCATTAATCCAATTTTAGTTTCAGCTTAAAGTGGCAGAGTTTTTCACAAAATGCATCATGCAAGTTGGAATTTTTTCCGTAAAAAAAGTCTGATATTTTGTACGAACATAATCTATTATAGATACCGAAATATTGTTTATCACAGACAATTGGTTATTGGCCGGTATTTGAATTTTCAAAGATAATGTCTTTCAAGCATACATTTCGAGAACAACAGTATTAGTGTTTTTTTTCAGTGTTTCTATAACTAACTTTTAATGACCATACAGTTCGATCACTGCCATTTAATAATAAAGATACTCGGAAATTTCAAGTCTACTTAAATTAGATGTTATAACTTATTATCATGAAGACCACTGCAACATATCAGTGAACTTTAACAACAAATAATCATGCGATAAAGTCTTTCGGTATCTTAACTAGCTAGAAGAATTGAGAATGTAAGAAAAATGCGTTGACGAAATAAAGAAGTTGGGAATTATTCCGGCTATTCTAAATATATCGAAACCATTCAAAATGAAATAATAAAAAAAAAGCCTTGCGTTCGGTGACAAATTTTCACTGAAAAGATATAAAATATAACACCAAGACCATTATGATGAACAGTCGTTTTCTTCCTGATGTGCTGTCAAGGAGAGTTGGAAATTTTTCGACAGTAAGATGGAGAAACTGTAGCACAGACACAAAGTTTGTCTGCAACATCAGATAGTCATCAATAACAGCTACTTAGACAATAACAGCATCATGAAACTAGCAAATAAACTTAAATTAACTAGCAGTTTAATAATACTACGGATTTATATTATCTATGGAATTCATACTAGTTTATCTATATATCGTCTAATTGACTGACAAATTTTATAAAATTACTTGTTTTATATCACATCATAAATCATACGCCCTTCACTCTCTGTGTCAGTTCCATATTTTATCAAATTATCCATTTCTACTTTTTCTTTCCATGATTTTCCGGAGCATAATATTGTTGTTGATGTGAAGTAAGAGCAATTTTTTTCACTGGTATTTTATAAGCAGATATACCATTCGTTCATGATCACATTGGCGGTAAGGTTACGACCAATTAGTTTTATTAATCAAAAAAAAAAAAAAAAAAAAATAATAAAACTATAATGAAGTCATACATTCTTATGAATCTTCTCATTAACAACAATAACAATTCACAGTATTTCCAATCTTAAGCAATGCAATTATTGCTTTTTGATTTTCATTTTAAAATAGAAAATGAAAACCTCTAAATGAATTATTTTAACAAGAATAATAGAAAATAAAAAGCGAATTGAAGTTTCCCATTTAATTATTTGCGCTTCCTCACTGCTAAAGTTCCCAGTTTGTTTTGCCACTAAATACTCAAAATACTTTAGTGCAAAAACAGTACATCAAATTTCTTCATCATTCTCTTCAACATTTTTCATTTCATACAGCAACAAATTTAATTTTTTTTTTTTTTTTTTCAAATAATTGATATCAAAATGGTAATAATAATTTATGGATACATTTACTTTAGTGAAATATTAAATATTTCAATTTCATCAATTTAAAAAAAAAAAAAAAAAAAAAAAAGCTATAAATATTTAAACTAAAATGTATCGTCTATGTAAAATTGAATAAACTGATGTGCATAATTAATGGATGAGAAGAGTGATAAAATATTCAGATTAAATTACAATGAACAAATAAATCTTTAAACGAAAATGATAAGAAGCTAAATTTTTCAACCATTTAAATATTTGGGAAGATCAATATGGAAAGTTGCACAACGAAGTGTAAAAACATTTCGAGGCCAAGTAACGAGAGTATTTAGTGTTAGACTGATTTCTAGCATAATTCTCCTCTATTTTCCTTTTTTTTTTCTCCTCTTCCTTCCGCTCTTTCTCTCTCTCTTACCAACTAAATTAAACTGGTTGATTTCCTTCTAGCAAATGTGGGCAAGATAGCAATGGGTTATCATTCAGTGAAATTATATATACTCGAAAGTTAATAGAGTTATTGTTATGCTATGTATTCTAGGCTCTATTCTTTTAAAAAAGAGTCAACATGCATCAAATCAATAAAATGTCACTCGTAAAGATCTAATTTCGATTATTTTAAAAGAAAATAGAGTAAAATTTTTCCTCTTGAGCAATAAATTTTAAAACTAATTCGTAGTAATGTTAATATGCTTCAATGCAACATAATCTCTGTTTTGTTGTTTACTTGCTATTTAGTCAGAATTAAATAAATCTACATAACGTCAACAGTTGAACCATTTCATTTGATCATCGTGATTTATGCTATTACTGATTTTTCTTATTTCATAAAATTAATTTAATCAAGACAATACGAAGAGCAGTAGTGAGCTGGTAGAAAATCAAATATGCTAAAAAAGGCGATTAAATTTGTCAGCAGATGTTTATCTGTGTACATTTTTTCTTCTCCTTTTTTTTTTTTTTTTTTTTTTTTTTTTTTTTATGATCTAGTCATTATAGATACGAAAAATCCCAACTATTTCGCAGAATATTCATTTTAAATCAGGAAGAAAGAGAAGAAAGAGAAAATATGAATCAGGATGATGGCAATAGCTGACAGGTATAATGTATGTTGGAAAATCCGAAAACCAATAATGTAAATTTTTAGTATAAATTCCAAGTTCAAATATAATTTTTTTGAAACCTAAATAATGAACCGTGGCAATTAAGTCTTATACAACTGTTGAATATAAAGCATTTCTCGTTCATGACTAACAATATGTCGAGATATTATAAAACCTTTGATTTCATAACTAAATATGTATGCAGTGTCGGTCTATTGCCACAGAAGCTTTTACTAACATCCAATATGCAGTATCGGAAGGTTCAAAACGATTGCCCTTTGTTTGACTCACTTATCTAGAATATAGAAGGCCACAGGTCCATGACCTGTCACACTCTCTGATTTCACTCTTCCTTGATCCAGTTGTGATCTTGACTTTCAATCGCTTTCATATTTGCTTTATTTATCAGTCAATACTTTACCATTATTGTTCTTGTGTTAAACACATTTACCGCATCAATGTATCAAGTTCTGTAATTACGAGTAAATCAGTAAGAATAAAGATGACAGAAGTATACATTCGTAATTCCTTCTATCAAAAGTAATGCTGTGCCTTCACATACAATTCAACACGAGACTTCGTCAACGAGAATAAAATCCATAACAACAACGTATTCCAAGATCGAAGAAAAAATTGACATATGAAAAAGCATAAAATACTTTCGCTGATTTTTCATGCAGACGAAATTTAAAAAGAAAAATTTCGGAAAATGAGTTTTTGCTGTTAATCCACCGAATATTCCAAAAGTTGCAGCAAAAGAAAGGAAAGAGTAAAGACAAGAAATGTGCAACAGCTCAAATTATGCAATGAAGTTGATAACATATCGCATTTCTTACTTCTATATTGAGCTTAACTGCATTGTTATGAAAAAATGAAGAAATATTAAAGTACTAAATGGTATTACAAGACAAAAAAACCTTTTCTGGATATGAAGGAATCTCGTCTTGGTAAGTTTCGCAAACTTAAATATATTTTGTTTGTTTACCAAAAAAGAGAAGAAAAGAGTGAACTTATCCATGAAACAAACAAGAAAAACAAAACAATTTGAAATCTTGAAAAAGCAAAACAAAATTTCTACACAAAAGCGGAGAATTGAAATCCTCCATGAGCAAACATGCTGAGAGCAATTTAGACTTCAGAAAAGGCAACTATTCTGAAATTTCAAAACAGTAATAAGAGTGTTGCAGAGAAGCTGAAGATATCTTCATTAAAGAAAAAGAAAAACGAAATGAATGAGGACATCAAACAAGTGGTAAGTAAGGAAACATGAAAACGAAGTTCTCATGTTCCTGGTTTCTGATTTTTTGGATATTTGCACAACTGGCATAACTTTAAATGAAGCAACCGTACGGAGAATGCACATGAGCTACTTGAAGTATGCTTTTGTCGAGTAAGTATGGAACGATACTAGCCAACAATAAAGTTGATTGAATGACAAATTTGCACCGTCTTTCTCATGCTTGCACTGTTAGGCCCACTGGAATTTTCAAAAAATTAGCCTCAAATACTTAAGAAAATGGCTAATAAGGTCAAATCATTAAGACCTCCTATAATTACTACTTTGTTTTAGGAGACTTCAAAAAAGAGTAGTACTTTCACGACCAAACTGATATATCCAAATAAAAAAAACATTTTTTCTTTAAAAAAACGTCGAAATTTTCCTTTTGAATTTATGATTTACGTTTTGGAAAGATCGATTTTCTTTGGAAATAGTGGCCGCAGTGTGATCTAGAATGGAAAGAAAGGGTATAAGTGGGTCACAAAATGCTTCAATCAATTGATTTGAAGCATCATAAAATTTTCGATCAATATCCTGGATGTTGGAAACGCCACTGGTACCAGTAAATAGTAACTCGCACAGTTTTCCTTAGTGGAAAGAGTGGTATTATCTTGAACAGAGAGAATATCATACATAAAGCTTATGTGAAAGTTGGGATGCGTTGAGATAAACATTTTGTGAAAGTTGGGATAAACATTTAGCTAGGAACAAACGAGCAAACTCTGTCGGAAAGATAAACAAACTTTACCGAAAGATTAAAAGGTTTTCAGTCTTTTCATAAATAGGAATGGAGAATTCTAGCAAGAAACATGAATATAGAGTTGTTCAGTTAGACGGATAAAAATAATGATGGAATTGTCGAAAGATAAGCTTAGTGCTGGTCGATATATATTGCGATGAAATGAAATGGATTTTTAGTCGGACTAAAGTGGGAAGCTTAAACTATCGACGGCCAGAAGACCAGATTGTCGATAATTATACCACACCCTTGCAACGTCCATTGAAGTTGTCCTTCCTCTCCTCTCCTCTTTACCCTTTCATCACACTCTTCCCTTGACATTTCCATCCTTTTGCAAATTATCCAAGGGCCATGAATGAAATGCACAGCCAAGTCCAAGTATCATTCCACGGAATCCATTTTCTATTGTGATACCAAACCCAGCGGATCTAGTTTAAGATAACAGATCCAGAAACATTTTGATGGGAAAGAGTTTTTATTGGTAAGATCAATTGATTGATGTGTTCTTGCTGGCCGGTGTTTTCGGGATATTTTTCGGGTAAAGTGAGAAGTGGGAAATGCAGTTAGGCAAATCAATTGCTTTAGCGATGTTTGCATTGACTTTTGATACAAATCATGGATCAATTTAACTGTCCATCAGTAAGATCTAACAATTCATCTTTAAAATGTACGGATGTATTTTAGTTGGCGTAATTTATCTCTGACAAGTTTCTCTCATTTAACAGTGCATCAAATGAAATTAAAAGGCGATATTAGTTATGGTAAACAAATATCAGTTTGCATCTGCGCAAACCGATAAAGAATTGCTCGATAATGTTCAAAATCGCTGTCTTTCACAATTTCCACTGTGTTATTTATCATCCGAACACTTTCCTCCAGTTGCTCTCGACTCCATGCTATTTCCAGTGTTATCAGTATACCTGGATTATTTCATATTTCAGGTTTCCAATCTCAACAAAATGTGTATTTAAGCTAAAAGTGAATAAAATCAGAGAACAAACAATGGTTTAATCAAAATGACTTAATGGTCTAAATACCATCGAGACATCTGCTTGTTAGTTGCTCGCCAAAATTGAACTTCCTGAACCACCCTGAAATAACAAAAAAATTGACGGTTTTTGAAAGACTTCAGAGATTATGCCCTTGTTTATTTGACATTAATTTATTGAATTCATCGTCAAAATAATTTTTTTCATTTGATGGTATGCTTTCATTGCTTTTTTTTCACTTTCATTGCCGTCATTTGTCTGAGAATGAGCAAAGTAAAAGATGCAGCAACAAGAACTTGCTGACCTGATAATTTGGCGTACTTCATGGATATGGACAAAGGTGGAAGCTGCTTTTTTCGGATTATCATAACTTGAGTTGTGATTAGTTTTGCATCTCGTGCTAATATTTCCCTCGAAAATTTTAGTATGCGACCATAAAATGAAACTAAAGTTTCATTATCTCGCTGCATACATAAGATGAGCAATTTCTATAAAAGGAGAAAAATTGTCAAAAGCCTCGAAATTTTTTGAAAAATTTGTGAAAATGTCTTGAAAACTACAAAATTAATCCTTAATATGCCTCAGCGTAGCCATTTTCTCCAGAATATCTTATTACGGTGAATGCAAAAAATTAATTTGTTTGACCTTGCCAGTTGCTTTGACCGCAGCAGTATAGACGGGAAGAACTGATTGTTCGGGGATGAATGTAATGTTCTTGACATCTTTAACCATATCCATTTTCTTAATTCTGCTGTATTCCTGCAATAAACAAAAATCAGATTTGCACATTAATTTACTAATAAACGAACATTTACCAGAAAAAGACAAAGTGACAGACTCGTTTTTTGCACTAAAAGTAAGAAATAACAGTGTGGCTCAGTGTGAGAAATTTATCAAAGATTTCCCGAAAATTTGTGAATATTTAAAGAGTGACACTACGGTAAACGGAAAGCTTCGGTTAGGAATCATTCCCTTAACATCATGAAACTGACGCATGCAATAAACACTGTACACTTTGTTTGGGACAGACTATTTCTGAGGGAAGCAAGGGATTAGTCCATTACTGAACAATCCCGTGGTTCCAGAAGTCTTGAGAACGAGCAGGACGAATGACAATTGCTATAAGGAAATATAGCAACTGCCATTGAAATATAGCAATTGAAATTGCTTTTTTTTTTCATTGCTATAAATGCATTTTTTGTGATATGCGAAGAAATACATTCAATATATCAGCTGAGAACTTACTGTAGTGCAAATATCAAAATTAGGAACATCTTCGGGCGTGAAATCGTATATACTACTCCAATTGTTAGTAAATGGGCTCAGTGATGCCTTTGTCATATGCTCTGAAAGTGCGGTACCACTTATATGGTACCTGTTAGAATTTAAACTGATTGCACTTGGGAATACTTATCGCGATTACACTACCAGGATTATGATTTTCCTGACCTTCGAAATTCGGAAAATTCAATTTTTATGCTATGCTAAAAAAATTGCATCAAGAACAAGAAAAGTGAAAAGCAAACCTTCGAGTTCATCATATGAAAGAGCGAGTGATCGAAATCGCATCAATTTACTTGATTCGATGATCGGTTTTGTTGCGCAGAATAGGAATACATCAATGTTAATGCAATCTCGACTACGGAACTGTTGGCAAATGGTAAACAATGTGATATTTTTGCAGTCTCGGATAAACACACTAAATTCTTGCACTTGAAAAATGATTCTAGAAGCCATATAAACTCCACATGTTTTTATAATGAAACGTACTAATTTGTGTGATAAGTATTGTAAAGGCTACCCCTTTGTTCCCATAATACCTTGCATTCCCATATTCTTAAGTATGAGAAAAAATTTGCTTCGGAAATATTTCAAAATTTCTATATATACATTTAGTATATTTAGAAAACTGTTTTAAAATACTGGTTCCAACCGGCGACCCGCAAGAATGACAGTGAGTGAGAAGAAAACAGACGGGATGTGTTTTCGTTTTTTGTTTTTTTTAAGCACTAATATTACATTGATGAAAACTAAAAATGTTTTCTATTTTTCACCTCATAAAATCATTCTCAAAAGTTTTAAGTTTACTTTCAAATTAAGAGAATTTATTATTTTTAAACCTTATTTCTTGTTACAAATAAAAAAACCCAAATGGTCTCTGGCCAAGAAATGATTAGGAATCACTATTTTAGATGCAATCACTCGGTCGGAAATATTTTAAGTATTTTGAAAAGAAATAAGGTTTAATCATTTGTCACACTCAATGATACGGTAAAGAAAACGGTCAAGATTTTGCTTAACCTTCCTTTGCAAGGACCAATGATAATGAGGCACTCCTCGCATTCATCAATGTTCACTGCAGCCAAGTGATCAAGCAGCAGTATGCAACATTCCTGAAATAATATTCCGTTATCGAGCATTCCTGAAATAATTTCTTATTTATCTATTATTATCATTATTATCTATGTAGATATTGACATATGAAAACTAACTTTGCATTTCTCGACAGTGAACTGTTGTCCGGCAATAGAGCCATCTGTTTTAACAGCAATTTCACCATCAAGATTGATGAAATGATATTCTATTGGATTGGATTTTTCTTCATCCCTAAATTTTCATTTTTCGTTTTGATGTAATGATACTTTGCCTTTGCATTTTTAAAATACGTAAATTCCTTTAAAAAAGATTTCTCAAATTCATATAAAAAAAGAGAGCAATCCTTCAACAGTACAGCAATATTCTAAAATATTGGAATTCTTAGCAAAGATGTTACAGTTGTTAAAATAAGATCACAACAAATATATAAGTTACTGCAGATCCACTACTTAGTTCGTAAATTTTTGAAAGATGTTGAGATATCAAAGTTTTTAAAATAAAAGTAAGAAAAAAATATTTAGGACAATGAAATTTGAAACTTCCTTCAATAAACAGTGAGCAGGTTTTGTTTTGTTTCTTCGAAAGAAATTGCCGAATAAGGTATGAGACAAAAGCTTAACTTTGGTCTATCATTGATACAACTATAGGATTTCTTAATTATATTTTAAGATATTTTCAATATTGAGCAATAAAAATATAATAAAAATGTTTTAGAACTAGTGCTGAATAATTATTAAACTAGAAGTTGGAGACTTTGACTTGCAAACTGAAACTGATTTGCTTAAATTAAATGAAGCAGATAGTTATTGAATAAATAAATGATTATTCTACATAATTGATTTTCTGAAAGACAAGCTTTATTTCATAAGAGAAAATAATGATGCTTTATCTAATGTTATTCGTTTAATTTTTTTTTTAAAATCTATTCAGAAAATTAAACATCCGTTGATTTTTCCAGTAAACGATAGAAGGGAAATTTCTCACAGACATAACTTTTCAAACTTTCAATATGTTTTAGTTTTTCATTAGGGGTTGAATAGAACAGAAACAGGAGGGCATAAACATGGTGTGTTAAATATATCGAGCAGAAAACTTCTTTAAATTTGAGACACTGGACACTGAATAAAAAAAATACCATCAATATATTGAAATATGTATTAAAATTATTGAGACCTAAGTTAGAATGGCTATGACACAATATTTTGAACCTGACAGTATATCAAGCATAATTATGACAAATCATAACAGTTTGCTTGCTACTTCTACTAATTTTTTTTATTTATCCCGATTGCTACAAAATAATCAATATTTTATGTATGCTTAATGATAATATAATTAAGATTAAGATAAATACAACGATTTCGATTTCTTTATTCACTACTAGCATTTGTTACATCATCTTACGCTGCTTGATCATTTCTTTCCTCTTTCTTTTCCACAGCATGCTACTTTTTCCCGCAATTATGATCATATTTTTGATCATACATTCTCAATAATACTACTTACCAATCACATCATTCCAATGAGTTAATGATCGTATACTAAGTTGGCAATTAACAAAAAAATTCCATTACCACGAATATTTCCCGCAATCATTATTCGTCATGTAGTATTGCTCTCTGCGTTTTGAACGTTTGCTGACTGAGCAGCACGAGCGAAGCATCAGAAATGGCAAATTAACAAATCTAGGAATAATATTTCAGCCAATGAAATTATCCACTGAACTTTAAGAAGAAACTTGATATACTATGAAATTTATTACTAATATGTGGTGTAATCTGCAAATTAGTATGAATGAATTGTTGACAACATTGCCCATATTCCTTGTTGCGAAGCTTGTAGTCGCGTAGGAAGAAGGCAGATAATGTTACCGACTCGTAATTCGTTACCATGGTAATTATTACGCTAATGTTGACCATTACATATTTGCTTGTCAATAAAAATGATACAATAAATTATTTCAAATTTACGTGGAACAAACTGTTGGCAAATTTTGATGTGCAAATTCCATCGATAGTAGAGAACAAGTCATTTGTTGTACAAATTAATCTAAGCAAATTCAGAACTGTGACCAACAGACATGTGGGTTTTGCAACTACGCGCGAAAACTCGAGAACTGAAAAAAGAAATATATCCTTCATCCTCCAGATGAAAAATCAAGTGACATCGACCAAGAATAATTATGGGCGTCATCCAGTCGTACACTTTCTAATTAAATCTCTTTTTCTTGATAAGAACGATTAACTGAATCTGTTATTTGTTAATTTCAGTTGCAGAATAACAATTTTTGGAGCATAATGAATACACTGAATGTGCCTGTGTCTTTTTATCATTGACAACGCAAAGAAATCTTCTCAGCATTTCAAAATGCGCTCGCTGCTACGAACAAGAAACTACTACAATAAATTAGTACTAGTACTTCTGGATAACCAAAGATGACCCAAGATAATCCCAACCAATCTCTATGCTCATTAAATCGAACAAAAATTCAGAAAAGACAACAACGTAATCTAAGGTTTACAATCCTTGATTGCATTCCAAAAATAAAACTAATATTGGCAACCTCTCTCGTGAACACTTCCAACTGTTGACGACTTTGTTAAGAGTTTTTAACGATTAATTTACTGAAAAGAATTCAAAATCGACTACAAGCAAGAAATACTGGAAAATGACAAATAGCAATCATTAGGTTTCGTTCACGCTGATATAAACAAAAAAAACTTCAAACCGTTCAATTACACATAGCTACATCAGCTTTTTGTACATAAAAGAAATGAAGAAATAAAGCGAAATTAAGATATCTGCACGAGCTAGAATAAGCAGCATGTATTAGATATCTTTTATATATCAGGTATTTCCAACATACAATTATCTTTTCTGGTCATAAATGATCGAATATTATTGGAATAACTAAATTTTGTCACAACATATTCCATGACCATGAACAAAGAGTTATAGTATACTGCCTTCTGAGGTATTACGAAAGTCCTTGTTGGAGGACATGTTGAGAGAAAAAACAACATTACAAAAATTGAAATGATCAACAAAATCACAGATGATAATGTTAAAATAAGAAGGTTTATCAAAAATAGTAATCCAAGAAATGGCTTCTTCTGTACATTTCAAAGCAAATCTTTTTTCAAAAGTAGAGAATGGGTGCAGGAAAATATCAAACCATTTCACTGTCAAAATTGCTTGCGTTACAAAGAATACATTCCTAGGACCTCGTCTGTGATCTCGTATTGTTCGATTAAGAAATTCAAATAATTTGTCATTTCGATTCACATTAGCATATGGACTACGAATGCAGCTCGAATCCCACATCCAGGATGTGCTTCGATGAGCTGCTGTTTCTGCTGCTGATATAGCTATAACCTGATAACCCGACTGCCACATACTAGCGAGGCTTATCTTACTTATATCTTCTGTTCGTAAACATAATTTCCGACCAAACACATTTTCAACCATTTCCAAAAATTTAATATATTCACTGTTGTTAAAATTATACAAATGGTTAAAATCAAGAATGACAATTTCTCTTAAATGATCATTTAAAAAAGTATTTATAAGTAAGAGAAGCTCTTTTATACAACTACCATAAAGGGCATGGAGAACACGCACCCCATATAACTTGGCAGGTAATGGTACTGTGAGTCTAATATCAAAGTAACGTACACCGGCATAAAGTTGCTTAACTACTGAATATCGCTGTGTTGTGGCCCATCGTCGCATGAAGCGTCGCACTATTCGAAATCGGCCAACTTCTCGGATAAATCGTCCTTCATCATTTGCTACGGGATATTTATCAAACAACAATTGCGTGAACGAATCATGCGATCCTCAAAGTTAAAACATTTACACTTAACAAATCCTCAACAATTCCTCAAAATGGTGTCATCTTTTTTGTAAATTTATTCATCATGTTTCGTATAAAGAGGTACTTATCGTATTTTGTAATACAGTACATGTGGTGAGGTATGAAATAAGCTTGCGCCACTAACTGCAATCCTTTTAGTTAGATGATCATGACTACTGCTGGTAATCATCTGCAAATCAGCAGAAAATGTAAGACACAAAGACAGTATCATTGAATCAGTAAATGGAAAGCTTTTATAGCACATAAATGGAAACCTAGTATAGCAAGTAAATGGAAACCTAGTATAGCAAGTAAATGGAAACCTAGTATAACAAGTAAATGGAAATCTAGTATAGCAAGTAAATGGAAACCTAGTATAACAAGTAAATGGAAATCTAGTATAGCAAGTAAATGGAAACCTAGTATAACAAGTAAATGGAAATCTAGTATAGCAAGTAAATGGAAACCTAGTATAGGAAGTAAATGGAAACCTAGTATAACAAATAAATGGAAACCTGGTATAGTAAATAAATGGAAACCTGGTATAGCAAATAAATGGAAACCTAGTATAGCAAATAAATGGAAACCTGGTATAGTAAATAAATGGAAAGCTGGTATAGCAAATAAATGGAAACCTGGTATAGCAAGGCAAACGAGAGGTCTCTCAGCGACTGTTTGTGACAGATTACTCATCCAATATTCACCGTTACATTGAGTTTCATTGATTCCCGGTAATTTTTTCTTCATTTCTTGTACAAAACCGAAGCGAACTTTTTCAAAATACTCCTATAAAGAAAAAGTAAAGAATACTATACTGACTGCTCTGATAAAATTATCAATACCCATAATACGATAAATCAAATAACAATGATATACTGCTAGATAGTATACAATTCATATCATGGAAATTTCAATGATAACATCATTTCATTAACGAAATGATGTTAAGATAACTGTACTGTTTGTTACTTCATTTAAAGATGGATATTCAGGTTGAAACGCATCAACATTTAACGGCACTTCTTCCATTAAATTTTCATTCGCCGATACTCATACCGCACACTTTAAAAAGGAAAACCTGTAGAAATGAAATCATTGTTCAGCAATGTTAGCTATACCGTACGGTTTATTTCAGTTAACGCGGAATCCTTACGCGGTAGTTTTGTGACAATCTTCAAATTAATTAAGACCTAATTTAATACAACCACCTGTACTTCATTCCAACTCTCAAATTTTCTTTATGCGGTTAATCCTGCAAATGTAAAAAAATACAAATTGAAGTAAGAATTTGCTGTTCACGAACCTTTTTTGTTTCTAGGTGGTTGGCTGATCTATTACTGTTCGATTCGCTTAGTTGCTTTATTTGTTTAACAAAAAACAGTTTTTTTGAAAGTATTCGAATTAAGTGTAAGTGATAGGCTAAACGGATAAGAAGGTAATTTCAACAATTAATACTACATTCATATATTTCACAAAAGTTACGAAAATTCCTTCTAAATTTTGTGAAATTTTCAGATAGATGAAAAATTCTTATTCAGTGGTTAATTCACATAATGCATGGATTTTTAATTTTTTCATGAAAAAATTCTAGTAAGAAATGTGCAAAAATGAGAGATATATGACGTAGAAAAGATTTTCATCTTTTGCAATTTAATAATACAAACGATATGTAAAAACTGTCTTAATATCGTAAGAATAATGTATCTATCTGTTAACGCTTATTTTCAGGAAATGGAGGAAGATTTTTTTATTACAGAATATATGAGCAGCGGACGTTGTGAACTGAAATGTACGATAAAGACGTTGTATTCAGATTTCATCGTCAATGAAATCACTCCAGATGGAACTATTCTTGGTAAGTTCATAATTGATGATTCTTACTATTTTACGGTGCTGCTAACGATGTTATATTCTGATGGTAGATGAATATATAGTTCACTATTAACCCATATTTCACATACCCATTACTTACATTAACCATTATATTGCATATCTATATGATTGCAAAGTTTCTTGTGGTTTTTGCTAAAATATTCATCAAATGTATCTTCAGATACAAGCAGAAAAGAAGAGTTAGGACATTCGTAGTATTTTTTGTGTTAATAAAGACAGATCTCATTTTACTTGGCTAGATTCTTCCTTTAGATATATCGTTGCCATGCACAACGGAAACGATCGTCAAAAGTAAGGAGACAAAGGATAGCTGGACAGGTATAAATGATATCTCCACTCCAGAAACTATCACACAAGATCTGGTCTCAAAAATTGATGCTCTTCTCAACGATGAAATCAATGTTATCGAAATATCAACTGAAGTTAGTGCGAATACTGCTTCTAATTTAATTTCTCATATAATCTGCTGACTACGGTTTATGAATGAAATTTCTTATCTTCACTCAGGGTATGAACAAACAAAAGCGTACCATTATACATAACTGGATACGCAATCGATACAATGGCCTTTTGGATTCACAGACAGTTGCCAATACGATTCGAGTTCTAGTATCGGATAAACAAACTAGGCAATTTACTGTTCAGTTTTGATCATAAAAATTTCTTTGGAAAGGCTTGCAGATATATTTTTTATTTCTGCAATCTTCTTTAAATTCGCTGCTGGTCCAATTTCCGAAATTATTTTTATTGTAGGAAAAGAAGAACTTGGGCAGCAGATCGTCCCGATTATGTTCATTTCACATTATGTAAAGAAAATAAAGATACACATTATGCACTTTCTGTGATTTCTAAGTACTTGGGGTAGGTTTTGTTTATTATTTATTGTTGAATATTTTTGGTTGGAATACTTGATATCATCTAAATAGAATTTAGGATAAAAAACTCTTCATTTGGTATTTGTGGTACAAAGGATCGTCGGGCTGTTACAGCACAACGAGTGTCTTTATATCGATGTGAAATTGAACGATTAAGACAGCTTAACGCTAAGCTACGCGGCATAAGACTTACCGATTTTTCTTCAAGTTCAAAACCATGTAAATTGGGTGATCTTTGGGGAAATAGATTCAAAATCATTTTAAGGTTAGTCATTGCTTTCATTCTGTCATAAATTTCTTTAATTTGCAGTTCAGCAATCGGAACTGCCTTTTGCATAGCATAACTTAGCCTACCTTTGTTTAAAAAGACCTCGGGAATCTTGCAATTGTAGAGATGTTCATCCGTTCAGCGAAACTGATTTGATAGAGAGGATTGAAGATTTTAAGTCAAACGGTTTCATCAATTATTTTGGAACTCAGCGTTTTGGATCATGCGCGTTTAATACTGCTGAAATCGGCATTGCAATTTTAAAGAAGCAGTGGAAAGCTGCCTTGGAAGCAATTTTGAAACCACGCAATGCCTACGGTAGGAGTTTATTTCCTGTGAATAAATTTATGGTTTTTACGAGATTTCAGAAAGTTATGATGTTTGATTCAGCCAAAAAAATACCTTATTTACTAGTTTCCAGGAAGTATTCGAGAAGCTCTAGATGAATGGAATAAATCGGGGAATCCTTCTGCCGCTTTGGAAAAGCTCACAGGTAGTCAGGTATGACTAGTGATATATTGTAGAAAACTTTAATATTTCGAAATTTGAACATTATTTTTAACGAACTTGAAAAAAAACTGGAAATTTTTGGAATAAAGCAGTAAATTCTCTTATTCTTGCAACAAATATTCATTATTTCATGTAATTTCAGGCATATGCCACGATCGAAGGGCAACTTTTATCGTATCTCAGTAAGAATAAATGCAACTGTCGCGGTGCTTTGTTAAATTTAGCGCGGAATACACGCAGTCTTTATATTCATGCCTACCAGAGTTTATTATGGAATAAGGTACCTGTTCATTCTTAATGCTGTGAGTTAGTATAAGTTTATGACTTTTATATCGCCGTTCAATTTTGATTTCTTTCGAATACTGCACCCAACGAGCATTCCTTAAATTTTATACGCAAGCATATTTTTAAAATATGATAGTGTATCATGTTATAGTAAGAATTATAACATTTTAAATTGTTTAAAGCTTGTCACTCGACGGGTCAAAAACAGGGGATTCCACGCGATCGCCGGTGACTTGAATATTCAAGGTCAAAAAATCAAAGATTTTGAAAACGAGGAGATAGCTTTGCCCCTAATATCAGGATCAATTGAATTTCCCGACAATGAAGGTTTCTTTCGGCTTTTTTTTTTTGGAATTCGTTTGTTGTCCTTATTATGAGTGCAGGCAGAGAGTTGGATTTCTAGTCGAATGATAAAAATTTGTGTTATGCTTAACAAAAAAAAATGTTTTGTGCTATGATGATTCCATTAATTAGACTTTTGAGTTTTTATCTAACAAAAAGAAAAAATCTAGTAGAGGAATGACATTTTCTGTATGGAATGTAAATGCAAATGAAGCAGAATGTTTAATAAATCAGCTTCTAATTGCTGACAGGTGTATTTTGCAGTTCGAGACTGGTATAAAGAAATAATGGCTGAGGATGGCGTGACAGAGGCAATGTTCACGGCATTAGAAAAGCATGTTTATTCATTTTGTGCTGTGGAGTAAAAATAAATAGGACTTTTCCATTTCTTCATTTTCCTGGATTTGCAGTTAACTGTCAATAATTAATTAGATTTATATTTGTTTTTTTTTTTTTTTAAGGGAATGGGCAATAGGTACTGTGATGCGCCATCTCATTACCAAACCGCAAGATGTGAGGTACAAAATATTGTCCTATTCAGAAGCCAGAGCAAAATTGCAGGCAGATCTTGAAGGAGATATAGATTCGGGAAGTATTGGAACCGGAAACTTTCATGCTGTGGCCTTAGAATTTTCTTTGCCCTCTGGTTCTTATGCCACTGTTGCTTTACGCGAAATCACGAGGTTAATAGTTTTTGCTGTATGCAGAGTGAGGTAACCAGAGATGTTAAAATATGTTTCATATTTCAGTAAATTATCGTTTGTATTCTATAGCACTAGAAAATTTCGTGAGAGTTATAATGGTACGGCGAAGTTACGGGTAATAAAAATTAAATTTATATAGGTATTCAACTCATTTGCAGGTGTGATATGAGTAAATTGAATCAGACGTCGTTGGCTCAAGGTGAAAAGGATTTTACAGAATCTGTTTAGAACTTAAAGAAAATATATGAATGACTTCAAACAGTTGACATCACTGATATTTGCATCATTGTTACTCACAAATACCATATGATAAAAGTCGAAAAATTGTTGTTACTAATAATAAATAAAGCTTAAAGGTAAAACTTACAGCTCTGTCTCTAGGTCTGTTATCCAACAATGAATACTTTCTTGAAAGTTCGTTTCTGATTTCGATTTGTTTTTTTTTTTGTTGACATTGATATTTTATTTAGTCATTTATGTTGACTGAAAACTACTGGAAGCTTTGGAAAATTATTTTTAGGTTATTTCAAAAGCGGGTTAATTTAATTCCATGTTTAGTTTTATTCGATATTCAATGTAGTCATTTCAAATTATGTGTTCATAAAAATGTTGTGGATTCCAGATAGTTAGTGTATTAACTCAGGTAACAAATAATGAAATTGAGCGTCAAGGGTCCAGATGGAAAAATCGAGGTCTTGCATGGAGTAGAGGACTGGAGTTTCCGGACTTTGCATCGTGAAGTGGTCCAGCGATTCAATTTGAAATGGTATAGAAATATTAATTTTTTTCTACATTTTGTAATTTTATAATTTTGGTCAGTACAAGTTATGTGTACTTGGAGTGGGTTGGGATGTAAGATTAACTTCGGATCTTTTACGCAACTGATTTCAATTTCCAGTAAATCAAGTTGAATCTTCCAGAAGTCCATGCGAATCTTAGCAAGCCTGTAGTCACCTTTTCATTAGGGGATGGCTGTAGTGAATATTGGGAGTTCCGGATGGTCTCGGTCTCTTGAGATTAAGTGTTGGATGTCACTTCACTTGATTTCTAATTTATGATGGGTTTCAGTTTATGTAATTACCTAGGATGTTTTGATTTCAGCGATTTTGCATTATTTTTTGGTAGCTGTCAGTTGCCGATAGATGATACCGAAATTCGCATATCAGATGTAGGTTTCGTTAGTGGAGATCGCCTAAGATTGGTCTTAAATGAAAAGAGGTACATGCTTTGCATACTTTTTCTTTATTCACTATTCATGTTACACAGAGGGACAATTTAGTTATGTGAAGAGATCTTGAAAATGTTCCACGAAGATTTCAGAAAAAATGTTATTAACTAGTACAAGATGGCTTCAACTGTGTCATGGCTTCCTAAGTCATGTCATATGTTTGAATCTGTTTTAGCGATATCATTCTATATCAGCTATGATCCTGTTTTTATTCAGGCCTTCTCCTAGTATCAGTGCTAGCAAAAACTCCGAAAGTGGAAGTAGCAGTTCGGACAATGCGGAAAAAAATGAAAACGTTTTCCAAATCGTGCTTGATGAAATGAAAGAGAATGGGTTTGAAGTAAGATTCGTTTCTGAATTAATTGCTTATTTACATGAATTGTTTGCCCTTTAAGCATATTCTCTGACGGATAAAAGGCAGTCCTTATTTTAATCTTCATACCATTCATATAAATCAAAAAAAAAAAAAAAAAAGTGGTTCATATAAATATTTCTGTGATAACAATGACTTACAATTCATTTTTGATTGGTGCAAACGTGTCAGCAAAGCTTGATCCGTCCTGTGGAGTGTTGTGTTATCAGAAGTGCCATTGTTTCCTTGTATTAATCTGAGGAAGCGGGTGGTGGGATTATCAGTAACCTAGCCATTAATGGATTAGACAGAATAGTGTGATAGATAATATTTAAAAGAAACATAAAGTGAATACAGACAGGAGAAAAGGAGGGAGAAAAGAGCGTTGAAAAGAAATTATGTGGGTCGGCTTCCATCCATTCCCGTTACTATTTGAAAGTATTTAATGATTATGTTTCGTCAGTGTTTTTGGTAAACCATTTGATTCAAACAGAAAATGTTTGAATTTTTTTCTATCTCGACACGCAGTTAAAACTCACGTTTGTGAAATCACGTAAGTTATGCCAGAAGAAGTGAAAATAAATGTATTTTGCTATAAATAAACAAATTTATGAATTTTTTACTATAAATAAATAAATGTATTTTTTCTTATATATTTCATCCATAGCTAAACTCACTCTAAAGTGAAAATAAAATTTCCTAGTCATTTTAATTCTAATTTTATTTCAAAATGCAATCTGTAAGCATAACTGATTCTAGCGCATTAGACGCAAGGATGATGATGATGATATGCGTTGGACATTTCGTCATCCGGATTCAGTTCTTACTGTTGAGATCGATTTTCGTGTTTATAATGACCGGCAAGCGAAGTATGTTCACTCCACTGCTAGCATCTATCATCCCTCTGGTCGGCAGTTTCTAGAACCAGTCATTTTAGAGGAGAAAAGCAGTGGTTTAAAAAAGAAAGTTCTGAAGCAGTTAATTTCACCGCTGAAGTTGGCATTATTTGGGCGTAAGTATTTTTGATGATTCAGATTTGCTAAATATATGAATTCATCTACTAATATTTTGAAAACATGTTGACTGTCGTAGAAATTTGCTTTATTTCTCATTTGAATGTTAGAAGTGCTTATTCCATAGTTATTGGTTCTCACTCACAAAAGAAATTCATTCGTTTAGATTATTATATATACTTATATAGTTTCAATTACCTAGAATTAAAAGTTTGGAAATAAATAACACGCAGAACATTCCTTTCTTTATACGATGTAATATTTTTAAGATAAATTTGCACTGAGAACTCTTGCCAAGTTTTCTTTAGAATTGATTATTATGCTAAAAAAACCCCCCATCCGTTGTTTTTGGCATTAAAAAAGACTTTCACTTAGCAATGGATTATACATTATTTATATGCTTAAATGAACGTATTATTCGTAAAATATATTTTAATCAGAAGCAGTGATGTCACTGGCACGTGATAGAAAAATTTTTAGATGAAAATCCATTCTTGCGTTTGCTTGGAATCGGTGTAATAGCTCAATATTTGTTCGAAATGTTAGATGCTAAGAGTATATTACGATTAGAGAGAATGAATAAATATTCTCTTAAAATATGTAGAGACCAAGGAATGGAAAGAATTTGGAAACTTTTCTGTGAAAGGGACTTCGGAAAAGGTAGTTGTTGTGCTTTTAAAATCATATTTCTTTGGTATTTGATTAAAAAATGGAATTATTGTAAGTTAAAGTAAGGTATTATATTTATTTTTTCAAATATAGATTTTGTTTCAGATGTTGCTGTATTAAAAAACGAGTCATATCGTGAAGCGTATAAGAGATTGTACAGTCAACATCAGCGCGAGCTTAATTTTTTGCGAAATTTGCTTGAACCGAATTCTCCCTGTGGTGTCCCTGCTCGTGTACCTTTTCCACCAGAGAGAATACAACATCCCGACCCTGATATTCCTGAAGGTCCTTTCCAACCTCTGTCTCGTAACCCATTTATGCCACCCTCAAATCCCTTCCCATTAGCTGGTCCTTCAAATCCTCTTGATCCTTTCTATGGTCGAGAAGTGTTACCGAGCCGCCCCGCTAGACCTACCGGTATTCCTAGAGTGTTTCCACGAGGGCCTCGAGCTCCAAATCAAGGAAATACGTATTATGATTACATATAGCTTGTACTAACATTTGAAGATGTTGCAGTGATCCGATGAACGGGTATAATTACTTCACTGCTGTCTATCATGATTACATACTCGTTTATGTATCAATTTGATTAACATTACGCACACATATAAATTTTTTATCTGTATAAATCATTTCTTTCATGAAGTTTATATATGAGCTAATTTCAAGAACAAGTTTCTCACTCATCAGTTCAATCATCGGCGCTTATTGGTGGCATTCTGCGATGCCTTAGTGATGAAATAAGTTGGAGGAATTTTTCGAAAATATGTTAGTAAATTGTTTTGAAAAGACTTTCTCAATCGTGAATTTAATTTCCAGTATGGCATAAGGGTGCTGTAATTTGCTTGAATATGATGGTGGAATTAATAAAGATATGAAAGTGCATATGGTTAGCTATCAAAAATATGGATATTAAGGTAAAAAAAAAAAAAAAAAAAAAAAAAAACTAAAACTAAAACAATTATATCATCTTAGATTAGTTTGAGAAATCACTGATAACGAATTTGATTGAGATATTTTATCGTGGGCAATTTCATGATTTACTTTTAATTTCATTGTGTAGTTTATGTTAACTGTGATTTTTACGAAAAGGTTTGAGTAGGAAAAGTATATCTTTTTAAATGAGGCACATGAAGGACAGTGCGGTAAAATTGAAAAAAAAAAACGAGTTTGATTATAGCTCCGAACTGAGTGCTCATTACAAAAATGACAATTGATAGTGGTAGTAGAAAACATGAATTAATCCTATTTTCTTTGATAATTTTTGATTCAATGAATTTAGTGTTTTTGAATTGAATGAATTTCTAAATTTAGTCTTTCTCTCATATCAAATTAAATGTCCATTTTGATGTCGTTTAAGAAAATGTATTCGATTGATATGCCCTGTATGATTGTCATTAACATTGAAGATTGTTATTTTCAAATTAACATCTTGAATACTGACGCATTTTTGTAATATGATGCGAACATTCTTTAAAAGAGTATAATGAAAGGAAAGTATTGAGGTATGAGACGTTTTACTACAAAGAAATAATATCAATAAAGAGCAGTAAATGTAATTTTTGATCTTTGAAGTTACTTTGAAATTTTTACCTGGGATATAAGCATGAAAAAGTATATCATATTTGCAGAGTAGTAAGTTCTCAATTGGATAATATGCGGGAAATGAAAAAAAAAAACTAGAAAGTTTTTTTATTTACCCATTATCTCTAAAATTCATTTGTACTGGTCGTGAATTGTTGTGTTGCACAACTTTTAGTTCAATTAGTTGTAAAAAGTTGAAATGCCCAGTACATTTAAAATTAATTGCTTGCACTGGTTTAATTATGTTGAAAGCATTTTACGCGTACTAATCATATTAAAAACATGTATCACTGTCTTATTGTTTCCTAAAAATCTTCATATCATTATTACTCAATTGCTTTTTAAAAACATATAAATAATGACTTCTGTAACAATGATCAAATTGAAAGTGAAGTGTATCGCCGGTACATACACACATATATAAGTATACACATATATATATATATATATGCACATAGATACATGCAACATATATGCAGTGGAAAAGATAAATGGTGAGTGAAGTGAACTTTGTCAAGTGATAAATGTTATCAGTGCTAAAGGTAATACTGATATTGGATACTCACTACAATCCTTCAACCGATAATGATAATATTGCTAATCTGTAGTATCATCTCTATCATTGGACTATGCCAATCCCAGTAGGAAGTAATGATATATGCCGGCTAATTGTATGACCTTGATGCTGATTATTATTACAGGTTTTTCAATAATTCTTTTTGTACTTTTTTGCGGGAAATGTACCAAAAAAAGCTTTTGCCACCTTAAAACGAAAAAGACTCTCAACTTCTCGGAGGTTTGGATATCGAGGAAGTAGTCATTAAATCATTCTTTCCTCTTTTCTATATTATATAGGGTTTCTTTTAATAATATGTGGAAAATCCAATAGAATTATCTAATGCACTCAATGTATTCAAGAAATGAGACAAAATGAGGGAATTCATTCATATCCGAAAAGCTCAATGAATCCGTTGGAATCTGAACTAATTAAAGTGTCTTTATTGTTTAAAATATTCCTTCAAAATTTATCACCAAAGGTCACGGAAAAAAATCATCGATCAAACAATTTTAACTTTGTAAGAAACAGACGATCGATCTTTCTCCATCTTTATTTTGTTGTTCTATCAAGTGGCAGTTATAAGAGTATAACTCTTAATTTTAAAATCACTTTGAATAGTATTAATGTAATTTTTTTCTCACCAGGTATTTGCGTAGAATTTATTGAGCTTTGTATTTCTTTATGAAATTTTTATGTACATAAAGGCCGAAGTAAATTTCAAAAATTGGTGCAAAAACTTAACCTAGGTGGATTTTAAAAACTTAACCTAGGTGGATTTTTTGCAGGTGATTGAACCTTCACTGAATAAAAGTGCAAACAAATGAGAAATGAGCATTTATCTTGCCAATGTGAAACGAGTTCCATGATATGTAATGATTCATCATCAACATCGCCATTTTCGAAATTGGATACGGAAGTGGTCGTCGTTGGTAATTATCATTTTGCATTTTTCGCTACATCCATGCATTCATTGTAGATAATTGTGCGACAAAATAATTTGACAAATCCAGAGGGCTGAAAGACGATGACTGAATTCATATCCGGTCCCACTAAAAGTCTTGATTTGTCATGAATTTTGATCGAAATCCCTGGAAGAAAAACCGTGTTGAATTTCAATGAAATCAATTCATCTACTTTAATAGTTGGTGGGGAGTCTTGAGGTGTAAGCCGATTTTATAAAATTTAAAACTGTGCTATAGCTAATGCCACGATTATTCAGTTAAATACATAACTTAATGTATTGCTAATATATTAAACAAGTATTCAGCAATTTTCAGGAAACGGACCGGCCGGCTTGTCGTTATCTGGATTTCTTTCAGGCTGGTTACCGTTTTACTCCTCAAGCGACGGCCCTCATCCTAATGAACTTATCCATGAGAAACTCTTAGAACATGGCGAGAAGACATTGCTTGACCAGGTTGTTTTTGTAGAATACCTTCAAACTAGTAACTATAAGCACTTAAATTATAATTCACATAGCGTACGTTGTTTTGTGTACGAGTGGGAAAAAGTGTTTTTCGATCAAAATATCTAAACAGTAGTTTACTTTAGGACTTTTCTTGGCTTGATAATTGCATCAATGTAATGAATATTGGAGCAAGACCGCTTTCACTGCTATACGACACTTTGCTGCGTCCTAATGCTGATACTGGAACTTTTGGTAGATCAAAACTTTGTTGGATACACGATCGTAGCCGTGCTATTCCACATTTAGTAGTCGCTCAAACACCAGTTGGCGGATCTTGGAATAATTACGACGATGATGTAAATATTTTCTTTCAAATGCAACTGTATTACTGGGGAATTTACAAAGGAAGTAGTTTTATTTTGAATAGCATGCATTTCAGATGCTGTCGATCAGTATAGGCGGTTTTTTGGATCTTCCAGCTTTTCTTATTGCCGACTGGTGTGGTGGAAATAAGTTTGATAGTCGTCTTCCAACACCACTTTATCGAAAATATCTATCAGATTATGCGAAAAGAATATGCGGGAAGAATAAAAATAAAAATATTATTTGCGGTTTGAAAGTGACGCACATAGAGGTGACAGTCCAAAGTTTATGTTCAATAAGGATGTGGTATTAGCTGATATATTGTAAATAACCAATCAATTCGGTCTGCTACAGCCTGTTAGCATAGATTGTTGAAAGGGGCTGTCGATGTCAGTACTAAACCTCTCCGTCTAGCTCACTTGCTGATGACTAAGTTAAAATTTGAGAAAAAGTTAACTAGACTTTTATTTTTTTTAGAAATGTTCAAGTGGCCACATGGAGGGATTTTGGAAAATTCATGGAACAGAAAATGGTAAACATGTGTTGCTGAGATGCAAGAAGGTTGTATTAGCTTGCGGCAAAAATCGGGATCGATTACTTGGTGTAATTTTTGCTTTTCCGAACCAAAATAATGATGTTCATGGGACTTGAAAAATATAGGAAAACATTACAGTCTGAAAAGGGGAAGTGGTTTCTGCTTGGCACGAAATAATTTGATTAACTAAATAGTAGGAAAAGAATCTTGAAGAATCGATGCTTTCATTTTTAGGTGAAAGGAGAATTGGAAGAAGATCGCATTGTTTATAATCTTCGCGATTTGAAACGACTGCTTGCTTCGCCAACTACAGCTAAATTTTCAAAGGGAAAAGTTGTTGTAGTTGGAGATGGAGTTAGCGCTGCTGATTCAATATTACATTGCCTCAATTCATGCATTCCCGTGCTTCATGTAATTCGTAGATCGGACAAGCAACTACGATGTAAGTATTTGAAATAAAAAAATCAGTTCTTAAAATGAGATATATCTTAGGAACTGTGAGCTTGTGTGTAATTTGAAAATTAAATTTGTTTTTTTCTCAAACAAATATGTGTGATTTGTTCGTTCGCTCAGATTATGTTTAAGAATTCATACCTAATTTGAAGATTGCACTTGGTTTTATCTTTAGCATTGCCAGAATAATGCTTGAAAAATTGTTCTAAAACTGCTTTGCACTAAATCATCAAACCATGTTTTAGTTATACAACTATCACGCCTTAATAGATCTCTCTATCCAGAGTATTCAAGAATCTTTAAATTAATGATTGGACGTTGTGAAGATTATTATTATACTAAAGTCACATGCGCTAACGTCGAGTCGTTGAATAGAGGAACGGTTCGCATCAAAAGTCTTCAAGGGATTTTAACGGTAACTTCTTTAATATGGCAATTTCTGTGCGAAATATATGGTAACCGGTGGGGATATGAGTAGAGAAAATAACGTCCAGCATACATCACGGGATATTAAAATATAAATTAACTTTGCATATTGAAAAGAAAAATGATTTGGTTCTAACAGCACTCTGCCCGTTTGACGGATATGTATTGTATTTGTCAAGGAAATCATTGTTTCTTGCTGAACAGATTCTAAGCGGAATTTCAGGAACATTTCCAAGTTCTATGCGTGTGTACTGGCAAACAGTCAGATCTGAGCATGTTAGCGGACAAATATACATTTAAAGATTATTATTGCAATGAAGACCCATCGCTCTTTCGTATCGGTTCACTTGCAGGCGACCACTTCGTGCGATACCTCGTTGGTAAGATATGTTTGTGAAAGTAAATTAAATTATAAAATTTTCACTGAGTTTTACCTTAAGACTTATCAAAAAATCATCGATAAATCAATGAATAGTATTTTCTGTACCATTATGAAATAACAATGCAATTGGTGGAAAAGGAAAAAAAAAAACTATTGCAGGAGGTTCGATGGATGTTGCTCGATGTCTGATGTGATCTTGATACATTTCACTTTATTCAGTCAGTTATTGATTAGTTAGCAGTAGCGACTAGTATGAAATGCTTGAAATGAAAGTGATTTAGTTTTTTTTTTTTATGAAGAAGCAAATGCATCTTTTTATTACAGCAAAAGAATATCGATGCGAATATGAAACTAAAAAATGGAGGATAGGAAATATATAAACTAAGCCGAAATATAATCTTTTTAAGGGCGGAATGAAAGTGAAATAATGTTGCGGGCATTCCTTCGTATGAAGTGAATTTCGATAAATTCAAATGTCGAACTTTTAAATATAGCAGTTGTTATAACAACTCACAGTATACGCAGTTTATCAAAATTAACTATGCCGACATTTTATCATATTTTTAGAAATATGAGGGATGGATATTTCATTTATTCGTATGGGTAAGTTCATGTGATTATTTTTTCTTTTTGTTTTTATTTCACTGAATGATAAAACAGATACATATGAAAATGTTAGTTTTCCAATCTTTCCGACTTTCTGACAAATTCATTTAGACTGTCTGTAGCTTTTAGATAGCTGACTGTCAAATAATGGAATAATGAAGGACGCTTTTTGAATGAAGGACGAGTCAGTTTGAAAATTTTTCCCATCATTATGTTGTTCGTATTTCTGGATAACGACACTAGTTTTCGGGCGGAACATATATTTCCTTCTGGTTTTTTTTCATTTACGTGTAGTTGGGTCTGAAAATTGCATTTTCAGGATTAGTTAAGTAATTCATAACTTTGCAACTCAGCGCAGTTTTCAAACTCTATGTTGCTTTAATAATGCTGCAAGTTGTGATTCAGAAGTTTCGAAATTTAAATACCAGTTCCAATGTTATATCTTTGCTCTCATTGTCTGTTGCCAATTTTAACTTATATTATCTGTTTTTCTGTGGTGGTAAAGTTCAGCCATTGCGATACGTGTTTTTGTTTTCTTTTTTGTGACAAAAGTAAGCCTTCTTTTTTAGGTTTCAGTAGTTTGCCATTTAGTTTTCTTAGGGAGATTTGGAATTTTAAGACACGAATTTCTATGGAATTTCTTCCGCAAGGGTTATCTATCATTTGTTCTTGTTTCTTTATTAACGGCTGACATTCGAAATTTTTATGCGTATACGCATGAAAATGTCTCCGTTATACAACCATTAAAATCCTTGGCAGGCTTTTTGCAAAATTACTTACGACTGAAAAAACAATCGAGATAATAAAGTTATCCAAAAGTTTGGCAAACATACAGAATAGATGTTGACTTGACGAGAATTAATATTACCTTGGTGAGATCGGTGAAAAATTACAGAGAAAAATCATTCCTGGAAGCTGCTCGTTGAATTATTTTGGAGCAGATGAAAAGTGGACTGTGAAATCTTCTTCACAGATAGTTTAAATTTGTGACTTTCCATAGAAACTGTCATAGTGTAATTACTGTTATGGATGTAAACAGAAAATTGATGATGAAGGCGTATCGAGTGATTGGGCTTAACAGGAATTGGACAAACTATTCGTTAATCAGCATGTTAAAAATAGCTAGAAATACGAACAGTTCACAGAGTTATATTTTCCTGTTTAATAGAATTATTTTTAGTGTACTGGAACATTTTTTTTTTTTTTTTTTTTAATTTGATGGTTTCGTTTCATCGATGAATTTTTCTTTGTCGCTAGCTTTTTCGTTGCATGTCTAATTTGTTGTGTGCCAATGACGATCACTTAATATCCAATTTTGCAACCGGTGATGTTGATGATGAATCATGCATATATGAAGGAACCCGTTTCATATCGGCAAGAATAAAAACAACGTTTCTAGGCGACATATACTTGTACAAGTTTCTCATCATTTTGTTAGCCAAATGTCTAGTCAGGTCGTGTAGGGAATGGAAAATTTAGGGGACACTAAATTGTACATGGTAACATTGATGAAGTATGAAACAGAAATTATATCATTCATCCGAATTCAGTAAAGATAAATATTCAAAAAATGATAGCTTTAAAAAAAATTGAAAAAGCTGTAGTATTGCATCTTACATTATCGAGAAGATCATTCTATTACTGAACCATAGCGCGTCTTATAAAAAAAATTCTGAAATCAACATTCTGTGAACCATACAAAAACAGTCATGCTTATCATCATTAACCTTTATTACTGAACACAGAAATATTAAGAGTTATACTCTTGTAACTGCCACTTGATAGAACAAAATAAAGATGGAGAAAGATCGATCGTCTGTTTCTTACAAAGTTAAAATTCTTTGATCGATGATTTTTTTCCGTGACCTTTGGTGATAAATTTTGAAGGAATATTTTAAACAATAAAGACACTTTAATTAGTTCAGATTCCAACGGATTCATTGAGCTTTTCGGATATGAATGAATTCCCTCATTTTGTCTCATTTCTTGAATACATTGAGTGCATCAGATAATTCCATTGGATTTTCCACATATTATTAAAAGAAACCTTATATAATACAGAAAAGAGGAAAGAATGATTTAATGACTACTTCCTCGATATCCAAACCTCCGAGAAGTTGAGAGTCTTTTTGGTTTTAAAGTGGCAAAAGCTTTTTTTGGTACATTTCCCGCAAAAAAGTACAGAAAGAATTATTGAAAAACCTGTAATAACAGTCAGCATTAATAACCCCTATAATTCAAAATGAATTACTCATGGCACCATCACATGCAAGGTCATACAATTAGCCGGTATATATCGTTACTTCCAAATGGGATTGGCATAGTGCAATGATAGAGATGATACTACAGATCAACAATGTTATCATTATCGGTTGAAGGATTGCAATGAGTATTCAATACCAACACTACCTTTAGTAACTATAATATCTATTCGTAGTTTCAAATTTATTCCCACCCATATTATTCTATCATTTACTGCAGATCTTTTCACCTGCACCAAATCATTTTTATCTGTAAAAATTAAATCATTCAGAAGGCGTTGTTGTTAATAGTATGAACTATTTACGTAGTTACATTACATGATTCTATCAAAACCTGAAGTTTCGTCATCGATAAAAGAACGAGAAAAGGAGACGAAGAGTAAATGGTAAATGCTGTTTGCGAAGGAGTTGGAACAATCTGAGGACAGACAAACAAATTTCTTAGTGTTACTCAATGTTGCTGCTGTTTTGCGGTGGCGGTGATGGTTATGGTATTATTGGCATTGTGTTTGAGTTATTCATAAGTAAAGCGTATAAATACTACCAATAGATCCAGTATTTTCATCCTATACAAAATGATACAGTTCAATTGTTTGCTATAATTTTTTTGATCCAAAATATAATATTAATTGTTTTTGGACAACGCCAAAAAATTCCATTATAAATTTCGTTTCCATTTTATTTCAAATGAAAAATGAAAAAATCTATTGAATTGATTGATTTCGTAATGAGTACCAATTTGTGTTATTTGATTGAACATAAAGGAAAAAAAATCACATATAATATAATTTTTTGAAATTTTTTCATACTTCATTTTTAGATTTTTTTATATTTCATTTTTAGAGCCAACGATAAATTTTTTTGCTATGCCCAAATTACTTCTTTATTTTCTTCTCTTCTGTTTTTTTTCTACAATACTTACTATCTCTTTTGTAGCGATCAGCTTAGCTAATTTCCATTGCATTGAACTTACATTCAAGAAAAGTAATGCAAGAAAAAGATGATTCAGCACTCTCTTCGCTTGTTTAATATTCATTTTGCTTTTTGTTCCTCGGACAACAACCCAAAGCAATAGTTCCACTTTTTTATTTTCCTTTTTTTGGAACATATAAAATTTTAAAAATTCAAGTAGGTATGAAATTTTGACAATAAAAAAAAGGAAAACTTTTATTTGCTAGTTATATAAATGAAATTTAAAAAATTAACTGAATTAATAAGAAATTGATAAGTTTTTTTATCGCGCCACTGAAAGAATAGCAAAAGATTTCAATCATACCAAAAAAAATTATGGATGGGATTCATGTCAAAAAATGTTACAAAAGCAAAGCTATTTAGTCAAGCATGTATGATTTAAGCATTAGCGAAAACGAGCAGTATGATATTATGAAAAATGATATGAAAATATTGTTACATATTATCGATAAGGTTAGACAGTAGTGTTACAAGCAGCTTTGTTTCATCTTTTACAACAAAAAATGAGAAACGCTTGTTAACATACTTCCGTTAGATTGTCTCAAGTTTTAACATTAATCTAATTTTGAAGGTTTTTGATTCTATCTGAAACGATTAACACGAATTTCTAGCAAAAAAATGTCAAATTAAAGAGCTCTTCTTTAAAATAGAAAAGATGCAGTTGCTGCTTCAACGACATGCGATTTATGTGACGATATTTGTTTGCCCCATCCTGATAATACAATGCGAAAACAGCGATGAATATAAAGAGGTATCCAATAGGCGACTTGCCGATCAGATTGCGGAAAAAGCCAAGCAAACTGTCGTTGACATAGGTGAAGTAATGAAATCTCAACAATCTGTCTTGGAATGTAACGGCAAAAAGTTTGTTCATTTCTTTTTTCTTTTTCCACTTTTTTTTTTTATTTCAGTTTAAAAATTTAAATGTTTGAAAGAAGGCTACAATTGGTAGGTTCGTAACCTAGATTTGATGCTAACATTTTCATTCAAATAATTGGTGTGGATTGTTCGTTTCTCTCAAAGATGAAAATTTGAAGACCATAGAAGCATTTATGAAGATTAAAACATTAGAGAGAGAAGAAACTTACATGATTTAACTGAACCATTAATTAGTGAACAATTTCAGTAATTATAATCAGCAAAATTTTGCATGGAAAAATTCGATTCTAACTAATCATTATTATCTTGTTAGACCACTCTATAGCTTTAGCTAATGTAAAGTTTGTTAAATTTATAGATGTCCAAACAATAATATTTTCGTATTTTATCAGTGCTGTGAAAATGTTCCCAAAGAATGTTGCTGGCATATTCGATATTGGCTCACGTAAGTATTCGGATTTCTAAATTATGTTTGTCTGGAAAAGCTGAAATTCCTTCCAATTCCTGCACTATTACGATTCGTTTGTGCTGGATAAAGAACTCATTTTCAGCATAGTATTAATATTGATACTACTCAAAATGCTTTGGTCTGGTTTAATATGGTGCATACGGAGATCGTGTCACGATTGAGAAGTGGACAGTTATCATCTTATCAACATCCGATCATTAAAATGAGCAAATGAACTATCCTATCACTTACAGAAATAACGACTTAATCATTCACATGAAATACAATATCATGTCCTGCTCATGTTAACTTCTTAATTGCAGAATTTTTATTAAATGAACATTTGAGTTCGATTCACGACTTTTGTTAATTTTCGCTCCGACATGTTAAGATTTTTTTTCAAAGTTGTATTTTGAAAAATTTAATTTTGCTGTGATGTTTATCCTTCCATTGAAAAATGTGTTCTGAAGTAATATTATTCGAATAGTAATGAAGATTAGGGAAAAAGTTAAATTATGATTTAAGAATAACACATCATGTTTGTTTCTATTTCAAATCTCAAAATTTTTCACTACCTGTTAATATCAAATAGCAGCTATTGTTTGAAATTACCTGGACAACCTTGTATTCGACCAGTAGCGCAGTGCCAAAATCTCTTATGATGCGAATTTTTTGTTATTGTTGTGATTAAATGCATTCTGCACAATTTGCTAACTGAAATATCACGGTTCAATATTTAATTGGTCAATGAATATCTCTTCTACTTTCCTGCAGGATAAAAGTTTGTAGGAAATTTGAGATATATCGAGAGTTGCGAATGCAATATTTGAGATATCCAAGAAGTTGTGCATTCATATCGGAAACTTTTTAAAAAATGAATTTATATATTCGACAAATTTGTGTGATCATATGATCATTGTTATACGATATGCAAAAATGAGGTACAATAAATTAAAGTTTCAGTAGTTTCAAATTACGGAAAATGATGGAGAAAAATTTCACTGCAAGAAATAGTATTATAAATAGACATATCTATTCTGGGTATATTTATATATATATAAATACATATATAAAGAGATCTATCTATGGTATATTTATAGCAATATTATAAAGAGATCTATGCAGCCAAAGGTAGGTTTTTCAACGCTCAAAAAAATGAATGGTTTCCGTAGAGTTGAAGCAGTGAGGCTCGTACTTACTTTTAGCTGCAAATAATACTTAAAATATTATTATTATGATAGAAATTCTCCTGCCATGCTCATGGTAATTTATGATGTTTCAAAAAACAAAAAAAGGGAAAATTTCTCCAAACAAATGAAAATTTAAGAGATTTGTACATAATTTTATTTTATTTTTTTGATGGTAACTGAAAGCGTTTTGTTTACGTTGTTAATTGCAATCAATTTGAAAGAAGAACCGGATAAATAAAGAATGTAAGAGAAGATGTGATATGACCGTCGCTATCCAACGATACTTTTCATCTTTAACAGCAATTAATATATACCAAATGTCGCAACGACAAATTTATGCTTTTATCGCTGGCAGATCATGCTAATTTGTTATTTCTCTTTCTTGTCCATCACTTTTATGATAACTACAGCACGACAAATTCACATTATTATACGTGACAATGTGACTCAAGCTTGTCCTGGTCGTAAGTTAGCAAAAAATCTTTGATATTATCAAAGTAACTAAAATAAATCCTCAATGCTTATCATTTTTTTTTTTTTTTTTCAATCATGGATTAATCTGTTCATCTACTTTTAGAAACTGACATTTCAATTTCATATAGTCTGCATACAATCTTGGAAATTTTTACCATAAAAAAAGAAATGAACTAAACAGAATCGTTTGAAAATAGCTGACGATAGGGCCTATTGGCAAGTCCAAATGTAACAGTACTGAAGACAGAACAACGTATTACCAACAGATAACTGAAAAATTGATTTCATTCTAGAGCACTTCGAATTGATTGATTGGAAAACAATCAATGTACAGTTCGAATTGATGCCATTGATTGGTGATGCTGACCAGTTATTAATTACAGGACAAAATGGAGACACGCGAATATTTACGTTTCCTGGGTATATTTTTCACCACGATTGTATTTTGTATTTGTTGAAACACTTGAGAAACACACAAATTATTGTTAAGATTTGCAGATGCTTCCGTGCACGGCTGGATTTTCAACTAAAAAAACTAATCAACAATCCATATACTGAATCTTTCATACAGCTTGGGACAAATATACCATGTAAGGCTGAGGAGTATGAAGTCAACAATAATGTCAAAAACATTTGCACAAATATTACGGAGGAAAATTGGTGCCCCCAAAGTGATAATCGAAAACTGAGATCCATGCTTAATGGGAAAAATACATGGTATCATGCTCACACCTAAATTACATATTCTTCGGTGAAATTTTGAATTCTGAATCTGCAAATTTTTTTGCAATAATCCATGTCTATTTTGGAAGCTATTTCTATTTTCAGCAGATTTTGTAATTTATGTCAGCCTTTGAAAGCATTTGACAAAGATATAGAGAGTTATATTCAAAACGAAGGAACTGATCAGTGTAATTCTACGTCGCTCTACAAAACAATCATTCTTAACGTATTGTTTTCCATGCCTTTTTTTTTGTGAAAAAATTATATATGAACCTGATGATATGACCTGTTGTATCGTCATGTATAGAACAAGTCAGGCATTTCACAGATTTGTATGCCATCATCGAAACAATTACGAGAAAAAAACCTTTATTATGATGGGAGATTGGGGGAATATTGGAATTATCTAAAACAGGTTTGCATTTTATCTAAAATAATTACATTTTATCCAAATGATTTGTTATCTGTTGAACATTAACAAAAAATTAAGTTGAGAAGCAATACCTATCCCACAGAAAGTTACATATTATCGAATTCTATATTACTTAGAAGAGCTGTATCCAATCTTCATTTTTCGCCTAGATATGTGTTTCAAATCATCTTTAGAAATGTCACGTTGCAATGAATTACCGTTCAATCAAATTCTGTTTAGGGCATTTTAACAGCAGTAGTTCATATTTTGGATCGTCCGCAAATAGCAGCAACTAACCTACAACAGTGTAAACGTTTGTGCAGAACCTACGAGAACTATCCAACTATTGCCGAATCATACCGCACAACATTACAGCAAGCTATTGAAGAACTTTGTATTCCAGCAGATTCATATGTCGCTTGCATTTACCACACCATAAAATTCGATGTTATCGATAGTTAATTTCTTTTATTAACAGCACATTCCAATCTAGCTATTGACATCAACTAGACTAATTTTTGTATCTAAGCCAACGTTCGCTATTATCACCGGAATATGTATTTTATCGTCGTAAATCACATTCCGACTTGTTATTCCCCACATTCCAGATATAAACTCATCCCTGAATATGGATGATCGGTGAATAATCCTTGTGATCGAAATAAATATAACAAAATTCGTCCAATAAAAATTATATTTCAGCTGAAATGTATATTACTAATTACAATACATAAGTCGTACAACAAATATTTTTGAATAGTTGTAACAAGAGTAGCTTAATAATCGATCACATATGATTCTGTATCAATTCCAAGTCAACAATTATTGAAAAGCATTCTGCCTTATATAACATCGAAACATTTCCTAAATTTCCTCCTTTCTGCAAAAAGTTTCAAGAAACTTTCAAACCCTTTACAGCCCTTGGTTACAGGACAAAGATTTACGCATTAAACACATCTATTAATATAACAAGAATTATCGCATGTTGATAAGAAACTACAAAATTCTAAAAATCATCAAAAGAACCAAGATATTCACAGACATCATCAAAACACATAGTGACAATTTCATCAGTAGTTAACAATCTAATAATAGCTATATGTTTTTTCTTATCTCTTGCTTCAAGCACTGCAATATTTCCATGAAGAGGACCATTCACAACCATCAACTTTGTGCCCTTCGCTTTTGGTATGACTGTTTCCAGCCAATGTTCACTGATTTCTAAAAACATAGTCGCATTGAGATTAATTGAAAATAAAAAGATGTAAAATGACTATCATACAGTTAAGAGTATCTGTAAATTAATAACTTACGGAAATATTTATTTCCGGAAGAATCTTCCACAGTGCAGTTTTCGCGGTCGGCTGCATCCAAAATCCGAACCTTCTCCATATAAAGCTTTCCATTCTTAAAGTATACGAATTTTTAAACTGTTAATATCTTTACGAAAGCACTACGAAAACGATGAATAGCAGTTACCAGGTAAGTATAACATTGTTTTTAAGCTCAAAAAAAGTCAATCGCTAATATCAGGTTTCAGTAAATTTGCAATTCAGATAGTATCCAACAACTACGAAATAAGAAAAAGCAGTGATTCTAGAAAGACAAAAAATTTCCGTCACAAAAAAATATAACCTTGAATTTTCTATTGATGAATCGCACTTTCAGTTCTGGTTGCGCCCACATACCTTTTCTATTTGGTTTGACAACAATTTCTGATTTCTGTTTCTTATAATTTTTTTTCTGTGATAATATTTTCACTTCGTTATCCCTCACTTTGATTTCACAATTTGAATGTGCATCGTCGTCATGAAAAGATCCTGCTTCAAAGCAAATATCATAAGTTTTTGAAATTTTCGAAAATAAAACAGGTATAAAATTGATACATTAATCATGTTTCAGAAAGTCCAATGACTAGCACTATTTCAGACTTAAATTGACATGTTATGAAAAGTTAAGAGAAAGAGACAAATATGTCACAATGTGAGCAGTAAATAAAGTTTTGGGAACAAGAACTGTAAAAAATATTTCGGATTCATCTTGCTTGGATACCAATGGATCAGGGAATTGCTAATATTGACTTGCGATTGCATGCAATCACTAAATCTTGCGGTACAAAACTTTAAAGATAAGAACAATAGTTAAATGTCATAAAATGGACCATACACCGTCGCTTTCCCAACGAACATACCAACTTATCTAGCAGATACCTGACTTTTCTAACCACATATACAGTAAAATAATGCTAAGCCCTATTCATCAGACTCGCCAAGATATGGGATATAGAATGAAAAGTTTATCGAGACTCTCCAACAAATGCTGAATTTTAGATTACATTAAAGTCAAATCGAAATAACTACCTATACTCTTGCTTTTTCGTTCGTACTCTTCATCAGTGACCGAAATCACGGCATAGTGACTAACACGAACGTTTTTGTCACCCACGGCCAACCGAACAATAACGCTTGCGTTATCTTCATCAAAACTTTCTATCCTTCCATATAAATTCCTAAAAAAATTTTCTAAGTTAATTAACAAAAAGAAAAAAGATGAAACCAAAATATTACGAAATAAACAAAACTATTACTAAATACGCAACAAAAAACTATTCAATGCATTAGTAATTCTGCTGCTATCACGTAAATTGTTTCAAAGCAGCAAACTCATAATGTAATTGAAATAATTCCCACTTACTGCATATGAAAAAGAAGGAAAATGTAAAATTTGCAGCGTGAAATTTAAAGCAGTCATGCCATTTTGTAAATTTAATATAAATCCTATCATCTTTTCTTTTATAAAGTCCTATAATTACCTGTATATTCCTGCACTAATTTTCACAGGTGACGTTTTCTTTAAACTTTTCAACTTTTCTGTATCCGAATTCAAGCTGTTAATCGAGTTTGATACAATACTGGCGCCCAATCCAAGTCCTTTAGGTCTTCTGGATGAGATTCGCAAAGGCACTACCCTGAAAATAAGCATTATTTTTACTCATAGGATGAAAACATGCTAAAAGCGAGAAGTAACATTACTTTGTAAGATTCTAGAGAGATTTTATTTTCTGGAATCACGGTATCGTTAATTGAAAGGGCTATTTAAGTTACCATTCCAAAACTATTGAAGCTCTTTACAAGAAACGTTCCTAATAATAAAAATAAAAAAGTACATTCAAGTTCATGAGTTTAAAAATTATAAACTTACTTCTTATTTGTTTTACCAATTCCTTCACCTTCTCGCCAACCACAACCCCGCAATACTGCAAGACCAAATAGTTCTATTGGCACTGAATTATAATCAGCATCCACATCCCCGAGAAGTTCACTGATCTGACCATCGCTTTTATCTATGTTCTGCAAAAATAAACATAGAGAAACCTCGGAATGATTATTTAAGAAAGAAGAGCTGCATAAAGCATAATTGAAATAATCAAAGTTTAAAACGATGCAAAAACCTCCTGCGCTAATGACGAAGCAGACTTGGTAAGCAGCTCCAGCTTCGCTAATCCTTCCTCATTTAGTTTACCCTCGTTTTTCAACTGTAAAAGGCGCTCAATCCTCCAATCTTTCTGCATTACTACTGGTATAATCAAGCTCTTTCCCGATTTCGGTGTCACTCCTGGTCTGAAAATTAAGGCTTCATGAGGAAAAAAACAGGCATAATAAATTGCTATCATTTCAACCCCTGAAATTCTATAAGTGCATTAGCATGCTACCATTTTCCAACTTACTCCTGAACACCCAATGTTAATCTGATTTCAGCAGACATGTGAAATTTAAATCAAGTTTTGAAAAATGAAGCTCAATTGAGGAATGGTATACATTTTAATCCTTTAGATGTACTACTACTCAAACTGAACTGCTACAAAAACAAATTTTGGACTTTTAACAAACTGAAATGCAAAATTAACTGACTCAATCATTTGTCCGTTCTTTAAAAGTGTAAGTCGTTGACGTTTACTTTCATTAACAGCATCCTCAGAATCATTATCACTTTCATTACTGTCAAATTGCAATATGTTATTGTTCGATACAGATGCCACATTTCTTTTTAAAGTGGATATCGTAAATTTCACATCAGAAGATTTTTGACATGACATATCCTTCGAATCGTCCGATATGCTAGACGTGTAGGAATGTTTCGATGTGGATGCCATTCATATACTGGGTACTAAAAACAGCAACCGATCGTTTCAATTGTTAATAACGACAATGACAATTTCAGAATTAAACAAAATGAAAATGAAAGAGAGAGAGAAAGAGGAAGAGATCGATATACAATGCAAAATTATGCGTGGGACGACAGTTTTGGAAATGCTGTGTAGATACACTATCAAAATTACGCATAATTTTGAATCATCCTCAATGTACCAAGAATTCAGATCATGGATGAAATCTATTTTCTCCTGCTTTCTTCTACGGATCATCATCAAAAATTAAATGATACTAGAAAACCAAAGTTGAAACTTCAAAGAAACATATATCACGTACATACATCACGTACATATATCACGATCTGTGTTCAAAATCAAGATTCCCAGAAATGCTTATCGTTTCTTCTAAGATATCTCGAAGAGTTCTATTCAATCCTACCCAACCATAGTTAGTTAATAGAAAACAGCTCCCACATAGAATTCATCCAACATACTGGTCGCTTTTTCATAGCGTTGGTATATTCCGATGAGCAATATGAAAATATCTAGGTGCTATACTAAATATGCTTATTTGTATATTAGCACTTAGTTCTGTTGATTTGGAAATTAATTCGATTTAGCAAATACTTTTTGGAAAAAATATTTAAATGTGTTTTATCGCCCTGGTAGTCTTAATACTATAGTCATTAACAAACTAACAAATACCGAACGAGTGCCGATACGTGGAATTTTCATGCAATAACGTTGGTTGTAGCGTTACTTGTTGGGAATATAGGTATGTTTCTTTGAAAATTTTCGCGTAGCAATAAGAGAAAATTGTTTATTTTATCATATTTCATTTATCATCAACTAAGTAATTACATAGTTCCAGAAAGATAAAGTTGCAACAGTTGTTAAATTTTACGACTTTTTCATTATTGACGTGATAGAGTCCAAAAATATTCGTTCAAATTCTCAATTTTAGGCATAAAATTGTTTCAGTTCTACTCGAAAAGTGAATTTGAATATAATGAGTAGTAGAGCATTGGGATAAAGTTTGATTTATAAGAGACTGATTGATGCAAATTATGGATTCATTCAATTTTTAGTGCAGTTGTTTGTTCTACTGAAAAGTAGGCTTATGATGATTGTTTTTCTCGTCTCAAGTTTAATTTCATAGTTTAAAGTGGTATTATCATATATGGTACTTACATAAGTGAGAAGAGCAAAATTATTTCGTCTATCCAATAATGTTTTGCATTGTTATCTTCTTCTCTTTTTGTTTATAACAAGCTTGAAATCATTTGCTTACTCAAAAAATTCAGAATGCCAACTTTGAATTGTTCATTCTTAATTCAGTCTATTACTGATCTAAAACTTCATTGGCCAAAAAAAAAAAAAAAAATGTCTTTTAATCTTCTCAAAATTTATGAAGTTAGAAAGTTGTTCAGTACTTAAACATTATCCACGTTTTCCTGCTATCACCCATTTAAATTAGATTACTTTTTGTAATAGCTTTTGTAATAAATAATGTGTATCCAAATAAGACAGAGACAATTTCCATGTGTTTTTTTGTGACGTGTTTGTAAAATTTGTTCGTTGTATTGCGAATAATTTATGTTTTAATAGTTATTTGAATGATATTTCAGACGATCCAATCACTACATTTCCATAAGTAGCAGCAAGTTTTAGAACAGTCTGCAAAATGCCGAAAAATAAGGGAAAGGGTGGTAAAAATCGTCGAAGGGGTAAGAACGAGAATGATATAATGAAAAGAGAATTGATATACAAAGAGCCTGGACAAGGTTATTTTTCTATCGCAGCCATATAAATATCCTACTTGATATTAGTGTTTTAATGAAAGATTAAAGAAGATTTGTAGGACTTTTGTGCTATGAAATTAATTCTGTGCTGTTGTAATTAGCGAGATTCTTTTTCAAAACTATTGCTGCACCAGATAGCTATAGCAAATCATTGAAATATTTTTTCAGAACATTGCTTATTCAATATAAAGAATCCACTGCCTAATTATTTTTACATTGTTAACTTTTAATTAGTTAATGAAGGCTATCCGGAAGGACAAGATAATAATTATAGAGTGCTGAAATTATTCACACCTACTTATTTTAGAATATTCTTAAGTCTCAGTATATTTTGCAGAATATGCGCAAGTAATTAAAATGCTGGGTAACGGTCGGCTTAATGCAAATTGCTTCGATGGTAAGCCGCGCCTATGTCATATTCGAGGGAAATTACGTAAAAAAGTATGGATTAACACTGGTGATATTATACTGATTGGTCTCAGAGATTATCAGGACGATAAGGTAATTCTTTTGCATACTTCTCCGTTAGTGTTAGATGCTTCCTCAATTCTGGAATGAAACTGAAAATCATCCTCATAAATTTTGCTGTAAATGTGTTATAAATTTTGACAAAATTTATTACAAATCTTTTTTTAAAAAAATAGCCATAAATTTTGCGCATCATTATTTTATGCATTTGTTTAGTTTGAACAGTTGCATTTTCATCAAATATATACATGATGTGTATATATTTATTTGAATATATATGTATGTTATAGGCTGATGTTATTTTAAAATATAATCCCGATGAAGCCAGGAATTTAAAAGCATGTGGACAGTTACCAGAAAACGCGAAATTGAACGAAGGTGGTGATGATCTTGATGAGGGTGGAGTTGAATTCGGTACGTTCCTTCCTTGCTTGGGTAAGATTGTTCAGCAATCTCGTATTCTTATTATTTTGTCATTCCAGCTGATACGGGTGCGCTGTCTGACGAAGACAATGAAGGTTCTGGTAATGAAGACCTTCCATCAGTTGGTTCTGATTCTGATGAAGATGAAGACGAAGAAGATGAAACCGAAGATAGTGGTGATGAAAGAATAAGAGAAGAGCGATTGACTAGAACTTATATTAAGCCAGGAGCAAGAGATCGTCCTCAAAAAAAGAATAAATGGTAATATAATTCACGTGTTATCACCTTCGCTATTTGTAGACCGCGTTTACTTTTTATTAAATTTTAACTGAAGCTTGCAATTGTATAACTCAAATTGTATCTGCAGTTTATTTAAAAGATATTTTGTACTTCTTTGAGTTCATTTCAAGTTTTTTCCTTCTGCACTTATGTATTAGTAATCTTAAAATTTCATTCACGATATGTTGTTGACGTGATAATTGTTTTATATGTTTCGTGGATGGCTCATTGTTTATTTATTTTCCTGACTTTATGAATCTTGTTTTCTCTTTTTCAGACTTACGTTTTAGATGGGAAATTTCAAGATTCCAAGCTCTACGATTTTGAGTATTGGACATTTTTAAGGCGAATTGAGGGATTCTCCTGTTTGCATTTTTTTTTTCATATTTTACTAACGTGAAGAAAGTCGTTTACACATAGCGATTGAAATATCTTTCATTATTCATTTTCATAAATGGATGTGAAGACTAATCGATTGTTGATTCATAGAGCAGTAGAACCAGCATTTATGGGATTTGTGTATTACTACTATTTCAAGTTCTGTTGATAAATTTTTCATTCATTTTTTGCCTATAAACTAATGTGGTACAAGGACAGTGATCTGTTGGACAAAACAGCTTCAAATTTATAGGGTGGTTCTTTAAGGCAATAAAAGGATTCGAAGATAGCAATAGTCCAGATCAGTGTAACATTCCAGGTAAATGAACTTGATCTGTTTGGCAGCATGTTTGCTTCGTGAGATTTTACAGAAGTGAATCCCAAGTAGTAAGCAAGGACTACTTCACATAGTAAATGGTCTCATTATCTGTGCAGGTAACTGGCGCGGCTGTTACATTAGTTTTGTTCCAATGCAGTCAAAAGCTTAGTAAAGGCGGAGATCTGCAATTTTTTTTAAAGTTTACCTGATGCATTTTTGTCCATAAGATGAACAACCTTACATAAGTATGGCTAAACTTTTATTGTTGCTTCTTAATTATGAAGAAATATTCTTCCTTTGTTTTATCTGTAAAATGATGCAGACTTCGATAGTGTTTTCGTTGTTTCAACTATGATGACATTGAAATTTCTGGAAGTTTTCGAATCACCAATAGCATTATCTAATGCAATTATTTTGATGATACGAGGAAACTGTAGGATAAAGTCACAAGGTCTAATGAAAATTAATTAGATTATTGACATACTTTCTTAACTTGCACCTTATTATGAAACTCAGAAAAATTTCTGATTAGGTGTGTTTTTTTTGATTGTCACTACCAACAATAGTAGTGCTGTTTCACTACCAGCAATGAAACGATTGCTATTTCATGCCTATCTAATAATTAGTTTTCATGCTTATTATCTTTATTGTCAAATTTACATCTAACGGTTTATGGTTTTATCTTACGCAAATTATTTGAATACTGCCTTGCAATAACAGGACTTCAGTGAGTTCTAAATCCTGTAGCACTTAGAATCAAAAGATTTCCGAATTGTTTGTTTTTCGATTAATGATTTTTACGGTGAAAATTACAATTCATGACTGAAAACAATTTTTTTGAAGCGATCCAATTCATTGCGAATCCTAATAATGCATCAGTTTGTTGAACAATACTATTTCGATAGCTATTTTTCGATTCGAAGTATTCAGGTTGATTATTGTATGGAACGGAACTTTACCCCTCACACATTCGAAGATGATGGCTAGCTTGTATTTCCATCATCTCTAATTTCGAATGAAGTTTCAAAGTGATCAAACAATTTCACCACCATTCATAGTCGATGTTACTAAGATAAGGTCGATCGCTGCTACTGATCATTTGAAATTATTTGAAATAAAGGTCCACTTGAATTTAACTCATGCAATAAAATGACTGCTTAAAGAAAATTTCCTAATTAACAAATTCACCAGTGAAAGTGATAAATTTGCAAAATGACTTATCTCATAAAATGGACACATTTGTGCAAATTCAAAGAGAATATTCATATGTCAAAGACATCTAGAAATTGACTGCAAGCATAAATTTAAAAGCAAGTAATAACAGCCGGAATTTTTCGATAACATAAATAATGTGATGAATAATCCAGTAAATTTCAGATTATCTCTAATAACAAATCAAGATTGCGATGTCAAAGTGAATTTTTCAAGATCAAAACCAAAGATAAAGAGTATATTTTTAAACTTTATTAATTTCAGATTCAAAAATATTTTCGAATCATTGTGAGCTGAAACTTGGGATTGATTTTATTATTAGGAGCTATATAAGTATATTAATATTCATATATATACCAAAATATTGACTTTAAAATGTGATGTAGATGAGAGGTGGAAAACAACGATAAGCATAGAATAGTTGTTCTCTGCTTATCAACTTGCTTGCTAGTTGAATAATATATCAGAAGACTTGTTCCATCTTGCACCGCTCTGTTAGGCGCTGCAAGCAATAGCTTTATCAAATTTTTCATTAAATAAACATGAATCTAACGTAAGCTTAATTGGTACCCAATAATAAAATAAAGAAAACAAAAAAATAAATCAACAAAAATAGGAATATGAAGCAGCAGAACAATCATACCAAAGGAGAGAAGAAACACACCGAATTCAACTTCATTCTAATCGAGATTATCACTAAAAGTATCAATATCGACACTCCTTATACTCCTTTTTCCTGTTCCATATCGATCAAATAACGTTCCAAATTCTTCCAGCTTTATTGATATTTTGATCTGATTCTAAGAAATAAGAAAAAAATTAGCAGAACAAAGGCATGGCTGAACGAAAGTCGTTCATATTAACTGCTTTTCTGGAACAAATCTTCGCGCTCATGTCGTTAATGACTAATTGCAAAAACTTAGTGAAAAAGCCACAGTAGTGCTAAGAATATGGCAGTGAAGGATAGCAGCATGACTAAGAAATATGATATACATGACTTTCCTGGCTTATCATATTACCTTTTCAAAATTGTTACACCAAACTTTCTTGTCATATTTTGATTGATGTTTAAAAAGACATTTATTTGACAATTCATACTTGATGGTAAAAACGTTGTTCCTCTTCATTTTATTTTCAAAAAAAAGTTAAAAAGGGATGAAATGAAAACAGAATTAAATGAAGCGTCATAAGAAAACAGTAAGCCCAAAAGCCAGCAGGCGACCACTTTCTGGCCGTCCTTGATATTTAACGACCAAATATTTCTATATCAACGTGTAAAAAGAGTTATTTTTAAAAAAAAAAGAAAAGAAAAGCAGGCCTAATGAATAATTAATACAGATGAAACATTCATCCGAACAATTTAAGCCTAAAGTTGAAAGTTCAAATTGCAAAACATATTTTCGTCACATTTCTCGCAAGTCGAGAACTTGAAATTGAAATGGTGATATTCCTGCAATCTTCGACTATTGAGAGCATTCCGACTGGAAGCATGGAAAGCGAAAAAAAAAGAAGCTTTTGAAGAACTTACTGAAATGCCTAATACGTCTCGAAAATCACTAACATCTTTCAGCAAAAAAAAATTGCAGCAACAGCATGTTTCTTTGACATCTTCAACCTTTTTTCCTACTTCAACCATTTCCGTACCGACACATCAAGAGCTAGGCTCATCTGATCCGATAGCCACAAAGCAGTCGAGAAAGGATTACAAATTTTCTTATTTCAGCATAACTTAGAGAAAAAAGAACAGCGCACAACAAGAAGCGAGCAAAAATTTCAAAATGAAAATACGATATCCGTAAGTAACCTGCAATAATGCAGAAAATTTAATTTTCACAGGAGACGGTGCTGCGAACGGATATCACAACAAAACGACTACTTTCCAACTTCGTAAACAATACTCCATCCATTGAAACCACAGGAAAGCAGAAAAGAAGTAGTTTTCGGAAATTTAGAAAGTATCAGAAAGCCATTACGGATCTAATATAATACTCGGAATTCCTGCTCCTATCAACGAATCCTATGCGGATTAGTCGACAAATATAGTATCATCTTTAACCGTTGAACCCGAAATTCCAATGAACCTTCCTGCTTCATACACAGGATCTTAGGGATCAGCTATTTAATATTCTGGTGATAATCATGAAACCAATTTTGGGCACACAGAAAATTCTGCTGGAAGGTGGATCGTAATAATTCATCAAAAATTGCAGAAAATTTAATCCAATAGATGTTGCATCTTCCTTTAACAAGCTATTCGTTAAGCCAAGGATCCAGTCGCTGTTCCTTTTTATTTTCCAAGAGGAATGGAGCGGCTGTTCCTAATAATACGTTATCAGATGGGCAGATTTCTGCAAAACAAGAAACAGTTTCCAAAAGTTTTATACTTTGGATCTGACATTGATAAAAGCAATATAAACAATGGCAAATCCGCTTTGGAAGTAATTGCTGATGAACAGACATTTGCGATAACAACAATGACTTCTGAAGAGTTCCTTGTCCTCGAATCTTACCACAGTGTGCCATTTGAAGAAATTACGAATGTCACAAATATGAACTGGGTCAGGCAACAGATGACTTACAAAATAGATTTAATTCAGAGCAGCAATCATCACTCGCTGATGGATATTATTCAGAAGAACAGCATTCATTCTCCCTGTTACACACTAAAGTCAGTAGCGATAGTATTACAGGAAGTGATAAACAAAATGCTCAAATTAATGAGATTTTTAACATGGCAAAATTTCAGTCCGATTGGGTCAAACTGCTGAATCTCAGATCTTCTGTCGAAATTTAAAAATAGTAATCAAATAACAAGATTAGAAAGTGTTGTTGCAGAGATGCAACTCATGAATGTTCACCTAGAAAAATCTGTTCTGAACGGTTAACAAGTTGCATTTGTAAAGAAAAAATGAAATTTACTACAAAATTTTCTACTTTACAATAAATAATATATTAAGAAAATTCAAGTAAAATTAGTTTTGAGTATTTAAATATAATATAAATGTTCTCTTGATAAATGAATGAGTGAGGTAGAAAGCAAAAAGTATTTTTAGATTTTCAGATCAATAAAATCGATTTTCATCCATCCAGCATAGGTAATTAATTCTTTGTAGTGCGAAAATTCTTTCTAGAACAAAAATGAGACTAATTTCTTTCTTCATTGTATTGTATATCATCACGTTTTTAAACAGGACAATTTTGCATCAAACAACTGCACTATGCATGTATTCGATGACAGGTTTAATGAGGTCAACTCATTTTACAACCAAAGTCGTGCTACTTGCCTAAATTGCTTTTGTTTAATATGAGTTGGTCCAAATTCGTAAAAAAATATTACCTTTTTCCTCAATCAATACCTTTTTTGAAATATCGAAAATCAAGTTTCAGTGGCAATAAGAAGTTTACATTGATCTCATAGCCATACCGAGATTTGTCCCATTTAGCCTCTGCCATAATCTAGCCATCAACTTTTGCTAACATTGTTGTTTCCTATCAATTTATCGATACTACAAAACTTCTCTATCATTGCTTTTTATCATTGAATTCTACGATAATTTCCTAGATGCCACCAGCGTTCCACAATAGAAAGAGTGATTAAATAGCTTTGTTTGATGATGCGATTTCATTGTTTGAATTAAGTTAAGAATTGATATTAAAGCTTTGTTTTTGAAAGCAAGCAGACTAAATCAAAGCAGTTCATTTGATTCAGTTTGCTTACTTTCAAGAATTTCTCTGACACCTTCAACTTCACTTCAGTAAAGCTATTTAATCACTCTTTTAAATTACCAAAGCTTTGATTAAAAACTAAATTGTATCGGAAGAAATATAGAAAGCATTGGATAGAATAGTAATAATGAATGTTATAGTTTCTACTTAATTGCTAATATATGCTGATCGTCACCTTTTTAAATGGCATTTGCAATCGAATTGTCGTTTCTGCATAACATTAAGATTCTCTCAATTAATTTTTCCCTACTTCTTCAGTTTTTTGGTAGTTTCAGATTCAAAAGAAGCTGTGCAGTCATTTTTTACGCAGATAACGAACAGATTGTCACCAGCAATTATGTAACACCAACTTCCATTCTAGCATGAATGCACCGAATTGAGATGCCAGTCAAAGAAATCACTCCTGATAATGCACATCCATGAAATGGTATGAAACATTAGTGATAAAGCTTGTAGATCAACGTGTTATCAACGTGTTATCCTTCTTCTGAACTGAAGACACGAAAATAAAGTATACGAAGGTTTGGCCTGGCTTTAGAAACAAATACTACCACAATAGAAAAATTATTGGAAACAATTAACATTTCTGCACTAACTTTCCCTGCTATTAACCAAATTCTATCATCTGTCCAGTTATCATCTACGACCAAAATTTCATTAGCTATATCAGTAGTGCAACATAAAGAAACAATAATCGATTATTTAACTATTAAAGAGGATTCAAATGCCTACTGCTCTCACATTGATTAAGAAAGATCAGAATTGCTGGAAATAAAAGTTGAAATAACGATTGAAATAACGAAAATAATGGAATTCTCAATTTAAAACTGATGTTTCTCCATCAAAAAACTTCATAATGATCGGCTTTCAGGAACAGAAAATGCGGTACATTCTTTTTCAGTCCTATTTTTTTAAATACATTACCAGAAAACTTCATGTGTTATAAGGAAAGTTATCAATGTTGCAAACTATAATTTAATAGAAAATGATTTAATATAACACAGACAAATCTCATTTTTCATTTCTAAGTGCTACAATATAAAAAGTTTAAAAGATTGAAAAAGTTGTCGCACTCACAATGAGAAGTAATGCATACGTGATATTACGTGAAGAGCATTTAGTCATGTACCATGCGAAAAACTTTGGCAGTAAACGAAAAATCAGTTCGCCTTTCTTCCTGTCAACAATGTAAAATTTCGAACCAGATCAAAAATACTGAATCGTTACCCTATCAACAATTTTCGTGGATTGAAGATGACGAATATTGATGAATATGACAACGCCTTGGCCATAGTAAGTGACGCGAACAGTCATCATATTTTAATACCCTTTTTACAAAGAAAAGTAAAAAATATACAATATAAGAGCTTTTTTCTGGATGTGCTTATTTGTCAGTACAAGCAATAATCCTAAAATTTTATTTCATCAACCTAATTCATTACTTCACATGGCATATTATTTTTTTTCGGCCAACAAAAATCGGGATTTAATTCGGAATAAAAAACCAGGAAGAAAAACCTACATTTAGTAATTTCTTTCTGAAGGTTCCTCTATTTTCTTACAAGGCTTCGAGCAATTTTAAAAATTTAAACTTTAAAGAACAACTTCGCTTGACATGTCTTCTTGGAAGCGGTGATTGACGATCCTAATTAAGGTTCTTGTTATATTAAATATCGACTGTTCTTTAGCTAACTAATGAGTTAACTTCATATTTCTATTTGAAGATGAGCCTTTATATGCCCTCCAATTATTTTACTTTAGAAGTATTGATAACATTGCTGAAGAAAATCTGTTCAACAATGGCAACCACTAAGTGTTCACTATCAGTTTCCTATCTTCTGAAGGTACTCACATATCGTCTTACTAAAAGAAATAATTTACATATTCTTGTAGCAAGAAACTCGGGAAAATGTGCTGGTATATCCTTTAAAGATAGTGTTTCAGCAATTTTTACTCCTCTTTAAATAACAAAAAACCAATATGTTAGCATTTCTCCTATATACAACTACTTTCTCCTATTTCTCCTACATTTCTCCTATATACTGCCGTTTATTTTGTTTTGTAAATTCGTATTTCAGTACTGTATAGATCTTGTATTCGCTTAACTTTTTATTGGTATCTATTTTTTCGGTATACAGCCAAAAAAAAAAAAAAAAAAAAAAACGAATCTTCTTTAATCTAATAAGATCACATATAGATAGGATGGCCACGGCAGTATTTGTTAATGTCTTTTCTCAGTTTGATTTGTTAATAATTTGGTGGCTTATCTTCGATAGTTGCCATGTGGCAATATTTTGGCTTGACTTTGAGAATATCTATTTCGTTATGATAATTGAATAGAAAAATCCATTCAAATCACTTTTTTGCTGGTTTAATATATGCTGTCCTGAATTTTGAACACAAAGAACCTAGTAATACATGACTTTCATAAAAATAATTTCAAAAGTCATTAAAAGTACAGGATCAGTGAAAATTAATGAACCGCACTACATTCCACAGTTACTGCCGCAAAACTGTCGAATTCAGTGAAGGACTTTAACGCTCATCCTATCAATCTTATACATTATCAGTCATACATTCCGCAGAAACTAATCTGTACCGGATTACCGGAAACGATAATTCGGAGCATAAAACTACCAAGGATCCCAGCATCAATGTTTGGTTTAGAATGAGGTAAGAAGTGCCATGGTCACAGTGGCCAAGCGGTAGTGTATATCAGATACTATTCACCAATTAGGAAGAAAAGTTAATCATACCACCATACAATTGAAGTCAATCACTGTAAAGTGCCAATTGAAAACTGTAGTGTCACCTCTTATGTTTATTCAATTGGCGCCATTGCTTTGATTAATTACTATACTGAAATTATTGTACATAAATGAAAAGTATTTTTGCAAGCTGTTGCTGTTGGAACTGTTCGATCTGTAAGTCCTTTTAAACTGTTAAGTGTTCCTTCTTTTTTTCTTTTGATCATTAAAATCATCAGCAATATCAATTGATCCTAATATCCGAAGTACTCAATAGGGAAATAAATAAAGCAGTGCACATCTTACAACTAAATTTACCTGATAGTCAATTTATGTCAATTACTGTTTTTATTAATTACACATTTCCGGTGATTAGCTTTCTTACACAACAAATAATAGTGATAATTTTATTGTTTCAGTTTGTTTCCAAACAATTCCATTATGTTGTCTGTCGTGTCCTTTGTCGTGCTGTTAATGAAATGCATAGATCATTCGTTGATGAAAACTATTGATTTTTATTTATCGATAATTTATCGTATGAAACGGTGCCGATGACAGGAACGCTATTGATTTTAATGGTTGAAGATTTCAACAAAACCATAAATTGTTGCTTCAGCGTGAAAAGTGAAATGAATTGAATCTCAGTGAAATGTAAACATCATTTTTTGTTTCTGAAATTTTTAGATGTAAAGTCTGATATGAACAAAGAAATTGTTAGTAGTGTTAATTTTGTTAGCTTGTTGATTTTCATATTAGCAGATTTTTAAGTCACGTTGTTTTAAAACTTTGAAAGTTGCGCTTTTTTAACGAAGCTGATTTTAGATCTGAAGAGCTTCAAACTATAAAAAACAAAATTGAAGGGAAATAAAATTTTACCAATCCTCATCTCAACCTTGATACTGCTTACAAGAAAAGCCTGTCTATAGAAACTTATTTTATATTATTTTTTGTATTCCTTGACAGTATCAAATTAACATTATTTAAATAGTCGAAAGACTTGATAAACATTTTCAAAAGCCATTCTCCAAACATTTTTTGAAAAAAATTTGTATTGTACAACACATAAACAAAAATATTTCGAGTTAACATTTCACTGATTATTTAATCTCAAAAGTGGCGCAACTGCAAGTTCGACATGGTCATCCTGAAATTTTCCAAAAATTTCGAAATTTTTTACATTCCCGATTCACTCAACCCATTTGTTAATTTAAACGATCTACTGTCGGTTTTGTCCATCAGCTAACTTTAGATATTCAACATGGAATGGTATTTTTTCGATTTACCCAAGGACTGATGATTATTATAACTCGACGTAACTTGCCACAATGTTTTTTAAAGGTAATGAATCGTGATTAACTCGAATCTCTTCTAAATGAAATTTGCGGCTTTATAATTACTCTTTTTTCTTTTCTTTTTTTTTTTTGCACAGATCTACTTTTTTCTGTAGCAAGTAATGATGCAATCGGAATGGTCATCCTTTGACAAATAATGCAACAATAGAAATTCTCTGGAAAAGCAACACCTGTGACTGTAACCTATGAAACGCGCCAGACAACTGGGTAAAGGGCAAGAAAATGATGAAAATGGGTGTGACAATAACAACGATACTATTAGGTCATCCTTCTGGGTCAAAACTGAAACACACATCCACTCTTTGATCAACTCAATCCATTAGTGTTTCATTTCAGGAAGTTCCCACTGTTAGTCTTATCAAGTAACTTAAATTTCAATCCAGCAAAGAAATCATTGTTTTAAGTCTTGCTAAAAATTTTTTTTTTTTTTAACTATAGTTTATAGAGTTTATAGATCCAGAGAGCGAACAACTAGTTTGTAAACGTCCCAATTTTTCGTTATTGGTTTCTTTGACTGAAAATTGTTTCGATGAATGAAAAAAATAATCTCAATTGCCTTAATTACATATCCTGAGGAACAGACATGTAAAATAAATCGTAGCATCTTTATTACAGGTCATTTCAATGCACAGTTTTTGGATATTACTTGTATTTCTTTATAATGGAGAAGCTGAGTTCCAGCATAATCGTATGTTTCCTTTCTCAAATTTTTCTAGACTTATTAAACGAATAAATCAATAAACTCCTAATTTTCAACTTTGATATAAATTTGGAACTTGGACTGCTATTGTGAACATAGTTCCATTTAGCTCAAAAAGACCCTGTTTGTACAAAGTAAAACGTTGTGAAATTATAGAATTTCGACGGTACACTTGTGTGATAAGAAATGAAAAGGAGCCATCAGATTGTACGTTAACGTTTAAAGATGGCATTGAGAGGACAGCAGTCAATGGGTGTTTTACAGTGAGTAGTAGCTTTTCTGTTTCATATTCTTTATAATTGAAAGAGTAGCATTATCCATCATGATAATATCGGTGCCAAATGGAATTGTACTATGGTGGTAATAAACATTTAACAGCAAATCGAGTTTGAAAAAAAATTAAAAAATAAGCACACAGAGAAAAAAAAACAAATTCAATAACTTCCCTTTGATACTAGCTTCAACCAAAAAAAAAAAAAAAAAAAAAAAATACATAAGATAAATCGCTGCCTCACGACGAAATAAATTAATAAAGTAATTTCATCTTGTTTACTTTGTTTCTTTCTAGGAAAAGGATCCATCACGAGATCAGATTCTAACTTACTGTCCACTGCAGTGTCCAGAAGCTGAAACGGCTTATGTGATGTTGAAGCGTCCCTCAAACAACAACAAATGTTTGGCTTTTTTTACATATAATGTTGCACAACGTAAAGATGACTGGTTCCTATGGCGATCCGGAAAGTGTCTCTTTGAAGAAATACAGTTTGATATTGGTTGTACATTTCCATTTAGGAAGAATATGAATTTTGAATGAAATCCCGAATACTTTAGAACCAGTAAAAAAAAAGTTTCCGGTCTAATTTATACTAAAAGCAGCAAGTGTCAAAATAGTTAATGAAAAATTTTACGGTGCAATAGTTTTTTACTTCGGAAAAATCATTCATTTCATACTAGGAAGATCACAGTACAACCTCACTAAACCTATTATTTAATGTTTACGAGGCCTTCTAGTACCTGTCAAACGGAACGTTTTCTGAAGTCTCCGTCCCGAATCACTCATTTGTATGATTTTAAAACTGTCTCCATGAATAAAATTCAATTACAAGCAAAAATCTTTCTTTTCTATTTCTATAAAATTTTTTTTGTCAGAATCATTAAATCTAGAATTCATATTTTATGCATACTGCGGTAAATATTGCAATTTATTATTTTATCTCTTGATAATTTTATTTTAAAAACGCATCTAAATTATAAAACAAAGGTTGCGCATTAGAAGCAGTATCTTCTCTTCATTCATTATTAATTTTTTTTTCATTTTAGATAAAATGAATCCTAGGAAAGCTCCCATGCTTTTTTCAAAGCAAGGTAAAAACTTTAAAAAAATTCCCGTCATTTCTTTTTCTTTACTATCGGAAAAATATTAGAAATAATGATAATTGTTAGAAATTGTCGGATCATCAAATAATTGTTAGATAATTGTTAGAAATTGTCGGATCATCAAATAATTGTTAAATAATTGTTAGAAATTGTCGGATCATCAATCTTATATATATGTAAACAAATGTAATGTTTCAAGTAATAATCTGAATTTGTTCATGAAGGTAACTACAAACAGTATGCATATTTTAATAGAATACAAATATACATGACGTTTTATCAAGGTACTAAAGCGAAACTGCAAGCCAATATTTACAAAAAGATTCTCGTATTACTCTCAAAGAAAATTTACTTCACTGCTTATAATTATTGGGATCAAAGCAGTTCTCACTTATATCTTGTAAATCAATCAAAATTTGAGCACATGGGATGATCAAGAAGATATTTTTAAACCTTCGTACGACGACCGCAGTGATTATGTAGTAGCATGACACAATAGTCGTCGACGCAACTTCAAACAATGCGAGTTGAAAATTCAAGCAACTTCTAATTTTTGAAAAGTCCAAACAAGAGACAAATGAGAAATTGCATCAGCTATAAGGTAAGTAATGCATAACGAATCAAATATCTGTTACCCTTCATCTGATGATTAAGCTTACAACTGCAAATTAATAATCAACGAAGATTCAGTTAATGCTATCTCAACAGAGAGGCTTGCCGTAAATAGAAAGAGATATTCACGATTGCCTTTTATTGCTACAAATAAACATGGATCAGAAAAAAAAAATAGAGATCCATCACAACAGGACAAGCCAACTATTCTAGTTACATCAGATAACAGGACAAGCCAACTATTCTAGTTACATTAGATGACAGGACAAGCCAACTATTCTAATTACATCAGATGACAGGACAAGCCAATTATTCTAGTTACATCAGATACATGTGTGTTATAGGACTATTGTCCTTGAAATTAAAAAATTTTGTTTATAAAATTCAATTTACAAGCCGAAAATCCAGTTATCATTTTTTCTGTAACTTCAAGCGTATCATAAAGGTATATTTTGTGACATAAATTCATGCCAAAAAAGGATGAATTGTGAATCAACGATTAATGAGAAAATAAATGATTGTAAACGAATTTAATAATAAATTTAAACATTTTATTAACGTTATGCATTATATTCTCAAAGCGGATGCGCACTCTACAACTCAGAGTCAATACTATTTTACGTGCATGTCATCTTATCATTTCCAATGTATTCCAGGATTTCCATTGAACTATGTTAACCTCTTCAGATTTTCAGTGAAATAAACTTCTGCATTCATATCTGTTTTCACTTCATTATTGAAGATCACTATGTACATTCATTGTAACAACCAAACAAATCCTTTTTCACAACTCCTTCCAGATCTCCTCGTACAAAAATCCCATACCTATTAGGAACAAGGAAATAAAAAACTTAACTGAATACGTATCATTATCCCATATTAAACCTAACTGATATCACGTTATCCGAATTTTCCCAATCTTTTAAAATCTTCTCCTCAATTGACTTATATTGCTTACTCATAACTTACAGAGATGTCAAAATCACAGTTTTTGCCTAAAGATTTCATCGGAAGAGCAGTCAAGCCTCAGAGTGAACATACTTGCATCTTAGAATGCTATATATATTTGTGATCATGAACAAAGTGAAAAAGAGTTTATACTGAATTACAAAGTGCACGAAAGAAGACATTCATAGTTGGAGAAAAAAAAGAAGGAATCAAAACTGTTAATAAATGTGAAAACATATACAAACTGTCAAGGGATTACAAATACTATAAAACAGGTTATAGTGTAATTTATTGGACATGAATTATTGATAAGAAATACTAGGATAGTTGTCGTATTTTTAAAAGGAACAATTTTCTTAGCCAATACTATGTTTAAGAACTTCATTTTACTCAGCAGTTACTTCAAGTTCACATCAAAAACGGAGCTTATTCCTTTCTTATCTATCTTTGATCCTCGAGTCCTTCACCTACAACCATCTCATCAACAACAAACACTATCCTACAAACTAGTATGAAATCACATGCTCGAGTAAACATAAGCAATAGTTTGAAGCTATCTAATAAACAATCAGTTAACATGTAAATACGACAGCTTGCCTCAATATCAATCAATTTAACCACCAAAACCATACAAAGTACGACCTTGACGTTTCAAAGCATAAACAACATCCATTGCCGTAACCGTTTTTCGTTTAGCATGCTCACAGTACGTCACAGCATCTCGTATAACGTTTTCCAGGAAAACCTATGAGATTGTTGAAATTTTTAACGGAAGACCTTTGACGATTGCAGATGTATGATGTAATATTTTTTTGAAAACATAATTGATGAGCAGATACTTCGAAATATTACCTTTAATACGCTACGCGTTTCCTCATAAATGAGACCTGAAATTCGTTTCACGCCACCACGGCGTGCCAGACGACGAATAGCTGGCTTCGTAATACCTTGAATGTTATCACGTAAGACTTTACGATGGCGCTTAGCACCACCTTTTCCAAGACCTTTACCGCCTTTTCCACGTCCAGACATTTTCAGAAACAAAAAAAACCTGAAATTAATGCTTCTCACACCATCTAATCTCAGATAAAAAGCAAATATAACGGGCAAAATTTACATTGATAATGCAACCTGAGAAGTAACATGAGACCTGAACAACAATGAGACATGTGATTTTTATACTACATAGACGGTACCGCAACGACATTTCTGATCTCAACTTGAAACTGACAATTCGGATGCTATTTGCTGACTTCGTTTGTAGAGGAGGGCTATGAAATTCAGTTCAATTTATTTTAAGAAACAAGCATTGGATCTCAATGACTGTCATAGTATGCACGTAATTACGATATTCAGACTTCCATCTTTCAGTTTGACATATATTTCGTGCATACTCTCATATTATGAACATCACCTCTGATCATTACAAGCTAATGCGATTTTTCTACTCATTTTTCCACATATGAATTACACTTTTTGAACAAATTATTGAGGCCATTGAGATATCTCGGATATTACCATTTTGATGCTACTAAGATCCGGTCATAAGTCGTTCTGGAGTCCTCAACCCGATCATTTAAAACACATCATTTTCCACCAAGGCGTCCAATTAAACAGATTAAAAAGTTTAAAGTGAAATCACGTGTAGCCAGATAAGGCATACTGATAGCATCGTATCAAGGGATTAAACGGTTAAGTGCGTGATTTACCAAACGTAACTTTTATCGTTCGAAAGACAACTTTATCACTTAGTGCGACACGGAAGAGGTCTTCGGTATTTTGCGGTGGTTGGCAGTCTTAGTAAAATTGTGTTTTCACTCCTGATAATAACAATGTATCTGATGACGTTCAAGTGTAGGATTTCGGTGACGGGACAAGCGAGAGTGAGGGTCCTCCAAGGTTTGGAACTTTTGAAGTATATGGAAATGCAAAGGGTGTAATAACGGGAATTGACTGGGTCAGAGAGATCTTGCTATTTATCACAGGGAGGAAATTTTACACTGAACCTCGGGAAAAAAAAAAATGTCGCATCACCTAATAAGGACAAATATTTGTGCTGCGCTGTGGCTGGAATTATTTCAAAACGGAACAGTGTTGCAGGAATGTTCGACAAAATTTTGAAGGCCAATGGGTGAAAAATATAAGGAACGGTATGAAATTTCATTTTAATCAATGCACTTCTTAGATATATATGATGCATATTTTCTGATATTTTTCCGGAAAGGACTTTGACTAGATACGTTTAGCAAATAAATAATAATAAGCTATTTAAGAAAGTTTAATAAATAATACTTATTTAACAAATAATCTACTAACTAAGCCAGTTATGCTAAGTTTTACATTCTTTACAGCTGACCATTTAGCATCCATAATTTATCTTCTTTAAAACTAGTTATATCTAATTACCTCTTTGCCCAAATTAATCATCTTGCAAATGCGAATGTAATTCGTCTTGATTTTCCACTTGCAAGATACGACATATCAGCAACTTTAGGTCATGGGGTCATTGTGGATTCTTATACGATTTTTTTTTTATATAAAATGAAATTTCTCATTTATCAGCATGCTTATGCGAAAATTTTACTCTGCAAATCTGGTAATTCGATTACTGACATAAAAAATGATACATATTTTAGGCTGTTGCAGCTAGAAAAAGTTTTATTGCTAGAGAACGCTGAAATAGATCTGGAAGATTTGAGACTATGCTGCAGTTTTGGTGATTCTTTTACCATATTTGTATACAGTATATGCTATTACTAGGAATCCATTTGGGTTCCAAGTCAATTCCAATATTAAATACTTTGCTTATGTTCCAGTACTAATATGTTTATATGTTTCCTATTTATTGCAGCACTCTCAGATAAAATACCAGTTTTAAAGTCTCATTAAATACAAATTTCACCATTGTAATTTTGTATCAGCTTCTCACTCAGCTGATGTACTCGCTAGGGAAAAGTGTTTTTTTTTGCATTTTGTCGCCTTAAATTGGTACGTTTGCATGCAGTCTATTTCATTATTAGGTGTTCCTGACTCTTTGCGACCATTATGTTGGCGTCTACTTCTTGGTTATCTACCTGTGGAGCGACAGCAATGGCCCATCTATCTTCAAAAGCAACGTGAAATCTACAATAGCCTTGTTGAAGATGTAATCGTTCATCCTGATCAGTCATCTATGACACGAAACCACGAGACTACTGCAGATCATGTATATCTTTTTTTTTTTTTCAATTTCTTATTAAAATGTAGCGTAAATTATTCGTCCTTTTGGATAAATAAAGCAAGGAGAGTGAAGTTCGTGTTGATATTTGTCAGGTGATAGGGATATATAATAAATTATCTATTTTTGACTGATTCACTAAACTGAGGAGTCTGGTCCTGATGCAGAGATGCAGTTTGGTTTATTTTTAGCCGTTAAATCTCAATCCAGATAGTCAGTGGAATAATTATTTCAAGGACAATGAAGTGTTGGCTCAAATAGACAAGGATGTTCGGCGGCTTTGTCCAGAAATCGATTTTTTCCAACGAATTACTTCATATCCACATAGGTATTTCTTTAAAAAAAAGGAATTTGAAGTTTTTTTTTTGCATCATCATATTCATATTCTTGAAATGGACGCATTTTCTAGCATTATGTAATTTTTTTTTTACGAACAGTTCCGGATATGTTTCTCCCTCATATTCTTTACGTATATATAACTCCAAATTTTCCTGGAAAATTAAGAAAGATGTTCGGTATTTAGTTTACATCTTCCTTTTTTCTTTTTAGTTTTTTTTTTTTTTTTTTTTTTTTTTTCTATTGTCATGATTATTCCGTTATGTATCACCAATTAATGGCATAGTTATTTGCGAGGCGAAGAGATGCAGGAGTCATAAGTTGGAAAAGCTTTCATTATCAAGTATTAGATTTAATCTGTGATCATTAGATTGATAATGATATTAATAACTGTAAAAATTGTTTTGTTTCGTTTGTAGATCAGCAGCAAAAATCAATTTGTCACGTCGTATTCAGCAGGAGAACTTTTGTTTTGAAGTTCCACCAAGCAGTCATTTTGGTGCAGGAAATGTCAGTTATTTTCACTATATCGACAGTTTGTCTTATTCCACAATTATCTTTCCATCATTTTATGAGTTTTCTATAGTTGTCTTTTTTCCAGTTTATTGCATTACCAGCTAAAACAGCCAGCAAAGAATATTCCAATGTCGTTGACGAAAATATTGAATATCACTGGCAAGTAGTTGAAAGAGTGTTGTTCATGTATAGTAAACTTAATCCAGGAGTTAAATATGTGCAGGTAATTTCGAAATTATTTCATCATGTGTGGCTAATATGTGCTATTGCTTTGCAGAGATTTCTGTTCAATTTTTCTTATTGAACAATCTAATAATGACGTAATTGTTTAGGGGATGAATGAAATTATGGGTCCATTGTATTATGTATTTGCAAGTGATGCAGACGGAGAATGGGCAGAAGCGGCTGAAGCGGACACTTATTATTGTTTTCAGTTGCTGATGAGCGAAATTAAGGACAATTTTATTAAAACTCTGGACAGTTCCGTCTGTGGCATTGGTAAGCCTTTATTTAATGAGTCAGTAACATTTACTGAGCAGGTGATGGTGCAGTCTCACACTGGATGTACCTTGAGTATTGAGAGGTAGGAGGAAAAAAACTATGGTTCATCTTTCGACTTATATTATCTGGTCTATTCGCTTAGGTTTGGGACCACTTGATCTCAATTAACCAATATTATAATTGTCTCAGATTATCAGTGTTTTCGTAGTTTTTGCTGGGCTTAAAAAAAGGCTGAGTTTTGCACTTCCTCGTTTCGATGTGGTTTTCGGAATGTATTTCGTATAGTTTAGTGAATATAGAAGAGATCATTTTCCTTTTGAAACATCAAATAATTTGATGACTTTTGGCATTATGTTACCGACCCAACATTATTTTACCGACGTTACAGAGTCCCTCCTGGCCGAATTTAATGAAAGATTGCGGAATTGTGACCTTGAGCTGTATAATCATCTGATCAGTGTGGGCATTAAACCGCAGTTCTATGCATTCCGTTGGCTTTCTTTACTTTTGTCGCAAGAATTCTCCTTACCAGGTGAATGCTTCTTTCACTGGCACAAAATTCATTTGTTGTGTCCAGAAAATGATTCAGAAATATTAAATTTGTAGATGTTATTAATATATGGGACTCGTTGTTTTCCTCACCTGATCGTTTACGATTTCTTCATTGGATATGCTTAGCAATGATGGAGAAAGTCCGTGTTCCATTACTTGAAGGAGATTTTACAACATGTTTGGAAATGCTACAGGTAATCTGATTTAATATTTATGTTGTTCATATATGTTATTCATATGTTATTAAAAAATACATTTGACTACTTAGGTCATCGTTCACAATACATAAAAAAGCGCGAAGCCTTTTTTTTAAAATGCTTCAACCTCTCTTACCATCATTTTCTATTTGGTAGTGAAATTGATGTGTTGCTAAGCTTATTTTACATTTCCATTCGTAGAGTATGTTCAACATCCTTCGAAAATTCTTTTAATGCCGACGGTCATATATATATATATATATATATATAACAGCAACTACTTTAATGAAGTGAAATCTTTTACCGCATTTAATGTCGTTTCCAGACAGTTGAATAAGTTGTAGTTGAATCTGTCAGTGCCTATATTTCTTTCGGACACTTCGGACACTATCAGAGAAACAGTAATTTGCTACCATTTTTTCAGAATTATCATGAAACTGATGTCGGAGAACTGATTGTGATTGCCCACAAGATGAATGAAGGGTGCTACTGTTTCAAAAATTCGTATAGGGACAGCACAAATTCAAAATTAGAAATAAATCCAACAGTCAAACTTGCTACTGCCTTCACTAATGTTTTAAGGACATTGTCAAAGAAATAGGAATACACTGTTATTGTTCTTCAACACTACAATTATTTATTTAGTTCTGGATGATAGATGGAACTCGAATACTCTTAGTAGAGAATGAGGGACATTTTGAATCATATTAAGCGGATACTGTTGGCATATTTGTACCGTATCCACTATATGAATGTGGAATAAATCTTGTCGGACGGTAGATTATTATTCAGTTAATTAATAAGCATTTAGTGGTGATCATAAATGTTGAAAATAGTAAGTAGATGGTATTAGACGCAAATGAAAAAGTCCAGGACATTTATTGAGGAGTGTTATCATCACTTCTTTGAGAAATAGAAGAGTGGTGCATGTAAACGTAGGTTGCAAATGCAAATTTTTAAGTATGATGAATTTGTCGCGAAAGCCTTGACATTTATTTCTTGCATTTCTCTTATGAATATTCAAATATTTCGTGTTTAAATATAAAATGTATGAAATTGATCATATTGATGTTTTACTTCTATGCCTTTCTTTGCGAGACTTGCGAGTTGCGAGTAATTTGCGAGTTTAGATTGCAAAAGTGATTAGCATCAGTTTCAGGTTAGTAAAAGCAAAATACGGTTAATTTTGTCAATATTTTGTCGAATTTAGCTTCATTTCCACATTGCCATAATATTATCAATCGATGCTATTTGCATCCTTATTTATCGTATTATTTGAAGTTTAAAGCATGATGATCTGTTGTTATTATCATGTTCTTATTGATGAACTTTTTTATTATATCATCAGGACTTTTCAGTGTAGGGCATTATCATGTTAATTTTCTGACGATAATGTGTTTGTCAGTTTTATCATGAAGTGTCTGCAGAGATAATATTGCCTTAATTGGATACCTGTTAATTTTATAATTTGTCGACTTTATAACGCCGTGTGACAATTTTTTTGATATTGTTCCATCCTTGGTTTTATACATATATATTTTGATATAACGTTGAAAATATACAAAATTTGAACTCGTTCTCATATACTGCAGAAAATTCATGGTTTCAGCCCACTAAAATATGATTTTAGTTTCTTTTTAGTTTGGATAATTCGTTCATCTGACGTTTCGAGCATTCCTGTAATGCAATTTAGACCTGTTATCAAAGAGGATGGATGATTACCGTAATTCAGCATTAGCATTGGAAGTGGATGGGGTCGGTTAGGTAAGACTGAGGTAGTGAAAGTTTTGCGTGGAATATGTAAAAGGTTTCGAGGTTATAACTGAGAACTCTTGCGTACATGAGCTTGTGTGTGTTTGGTACATTATGTGAGTATAAGCCATTATTTTGTTATAGTGATAAGGTGATGGTGTTGAGATTGAGTTGGCGGTACTTTATTCCTCTTCAGAGGTTTGCTGAACATTGATTATCAACAATTATCAGCAAAATGAGCAACGAATTCAAACAGGGAAGTAGTAGTACAACTCCAGCTTCAGTGAACGGTCAGAACAACCCAACTCAGGGTGTTGCAACGCCACAACAAAAAACTGTAGGACGTGTCCAAGGTTCTACGCCATCCGGTACGTCGTTTCATTTTTTGTTCTGACTTCCTTTGAGTAACTTGTTGCAGTTCAAATAAACCATTGTTTCAGCTTCTATTTCAAATCCAGTAACTACGCAGAGCGTAGCACCTCAATTTGCCGTTGCCACGCCGCACAGTGTGACACATAACGCTAATCCAGAGGTTTTTGGTTTTTTCTTTTAGTAGGATGAATGCTTGATATTATTCTCTTATGCTAAGTAAGTTGGAAATCGGAAATCACAGTTTTATCTGAAAATTATTGGTATTGGTAACGTTGTTTTTAGGTGCTGTCCGTTTTCGAATGCCCAGTTTGCATGGATTACATGATGCCACCTTATCTGCAATGCCAGAGTGGTCATCTTGTATGTGGCAATTGCCGTCCTAAACTAACATGCTGTCCCACGTGCAGGGGTCCAGTTCGTATGTTTTTTCATCATCTCAATGAAAATTAGAATTTCGCTGTTATGCTTCAAAAGTTTTCTGTTTCCTCCAAAAGAAGGCGGGAGCATGTTTTTTCATCATTTTTCAAATTTTAGCCAGTATAATCACATTAATTTTTTATGCGTTTTACCCAATGTCTTTACAGCAAGTGTTCGAAATTTGGTACTGGAAAAGATCGCAAACACCGTCATGTTCCCCTGCAAATTTGCTGGCTCAGGTTGTCCGCTTACATTTTCACATGTCGAAAAAGTAGAGCACGAGGAGCTCTGTGAGTTTCGGTAAGCATTCTGTTCCCATTCTGACGGTGTTGGAAAAGATTGTAAATACGGTCATGTTTCCCGGAATTTCTTATAGGGAGATCTTCATTTTCCTTCCCTTTTCCCTCTTACTAAGAGAGAAGTATAATATTTGCTTACGAAGTGCCACTTATTTTTGTCGACATTATCTCCTCAGTTGAAGTATTTTTATGTTTGTTAAGTATTGTTTTATATTCTTTAATGTGCATATTTCTAGCCCATATTGCTGTCCTTGTCCCGGGGCATCATGCAAATGGCAGGGAAGTCTTTCGGAAGTTATGGGACATCTCATGAAAGTTCACAAGTCTATTACTACTCTACAGGGTCAGTTTATTTCTCTTGTTTCATGGAAAACCAAAAAAATTTTGGTATCATTATTGTTTGTTCACAGCATGTTTTAATGTCATTATTCTGCATTATGAATAGTATGGTATTTCAACAGTGAAGGAAACTGAAAATAAGAGTGGAAATTACTCGCTGTATTAGTTATTTCTTCATAAAGAATGGCTTTTATTTTTCTCTAATAAATCCTAATCTTTCGAGCTTCTTTGTTATGAGTTAAAGGTAATAACTGATCAGTTTCTGTACGCTACATCTAAAGTTTACTGTGAAGAGAAAGTATTCAAATGAATCTAATTACAGGTGAAGATATCGTTTTTTTGGCTACTGACATCAACCTACCTGGTGCTGTAGACTGGGTAATGATGCAGTCTTGTTTCGGTTACCACTTTATGCTCGTGCTAGAAAAACAAGAGAAGTTCCAGGATGGTAATCAGATGTTCTATGCTGTCGTACAACTGATTGGTGCCAAAAAAGAATCCGAGAATTTCATGTATCGGTATGTTTTCTATTGGATATGGAATGTTGGAATGGGGTAAGTTGTCAGACGACTATCCCGGACTAATTCCTTTTGCGAAGCAATTTTGGACTTTGTGGTATGTTGCTCATCTTGTAAGCCATCTTTGGGCTATATATAGGAGTGCTTTTAAAAGCTCGGAAAATTTTGATATGGATAGCCAAAACTGGTGCTTCGAATCCGTTCAAATAAAATACAATATGTGAAAGAAAAATTAAATTGGATTTTAGGGAAAGTTTGTCCTTTTGGGTTCCGTAGGAACTCTAATTTTGTTCTCTTTGCAGGCTTGAATTAGCCACACATCGACGTCGTTTTAGCTGGGAGGCATCCCCGCGTAGCATACATGAAGGTGTGGCACACGCAATATCTCTATCAGATTGTATGGCATTCGATAGCCAGACGGCCCAGTTGTTTGCGGAAAATGGTAATCTTGGTATTAATGTTACGATATCTATGGTGTGAATTTGTTCAAAGCTAACCCATTTTTTGATGTCACGTTGTGACGATAGGAATGGAAAGAAGGACTATAAGGATGGAGGTAGAGAAAGGTTCGGTATTACGTATATTTGTAAATTTATGCTTTCGATTATTATTAATAGCAGCGACAGTATTTATGAATACTTTTTTTTTTTCAAAATGGTCTCAGCTTGGCACATGTTAAATTATCTCCGGAAGCAAAATTTAATAAACTTATATTTTGCATTTCTGTATGTTGCGATTGTATATATGGATTCAGTGAATTTGCACGTATTTATCTCCATGAGTTTTAAAAAATTATCCTGTACAATTACTTTTGGTGTAGCAGCACGAATTCTGAAACTTTATTTTTGTAAAGTAAATTAAAGCTTTCAAGAAAAAGCATACTTTTACACTTGGAGTCGGTTTCACATGTGCGGTTATTAATTACTAATGCGAGAATTTTTGTCTATATGTGTAAATGACATTTACCATGCATCCAACTTCTTTTTAATTATTTTCTGTCATCATATTTCCAGTGACTTCATCAAAAAGTGAATAAAAATTTCCTTTTATCAGCAAAAGATCCTATCAAAATTCGACACTGCCATTATGTAGACATTATGTGATGATATCTTTATAGTCATCACCAATATCGGTTTTGTCAAAAATTTATCTTAATTCATTTTCTGTTCAGATGGTCATATGTCTCTATCAAATTGGTTAATTACATCTGCATCTTTTGCTTAGCTGTGTTCTGTTGGATTTCTTGCTTTAATGTTTCACTCTGGTTTGTAGTGATAAAAATTTAGTCTACATTTCAGAACTGTTCTTATTTCATTTGTTTTTGTTTTGTTAATCATTATATTCCTACGTCTGTTTTATTAATGCGAAAGAGATTTGTCTTTACTATTTACAAGGATACCAACATATTTAAGACGAAAATTCTGATTCCAGAGACGGATAGCAATTAATTGTATCAATCGATTTTTATTGAAAATACTAGGATTTAATTAGATCTAAAAGATTGTTGTATGCATTTCTGATGTAATTTATATATTCATCAAATTATCGACCTCTGTCATTCGGAAGCTGATATCTATCATTATTCACATAGGTTGTATCCTCGCTGATAAAATTATTCTGTAATGTACTCAGCCAGGATGGATAATGACAGAAGAGATCCGGGCAGTTATCGAACTCAAATGCTGTATTTTTGTACATAGGTAGTCTACTTTTCTGTTTATACGTATCTGTATCAAACGATGATAATATGCTGTTCGTATTTACCGTAATAAATGTTCCTGTTTAAATTAAGTTTAATTGGTGGCTGTTCGTTAAATTAATAGCCATTTAATCTTTATTTTCACTAATTACTCGAGACAGGAAAGAATCTAGGCTATGAAAATCGAATTTTTATTGGACATGAAATTTAAAAGATGCGATATCTTTTAAACCGAATTCAATACAATCGCCAGACTCTACAGCTGTTACACCCGGTGGTGTACCCGTGAGGAGCAAATCACCTGGTTCCATAGTGATATATTTTGTTAAAACTTCGATTAAAGTTGGTATATCGAAAATCATGGCGTCCGTTCGACAGCGTTGCTTTTCTTGATCATTTATACGACAAAATAGCTCGATGTTATGTGGATTGGCAATTTTGCTAGCCTCGATGAAACTTCCTACTGGACATGAGGTGTCGAATGATTTTGCCAGGAACCATGGTGTCCCTGCCTTTTTCGCTTCATCCTGAAAATTATAATTTGTCAAAAAATACATTGTATTGAAATCAGCATCTGGCACAAAACCACCAATTACTGGCATTTCAGTGGCTCAATACCTACACTATTTCGAAGATTCATTAAAACAGTCAGAATCTGAGCATCGAAACTTTCAGATAGCATTAAAGGTTTTTATTGCATACTGAAAGAGTCTGATGGCAAATGACCTGGAAGTCCCGAGCTGTCATATCCAAGGCTGCTGTATACCCACCAATATAGTTAAATGCTTGTGAGGATGGAATATTTTTCGCTGTTCTGCTGAAAATTACGCCAAGTTCCACTTCCTCATGCAATATCTTACAACCAGATGGTGGGACAATAGGCTGTCCTTGTAATACATAACTATTTGTTGATTTCACGAAAAACAATGGTATTTTCGGTACAGTATTTCCCAATTCCAAAGCGTGCTCCTGTAACATCCATCCATTTGATTAACTCTTCCAATTTCGTTGTATTCTTCATAAGAGTATTTAAGATGGACAAACCTTATAATTCCTACCAACACAAACAATTTTCTTTCCAATATTGCAGAAATTTGACAACTGTGCAACCATTCTAGAGTAGGTCCCAGCCAGATCAATTGCAGGTTAGTGACTCAAGAGAACGAGCGAGTGTTGGCCTGGAATTCATGAAAATTTGATGTCTAAATCATCTCTTAACTAATTAATTTTGATCATTAATTGAATTTGTGATAACTGAACAAAATCATTGTTGCATTTTATCAGATGTTATCAGTACTACCATGATTGAGGGATATTCGTAGTTAAAGTAAATAATATTTTTAGCATTATCATTAAATATCATTTGTAGATTTCATAACGAATAGATTTATGTATTACATGGCTTACAACGGCTAATCATATTTTCAAATTTTTCAGAGCCTTGAAGATATGAACGGTGAACTTTCCGGAGTACTAACATCAACGAGCAGGAAAAAAGTCTGTTTATCATTGTTATTTTTATGTACACTGTTATCTGATTATGCGATATGTTGAGTTACTAGTGATAAGATTATGCGTTACCAGATATTCAATAATCGATCAGTTTTTGTCTCCAACACATGACTGGTGTTCATATTCGGATTCCTTTTATTTTGACTTATTCAATATGTCGCTTGAAACTTTTATAACACATTAAATATTTTTCCTAATCACCTAGTATATATATATATTTAATTATATATAATTAAATTATTAATTTTAAACAACAATTCATGCAAGATATTCCATGAAAATATATATAAACCCGGAAACTGACTGACTGTTGCTAATTTGGCGCGACTTATGCTATTGGCAAGCTGCTGTTGCGGTTGAGTTCTTGATACAAATACAATACATTCAGAGAAATTACTTAAAAATAATTTATCAGAATTTTTTATTTAAAAATTTTATCCTTTGCAAGCGATAAGAATTCAAAAAAATTAATAGTTTCAAAAAGATTTCAAAAAGTCCGGAAATCCTCGCAAAATGATCAGATAAGCACAATTCTATCTTCATTTATAAATTATTTTCATCATTCTATGAAAAACAATTTTCCAAACAGCAAAAGTGAAGATATTATTATTACAAAGGAATGTTGAACAAGAATGAAATGATTGTACACAGGAAAATCCTTGAAATAAGACAAGATTTATATATCCGGTAAAGGAAAAAGCATTAAAAAATCAAAGCAATGCATAAATTTTTTATAATAATATGATGAAAAGCAGAATATTCCTGATTAAGAAAACGAAATCCAGCGAGCTTTTAATTATTTAGATTACACTGTAGAGAATGCGGTTAGGACAGAAATGTGGAATAGCGCCTGTAATCATTTCCTTGCTTAGAATCATCAAATTAATTTCATTTAATTCACTCGAAACTCTTTTAGGAACGGTGTTATATTTCGTACCATTCCGAAAAGTATTTGGCAAGTGTTTTTTTTCAATGCATTCAACTACATTTCTTGCTCCATCTTCCTGAAACAGCTGGTACGATCTTTTTATAAAATGCATTTGATTCGTAATTTAAACTTGGAAATTGTGTCGCGAATTTATAACGCGAAACTTCCACTAATGACATTATAAGCATTCAATCCTAAGATTGTGATCTAAAATTGTATCTTTTGAATTCAAGTAAATTTTATTGTAATCCTCTATTGTGCGCCATAAATGATTCCCTCAATTATTTTCCCTCCGTTATCTGAAATTATATATATAGGATGGTCAATCTTTTAAATTCATTTCACTCTTCACTTCTTCTATTATATCCTTATCCAATTCTTCCTCGTTAAGCCATGTTCGCAATTATAAACGTTAAGCCATGTTCGCAATTGTAAAGGTTAAGCCACGTTCGCATTTGTTTTGTTCACGTTCGCGTTTATTAATGTTTTAATCACGTTCGCGTTTATTAATGTTTTAATCACGTTCGCGTTTGTTAATATTGTTAATAAAGGTTTAATTACCCAAGTTTGAGATTGAGTGGTATCGCGCTACCCGATCGGGAATTAAACCAACAATTGTCAAAACGGAAAAAAATTCCGTGGTGCCAACAAAAATATTTTGGGAAGTGAATAAATACAAAACCAAAATCTTTTCAACGATTCGGTAACTATCGTCACGCAGAAGTATTTGCGTGTGGACACACATTGGAACAGTTATGGATAATCAAGCAGGTTCTATCGTCTTTTGTGGACACACATTGGAACAGTTATGGATAATCAAGCAGGTTCTATCGTCTTTTGTGGACACACATTGGAAATTATGGATAATCAACAGGTTCTATCGTCTTTTGTGACACACATTGGAAATTATGGATAATAAGCAGGTTCTATCGTCTTTTGTGGACACACATTGGAATAATTATGGATAATCAAGCAGGTTCTATCGTCTTTTGTGGACACACATTGGAATAATTATGGATAATCAAGCAGGTTCTATCGTCTTTTGTGGACACACATTGGAACAGTTATGGATAATCAAGCAGGTTCTATCGTCTTTTGTGGACACACATTGGAATAATTATGGATAATCAAGCAGGTTCTATCGTCTTTTGTGGACACACATTGGAATAATTATGGATAATCAAGCAGGTTCTATCGTCTTTTGTGGACACACATTGGAACAGTTATGGATAATCAAGCAGGTTCTATCGTCTTTTGTGGACACACATTGGAATAATTATGGATAATCAAGCAGGTTCTATCGTCTTTTGTGGACACACATTGGAATAATTATGGATAATCAAGCAGGTTCTAGCAGGTTCTATCGTCTTTTAAATTCATTTCACTCTTCACTTCTTCTATTATATCCTTATCCAATTCTTCCTCGTTAAGCCATGTTCGCAATTGTAAACGTTAAGCCATGTTCGCAATTGTAAAGGTTAAGCCACGTTCGCATTTGTTTTATTCACGTTCGCGTTTGTTAATATTGTTAATAAAGGTTTAATTACCCAAGTTTGAGATTGAGTTCTATCGCACTACAAAACCCTACACAATACAACACCCTATAACGAATACGCTGGTATATTGTTGGCCGATATCGACCTCTCATAAGAAGAAATCACACAAATTGTTTGTTCGAAATTATCGAAATCAATAAATGAAAACGTACAACTCGAGAAAGGAACTGAGATGCTCGTACGGTTTTTAAAATTTTTCTAATCCATGGAGAGATGTTGTTACTAAGCGATGTATTTACTGCACCAGGATGGACCGCAATTGCTTGGATCCCTTCGATACGATCAAGATAACATGACAGCATTGCTGTTGCTAATTTTGATCTGCATAATAAATAAAACTTAGTAGATCCAGTCTAATACCTTAACTTTTTTTATAGTTGAGAATACTGTGTCACTTATACAAATTATGGCAGTGAAGATATGAAAATCGGACGACCTGGCATAGCTGAGCCATCCGGAAGTATTATTCGACGGCGAAAACATTTTCTGCAGGCGATTGCGCCTCGAAGATACTTTCGGACACAGTAATCTAAATCAAAGATAAATTGAAGCCTATTATTTTTCAGTTTATGAATTTCAATCAGAATCAATTAAAATAAAATCTTACAACATGTTCCTTCACATTTTATCCCTATAGATAAGATAGCTCTCGGACAAACTTTTTCATGTTTTAATCCATGAATAATTTAATTGAAAGTATCGAATATTTCCGTAAAACATATTTAATTTGAAATTCAAGAAAATTTATGACGTTTGAAATTTATAATGTTTGATCTTTCCCACAGAAAGTAGAAAAGATTGAGATGCCCTTTTTTGACGGTATGAGTACAACGAAAATATGGCAAATTCGAGTTGACCATGAGTAAAGTTTCCTGTTTTGCTTGCTTCGTAAAATTTGTTTGCACTTTATTCACTAGATAAATGCCGATAAAAAAAAATTGACCCACTTTCGATCCAAAGTGGACGGAAGAAATTTTTCATGTATTTTCGAATAAAATATATAAATTTTTAGAATACTTAATGATCTCTCTAATATCTTCAAAAAGTATGGTATCAACTATTATTGCTTTACAGTGAAATCTTATTCCAGCTATGAATAATTCAATTAGCAAGTGGATTAAATGAAATCATTTACAATTGTAATCATTTTTTGGTCTACTCTTGTTGAACTTACTGAACATTTAATCAGAATACCTGAACTTTTAAAGAAATTTATAAAAAAATAACAGTAGCTCTCTTTCTCTTTCTATTAAGAACTGAGTTTTGTCTCTGCCTTCCTTTTCTATTCACACACTTAATAATTTGTCAAGAAGATAAGAGAGCAGTAAGACGCTTTTAATGGTTCTTTTTTGAAATATGGTCAACATTTTCTTTCTCTTCGTACTCGGTTCCTTCATTAAAGTATGCATGAATTACTTGTACAAAATAGACGTAAGTGCAATAATTTTGACTCCTTCTTTCGGCGTTGCAACACCTATCAATTCATTCAACAGATAAAACTGAGACAAATAATTCACCTGAAATTTCAGTCTAATTAAATTCTATAAGAACCTTCGTGAAAGAATTGTGTAATAGCAGCATCTATGATAAGCAAGTTCTCCAAGTGAATAGCTCAAATAACAGATGGATACTTGGTAGAAGTATCATCCACATTTTTAGATAGGATCTTATTTTGAAAAAATTAAAACGAAATATAAATTAATGAGAAGACAAATGGAGTAACATACCTGAAACGTCATATCAAATCCATCCTTTGTTCTGCATATTTTTGGTAGTAACACAGCAGCATTTAAAATGATTATATCATAGCACCTATAAGAATTCATCATGACTGAACTACAGATGTCAGTAATGTCTGAAACAATCCCAAACGACAAAATAATAAGTTCCATCTAATAACTGTTTGATAGCGAATATTTACCGACTCATTTTAAAGTTCAGTATGTTGCAGTTATATTTTCCACGATAATAAAAGCTGTCTTTTTTAATAGACTGATTAACTAAATAGTTTCAAGGTTCTGATGGCTGCATCATGAATCTTCTTCAGGATTTTATCTTCAATCTTATCAAGCATAGGACTGTATAACAGTATCCAGAGATAAATGGATAGGATATTAAGAAAACGAATCAACATCGACTAGAAATCTTTTTTCTAATTACTAAATTTAAATTTGCTCTCACAGCTTTCTTTAAGTATTGCACTTATTTCACCATCGAAAAGAATGCAAAAATTCAAAGAGACTGGGAAAATTTGAAATATTGAAAAATTGAAATTCTACAACAAAGCAAAATGAAATTTCACCTCTTTAGGGCGATAATCACACTAACACTCTTTGAAATTGATGACAATGCACTCAGATCAATGATAATGAAATCAATGGACGCGCTATTGCCCTGAACAGTATTTGAAGCTTTTTAGGACTACGGCAAAAAATATCGCATTGCAAGTACTTTTCTTGATTCTGTGTCACTAATTGTAACAAAACTTATAACAAAAAAGTACAAATAACTGTAATAAATAACATAGCATAGGGAACAAAATTTTATCTATTTCATACTATCTTCTTTCAATTCTTAACTTCAGGTATCTTTCTTTAAACGATTTAAATGCAAAAATTTATTCAAGAAAAAACATAAAAATATTAAGCATTGTTGTACAGTTACTTCCTTTAATAGATCTTAGTTTATTAAAATTAAATAAATTTCGATGGAAATTAGATGAAAATGACAGCCTAAAACTACAAACCAATCGTCTATTAATGGATTCACATGCGTTTTTCGCCTTATCAATGTTACGGCATGCAATGGTAACGCGATATCCTTTGGCACATAGCTGCAGTGCAGTATGATAACCTAAATGTATATTTCAGCCTTTTAATCAATCCATATGATATTATTTATTTCTTTATAGTTTAATCACCGGATGAATTATAATAAATGACTATTATAATAAATGCAGCTGATAACATGTGCCTTCATAAGGAGGAGAATAATGACCAGGCCACTGACAAGATACGCTATGCATCCCATGTCCGAACAGTTCTAATATTTTGGATTTAATATTGGTTTATCATTTTAACAGAGGAAAACCTCACTAATTGATCAGGATCGATATCCAAGCTAGTTAATAATTATTAGTTACAAGTGGTCAGAAATCTTTCGAATATCCAATATCCACTTGGCAACGCTTTCAATGCGATTTTAAGCTATCTTTGGCTATGCTAAAGCTATAGGTTATTTTCCCAGTAATAAAATTCACAAGGCCTCCATAATGAGGCAAAAAACATTTCAGAGGAAATGGATACGTAATAAATAATTCATGTTTAAATAAAATTACTGGCCTGAATTTTATTACTGAAATAATGATAAAAATGTAGCTAACCTATTCCCTGATTTGCTCCGGTGATGAGAACAGACTGTTGTTGGCGATTAATAGTTCCCATATGAAATATATATTTTAAGTGAACTGCACAGTTTACTTCAAAATATGATAAAATAAATATGTAAAATCCGTATTTGTAAATATAAACAATAAATATATAAAGATGTGTGTATAAAACAGTAATAAATATATGTATATATATAACCTTCTATCGATTAACCGAACATATCAGATTGAGAGGCTGCTCCGCCCTTTAACGCTGGAATAAGAGGTTGATTGAAAAGATTGAAATTTTCGTCAACATTATCAGTTTCGTTTTGATCTAACATCACTTTTCATGCTGCATTGCATCTATAAAAGTGATTTGAAACTTCAGCCTTTGTGCTACAATAATTTTGTACAATATTTCCACCATTCTTATTCAATATGTTTTCATGTGATTATAACCACCTGTTTTTCATGTGATTATATCCAACTGTTCAAAAATCAACAAACACGAAATACTTTTTTCCACAATGCAACAAAAACCTTTACCAATTATGATTGTCTATAATGAATTGAACAAATAGAAGAGCAACTGGCAAATAGCACTTTTTGGAAATCTCCCACTTGTGGGGAATTTATCATTTTTAATAAGCCGTACAAGATAATCATGTTTAGCAGATAACCCATTTTTTTAAATTCAGCTTTCGCATTTTACAATATTTAACACATAAGCAGAAAAGGAGAAGTCAAGTGATTTAAACTGAGATGTTTTAACGCAATCCGGAACAGAATTTTCAGCGGATGATACGGAACTTGAAAATCGTATAGCGCTATAAAAATGTTCAGCGCGTTTTCTTAAGCGAAAGTTTCAAAAACTGAAGAACAAAAATGGATCATTTTATTCACTGCCTTCAAGGCTTATTCTTCAATGGTATCGATAATGGAATCATGAATTAGTAGAAGTTGCTAAGCCTTCTTGATACTGCTTACTATTGTTTGGTTACACGATGACATTGAGTAATTCTTATTTTTAATATACAAAGAGAAGTGAGATATTCAATAAAAGAATTTCCGCTAATAAAAAGTAAAAAATTCAATATTTTTATAATTTATACAGGTGAAAGATAATGCTGACATTCGGAGTTCATTGCGATCGGAAGCAATGTAACATTGACACACCATACATTTATGTGAATGTATCTATTTCCTTATCTTTAAAAACATTACTTGTACAATCAGTTTCAAACATAAAAATAGGCCATTTGGCTTCAGCACCCAATATATTTCTTTCAAGGACTAAATTATGCAGTAGAGCAAATTCTTTTTCTTGTATTTATCAACAAGCCTTTTAATCGGCGCTGCGGCAGAAGTAATCCATTATTAAAAAGGAATGGCACCAAAATGAAAAAACGCAATCAGGTCCTATTTGGTCGTTGCAAGCATCAGATCAAGTCAAACTTCCCTATATACTCATTCTTCATCATCTGATCATTCATTTGCATTTGAGACACATTATCGAGACCAGCATTAGCTTCAGTTCTTTCCTTGCTCCCTCCAACAATAGCTTCGAGCGAGAATTGATCCCCGTGAAAAAGCATTTTGGGTAATGACTGCCTAAAAACTATTAGCAGTCAGTTCTCAGTGTTGGAAACGAACAACAACGTAGTTGCAACTAGATTAATCATGTGATCTGTGCGTGATGTCGCTGATATTGACACATTCGTGCTTTTATTCATACAGTATCTAATTCCGTAATATACACTGCTCAAACACATGCTACATCAACAACATAAATTCCATCCTTTTACAGTTTATTTTGCATCCCTGTTGCAGTTACAAATTTGCTGATAACATTTTCTTTGTTTATAGCTTCAGAAATTAATGCCATCAGTTAACCAACCCTGAGAATATTTTCAATTAAACAATAGGTCAATTTCAATTAACAATTAACTGCTTCTATTTTGCTCGCGAAATTTATGAGTTATTAAATTTTATGAGGTATCAAAGATTAGGAGAGAAGAATTTGTGGAAACTTGGTAAAAAATTAATATTAGCTAAAATTCACATAATGAGCTATCACTATTCAAATTTTTACTTCTAATTTGAAATCTCCTTCAAATAATTAAGAAATCATTTTTTAAATAATAACGATAACGTAGAAAGTTTGTGTTTTTTTGCAGATACAGAATTAAAAAATTACAATAAGTAAGATAACACATTTTAATTATGCTTGCATTTAAATGGCATTCTGAAGCAGAGAAACGGGAAATGATAATATCAGCAAACAAGTATTGACGGAAAGTGCACTTATGATTTGAGCTAAAAAAAAGAAAAGGTAAGAAAAGTTGGAAGCAATAAAGTAGGAACAGAAGGTACAGGAAGATGGTGTATTGTGAATGTGCCTTGCCCTATTAAGTAATTCTAAAATGCATTTATTTAAGCAAATAAACGGTAAGCAAACCAAGCATGCAAACAAAAATATACTTCGAGAGCGATTCTTCCATCTTTATTGAAGAGCTCGATGATAGCAGGAGTACGCCTTGGTGCATATAAGATCGAACTATTGGTTGACAGCAATATATTTGCTTATAGAAATCCATAGAAATCCACAATGATTTTTCCATCATTCTCATCAACCTCAATAATCTTACCACATGCAATGAGATATAACCATTCGCGCTTATACATGAAGTTTCTCAACTCGAAATTTCTAATATATAAATTAGTATGGATCGGCAGTCTACAGTCCAATATTACCGTTCTCCCATACCGGCTTCATCATCGATCGTTGAACAAAGGCATCGAATAAGTAAAGCTTATTCCCCTAGGATAAGTCCAATAAAAAGTATTCCATCATTCAGTATTTCTTGTAATAATTTACTCATCGATATAATTGAAAAAATCAACAAAATCATGATGATCCTTGCATCTCACATCCTCAAACCTCTACTGGAGAAATGTAATCTGTTGGAAATTCATCATCTACACCCTGTTTTTGAAAGACATTTTAGCTTCAATAATTTATCGTTCCAATAAGCTACATCTATCCAGGCTTATCATTCTAATACTGATACTGATACTGATCATGATGTGGTTGGTGTAAGATGAGCTGAAAAAGGGAATGAAGTAATAAGTAGCAAAGAAAACATTACGTGTTATCAAGAAATGCTTCGAGAAATCCTCCATTATAGGAAGATGAAGTTTGAAGCAATAATTTCAACAATACAATTTATTTAGAAGGATAAATGAACAAAAAAAAAGATAGAAAAGAAAAGAGGAAAAAGTGTAGAATATGAGGAAATAAATGGCAAAGATAATGTGATAAGCCATACTATAACAGAAACAAGAAGTATCAGAATCATTAATAAATATAAAAATAAACTGTATCATGCTATTATGATGGCTTATTGTTGATGCTACCATTTTTTCGTGAATTTTCACGAACAAAACTTCTGTATTATTAAGGTAACTTTTTTTGTGGGAAACCTGCAAAAGGTTGAATGGCAGTAAAGCAAAGTTAAAGCTTGGTCAGAAATACGATAGCCTTTCCACAATGAATAATAATAAATGCTTGAAAGACAATTAAAATGCCTAGATGAATCGGTATCATTTCTGGAGAAAGAAAAAAAAAAACACGACTCTTTAAATTAAAGGAAAAAAGAGGAAAACTTTTTCAAATAAAATTCTGATATTTTAAAATGAATGAAAAAAAAAATGCTCGGACATTATCCATAAATCCCAGTGAATTAACAATCTCTTCACAATTGGAGTTACTAGAAGGAATTGTGTAACGCAATGATACAAGTGTTTGCATATTGGTGCCACAAATAGTGACACACGTAGGCGGAATTCCTGCGTGTTTTAATAGACGAGAATATTAGTTCAGGTTAATTATTGTTGAGGTAAAAGTTTCGAAGGTTGGTTGTTTCGGGATTTATTCCAATAACTTAAGTTATCTGTTGTAGTTCTGAAACAATCAGTTACAAGTAAAGATTAATGTTCAATGATTTTCATGAAAGAATATTTAGATATTATTGATAATGTTATAGCAATTAATGTTTAATTCATTCTTTTATTTAATTAAATGCAAATTTCGACTTTTTTCTTCTCAAGTATCGATTCTCTATGTTGCCATATCCTACACACTTTTTTATGTCATTCTATTTGATCGAATCTGTCATTTGATTTTCTATACAATCATTTCTATTTCATTAAAGCTTACTTTGTCTTATTTCCTCTATCATCCGATCAAATAAAATGTAAAGCACTTCAAATAAGAAATATTTCACTTTGATTTAATATAATAAATAATATAGTAACCTCCTATGTATTGCCCAATTATCGATACGGTATTGATTTGGAAAACAAATATTTATTTTTATTATTTTCGAAAGATTTGCGGATAGATTATTGGTAGAATAATTCGGTTGGCTTTTTTTTTTTCTTGCCGAACTAATTTAGCTGAATGATTAAATAAAGCTTTATTAATAAATCTTATGCTTTTTATAATTCTTTTGAATAGTCTTATCTACCTAAAGAGCCAAGTATCACTAAAGAGTGATAATGGAGTGGTCTTTGAAATTTTACAGCACTATGGTTTAGTTCTGATATTGAAACGAAATGCTTGTTTGTTTTAGCAAGTACATTATAGAATCTTTCAAGTGATCATTGCCCAGATTTAATGGCTTTTTTTTTTTCTTTTTTTTTTTTTTTCTTTTTTTTCATACGAATAGCGGGCGACATGCTTCCTTGCAGTACATAAATTTTGTAACATTTTAGAAATAAATTTTCAACATTTTCATTTGCTCGTTTCAACACATATAGACAGTCACTTCTGTAAGAGCTATGTCCTGTCCGATAATTAATAATAGCAGTATCACTGCTGTGTTGAATGTGTGTCATTTTTGTAGGTAAAAAGTCAATAAATTGCTAACCGTGTATACTTATTATCAATTCATTTATTTATTCTATGCTATTAATAAGTTTTAGTAAAATTATTGAATTGAAATTTAATACAGCTTAATCGGTAATTCATTTCTTTTCGTTTGATAGGCGTATGATATATTTTAAATAGTTCTTTTGGAATGAAAGTATCACCTATGATTAAGCACTATTGTATTATATATATATATATATATTAAAAAAAAATTTCTATTATTCATAATATCTTTTATATTCGTGTATTTTATAATCGCCAGTGGTTTTTTTTTGGTTATGAAGGGCCCATCAATTCGAAGCATAAGTGTCTTCATTTCGTAGGATCGATTTTTTTTTTAAAATTGCAGTGTGCGAAATAGTCTCAGTCAGAGAGTTTCATACTCCAGCATACTTTCTCTCATTTGTTGTCAACCCGTATTTGGAAAGTTTTGCATTCTTTAAGACAGTACCTCATAGCTTCGGCACAGCAAGGATTTTAGAAGAGTTTTTCCATATAAAACTTTTTCTACCAATTCGATTTCTTTTTGACAAAATAGAATATGATTGAGTTGAGCGAAGTGGGAGGTTGTCTGTACAATTTGATGTTGATCTCTTTCGAATTAGTAATCACCATATTAAGGTCAGAGTTCTTTATTGATTTCTGATTTGGACAAAGCATATTAATATTTTTTTACTGAAATTAACAAAAAATTTGTACTAGAAACCAATTATTTATGTTTTAGAGTTCCTTTTTAATAATACTGTATTCAGTTGCTTCCAACAATTTTCATTTTTCAATTATTTGAAGTTTCCTGAAAGCTGCAATGCTTTTTAACTTTGCTATATTAGTGAGGTAGGAGTTCGCGTATGCAATTACTAATCTTAAAGCCTGTAAGCCTGTAAACTTGTATCTTGTAAATATAGTACGTTCAAAAGACTGGAGGTATTCAAATAGTTTATTTTTATTTCGATTACTTTGTCTTGATGAAATTCCGCTTAAAAATTAGCTTCAGGGCTTAGCTATGCTATTTAAATTCAGTAATTCACAAGAATGGAAAGAATCAGAATTACGTACAAAAGTTGACTTTTCCAAATATTGGTTATTTAAAATATATAAGTTATGGAAATGTATGTTACATCAAATTTTCTGGCTTATCCGAATATTATTTTGAACTGGGGAAAAAAATTCCATCAACAAACATATCGAAGCAATAACAAATCATTTAATTTAAAACTTTTTATTTTGATAGCAAGCAATTTTTGCATTGAAATTTTTAGATATTTATCATTTCACTTCACTGATTTGTAATATTTGAATAGCATTATTGGCCAAGATATGGAGATGCTTCACTATTCCTATACTATTAACACAAGCCTGCATCACTATTGATTCTCTTTAACCAAGTGACCTAGCTTATATTCCTTGTCCGAGGTCTGCTCCACATAAAATGCCATTCATGCTTTTCAGTCATTCTGCTAAACGTCGATTCGATTTTTTTTTTTTTTGCACTCTTCACTTTTACTTTATCCAGAAATGTTTCGTTCCCTCTTGGCAAAATATTCCGGCAAATTCATTGTCAGCTCTTTGTTTAGATTGCAAAGATTTATTTTTAGGAACATATGGTACCATAATTGAAAAGTTTTAAATTATCAAATTTGCAGATTTGTTGAAATATATTTAAATATTTTTTTGCAAAGATATTTAAAAAAAAACGGTATGATTAATAAGCTCAAATAATAAGCGTTTAATTTATCATACATTGTTAAGTTTAAATAAGGATGAAGTATTTTTTCGATTATAAAAATGATGTATGATCATAAATCAATAATTAAAAAATTGAGAAAATTATTGCATGAAATAATGATCCTATGTATTTTTTTTTAGATTAATGTCTAAATTTTGTAATCCTAGATAAAAGATGTAACCTAAATTGAAGGAATTCTTTAGATGACTCTTTCATGAAATCAAACAAAAATTGAGACTATATATAATAGTGTAAACTGATGCCTAATTTCATTTTACAATATCCCTAAGTGGCATCAGTTACAATTTAGTGAAGAACAATTTAGTTTAAAGGTTATAAGAGTCGTTTCATATTTCATTACACTGCTGTATCCATTCCAGGATGACAGCAGTTTTGTTTTGCATTCGTACAGAAGACCAGTGGTGTTCTCCTAACTGGCAGGTTTGCGAGGGCAGCGCCGTGAGTATAAAACAGCGGAGCTGTTATACTAAAAGTTTTTTGATTAAAGTTTAATTTTAAATTAACAGAATTTATTATTTTTGAACTTTGTATCTGCTACAAATTTGATACAAATAAGGAATTAGCAGAGGATTCATTACAACGATTGAAATGCCGTGAGTCTTGCAAATAATTTCACAAAGGAAAGCCTATGCAAAAAAACAGTATTGCTTGTGTATATTTGAAATGTTCCATGGCAATGTTTAGAATGTGTTCATGTGGAACCGGCTTTTATGAAAATCTGTTTCATATTTGCATCAGAAGTTCACAAATGAAAATATTTCTGAGTAGTTGATAGCATTTCATTTTTGCATTATTAAAAGAATACGTTTCACAAAGGATCAATTTCTCAAACAAATCTTTTTACAGTTTTGTTAATTTATTTTATTCAATTGAAATTGCATGAGCATAAAAGCAAGCTATTTACTTTTACCAATTTTTTCTTTTATGTTTGGCTTTTAAGCATTATTCTATTGACTGCTGCCTCATTCACTTTTGTTATGCGAAGATGAGAAGAATTCTTTATATATAAGTAAGCTAATTAATTTCGTATATACTAACTTTATGTATTATTTCATACGATTGTAGTAGGATTCCGTCCTAAATTTTTATATTTAAATTTTTTGATATACAAATTTACATATATATATGCTATTGTAATCTTGTCACGTCATTCTTCTATAACTTATTGCTACGGAGTTCGTTGTTCTATAAGTTTTGTGCTTTCAGTTGTTTACTATGTCTAATTTATAGTTACAGTTGTTTTATTTTGGTTTAATAAGAGCCTATCCATAATTTTATTTATTTTCATATCATGAATGAGAAGTAAGAGAAGGAAAACAACTATAGTGATATTTTTCCATCATTTTCTTATATTTGCGCTGCTGTTTCTGTGTAATTTTTGACCGGTATCATTTTTTTCCAAACTATAAATTACTGCAGATTCCTTATTTCTGCTTTTTTTGAACATAAATGTACTAACTTTTTGGTTATACTTCAATTTTTATGGAAAAAATTTTTAAACATTCAAAATTATTAACAATTTTTAGACTGTTCATTTTTCGTATTTGTGATAATAATACACTCAATTTATTAATAGTTATGTATGCTCTTTAATACTAATCATTTTTCATACCGATGAATAGTAACGCTCCATATTTGCTCCTCATGCATTTATGTCGTTTTTATTGATTTAGTTGTAGTTGGGAAAAGCTAACTCCTGTGTTTGTATGACAATTTCGTTATTGATTATTCGGCATATAATAACATGTATTGGGTATTGGAAGGGAAGATGACATTTATGTTCCGTAATTTAATGATTATCAAGAGTATAAGTTTAAGTTTTAAACCATACTAAAATAATTACATGTATGTTTATTTGTTATTAACTGTTAATTCATATTTTATCGAAGGATTTATTTTTTTTTTCTATTTACCTGTATCACTGATAATTGTTACTGTGCGTCATTGTTATGATAATGGTTGGTTTTGTCATTGCAGTACATAAATCCTAATTAAATTGGATATTTAACATCTGCATTGTTTTTTTAAATCGTATACAATTTGAGAGGGAAAGTGCACTGCAATGATAAGCAACACTTTTTTTTTTTTTTTTTCAGTGTAAGCAAATCCAAAAACAGCAGTTATATCACGCGACGCCACTTGGCGCGGTGAATTCTTGAGGATGTCATGCGTTGAACATAAAGTCCCTCCAGGTGGATCTTCTGATATTCTGTCGGATGGTTCCTCCAGTGTAAGTAGTGTCATTTTTTTATCTCGCTCATAGCAATACCTTTTTTTTATAGTCTTTTAAGATAACGTGTTTTAAATAGAATAAATTAGTGGAGCAGCTAGGCGAATATCGATAAATTTGAAGGAATCAAAATCGTTTACATTTTGTACGGTTCAATAAGATAACAAATGCAATGTTTTATGAACATAACTCAAGATATAAATAGATTAAGGACTGGATAGCCATAACATCATTTGGTTTATTTATTTATACCTCCATGTCGTGAAATTCATGAAACTTTTTCGTGAGAATATCTGTACGATATTCCTGGGAAACCGCTGTGGCTTTGGACTTTTCATGTAAATATCATGTTTGGATTTTGGGAGTGAAAACTTCACCTTCAAATATTGTAACTACTGAATTATAATGACATTTTCTGCTATGAAAAAAAGTGCTAGGCTACGCCTCTCCATGGCTATCTCATAAGAGATTTTCAGTTATAGACTTAGTGCCATTTACAAAGAGTATCATTTCTCTGCTTTATTAGTCTTCTAGATTCCTTTTAAATATTCTTATTCTTAAGTTTAACTTAATTCATCGTTTGGAAATAAGGGAAGATAGAATTTAAAATGTTTTGTGTACAAGCTTTCGTCATATCTGTTCATGAAGTGAAGCTCATTCATAGATTTCGCAGTTCATTTTTATTCAGTAAAGATAATAGCTTAGGCCGGTAGCGTACTAATTATTAGTCTTATTCAATTATTCAGTGCAACATATTTTCTAATTTCATATGACAATGTGGTATTATAATTGAGTGCTACAATTAGATTTTTTTTGCAATCAGTTTTCAGACGTTTCAAGCTACTGTTTGGTTTTTAGTAAAATTTTGTGTTACATTTCCAGGCTGCGATATTTGGCCATGGTTTTTATCTATTGTCAGATGTTATCCTTTTTTATAATTATAATAAACGATGCCTTCTGAAGTTTGCGTAAGTATATCAAAAAAAAAAAAAAAAAAAAAAGTTGCTTGGTAAGAGAGGTTGTCAAACTCCTTGGTAAAAATGTAGTGTTATGTAAAGTGTTGAATTGTTGGTTTATTAATCGGAAGCATTATATGTGAATAGCATGGGAACTGGAAGTACGATTGAGGAAAATTTGCATGGTTTGATAATTGTAAACTTAGATCATCAATCACTTTCATATTGCTGTTTTTCTTGACTCATTTTACCGTCCATCGTTAAGTAAAAAAGAAAATTGATAAGCTATGTGATAAATCACTGATTAAAATACAATTCCAGTTGCACAAAATTCTTGATAAGCTATGTGATAAATCAAGAAATTTAACAGAATTTAGAAGGAGGGAAATTGCCGGATAATCATTATCTCTAGCCTAGGTTGCAGTGTAGTATTAAGCGCATGTACGACGAGAATTATCTTCGATTTTCCCACTCTGTCTGCGTACACAATATTCATTCACTTTTTCTTTTTTTAGAATGATGCGCATCGGTTAAATTCCATTTGGACTCTTATTTTTTGTTTTGGAAATCGTTTATTCGTACTTATTGGTTCTTCATATATTACGAAAAAGGTTTTAGTGAATTGAGTGAAAATAGATAAAGAGGGGAAAGTGAAAGAGAAGGAGTAAATTATGGACGAACACATTAAGCAACAAAGAAGTGATAGCAATTAAATGTGCTGAAAAGCTAAGCAAAGTGGAAAAGATAGTTGAGAAATTCATTTTTTTTTTTTTCTCTTTCTGCAAAACTTAGTCATGGCTCATATTTCTCCTTTACTTTTTCTATTTGTGCTTCTGCTGTTTCCTTCCTTGTTTCACGGATTAAAGCAATCTGGAAATTCCTTTTTTTTTTCTACCAGTGCCATGCAACTTGATATCAGTTTGTTGCTGATTTAAAAAGTGTACAAAATATCACTTTATATTTGACATACTCTTAGAAATAGGTCAGGAACTAAAGAGAAATATTTGCTGCTAAAAAATGTGGGAATTCTAGGGTCGAAAGGGTGCAACTGAATATTCCTGTCATTCATCATGGAAAATTACAGAAAATAGAACTTGTAGTAAACAGGTGAAGTTCTTATTGGAGATGATTTCGTCTCTTTATGCATTTCGTAGTCATCGTTTCAAATTTTATAAAAATTATTGGTTTGTGAGCGCTTCCTTCCCACTTCTTTTTATATTATCTTATACTTCTATATCATCAAGTGTGATCATAGGGTACAGGTTGGAAAGGACAATATGGCAACAAACGGTTGAACTTGTACAAAGAGGCAAAAAGGTTGATGGGCGTACTTTATGTTCCTCCATATCAGCTGGTTATTTTTGCAAAGGATCGTCAAAAAAAAGCTTCATGGGCATTGATTGAGGACTCTTCATATCTGTCATTTGTATCACCGTATGCTTCTGATTTGGGCCGCAGCTCTATTATTAATGTATAATCTCATGAATGTGAGCAAGGAGTGCTAAGGTCATCGGTACATACTAATGTCGTTCCATTTGCTGCCTTTTCTTCATCACTTTTTCATCTATTACCCTCATGGTTCGGTTTTTCTGAGGTGATAATTAGAGGGTTTTTTTATGCAGTAATGGATGTATTGAAGTAATATTTTAATTTAAATAATTATTGAAATTGTTCCATTCAGTGGAGTGAATATCAAGATTATTTCTAAGTGACTAGAATTTAATCCAGCTCTTGTCGTAAGTCTTAATTATTAGCAACTGCATTGTGTTTTTGCGGAGATCTCCGTAATCTGTAATGATTAAGAGTTAGCTTGCCATATACTGTAACGGTTGATGAAATTTTGTCGTTTTTTCTCGGCATTCCAAATGCCTCATTTGTTTCAAAGTTATCCCGATAGTTTAGGGCGGATCAAATCATTCTTCGCAGAAAATGGGAGCGGCGATAACGGAACCCATGGCTATTGCATCGACCTCTGCAGGTCCTGCTGCTTTTTTAACGATGCCGGAAACGGGAACGCTGCCACTAGCATCTTCTCTTCCTAGTGTTGTTTGTGTAACATCTAAAACATCCGATGTGATTTGCAATCCATGGAGGAATTTGGTCAGTCAGAACAGGAGGCGTTACAAAAAAGACAACTTTGATCTCGATCTTACATGTAGGTTCTTTATTTTCAAGTATCTTTAAAGCAAACTGTATATTTTACTAGCAGTTCTGTCATCATGGAACTAATTAGTTTTGTTCTCCTTTCCTAGTATTATTTAAATTTAAGTGCTTGCTATCTGTGGCTTGAACAGAAGGTGTGCCATGTAAATGTGTTGGATTTAGAAAATTTTTGCCAAGTTTGAAATTATTCTGCTCAGTGAAATCTAATGCATCGTTCATCTCCTATGTTCTGTTTGCTTTTTTAAATTTTACTGATATGAAAGAATTTAAAAAAGCATGATAGTTTTTATTTCTATGCCAGAAAAGCATTCAGCCAATCAGGACGATAGAACAGTATTTTTAACTTGAATGTCATGATGAATTATATTTTTGTACGAAATGACATCATGAGTGTTTGTAGACATCACAGACCGGATCATTGCAATGGGATTTCCAGCTACAGATCAAGAGAAAATTTACCGGAATAGTATGGAAGCAACAGTTGCGTTTTTAGAACGCTATCACGCTGATCACTACATGGTTTTCAACCTGTGAGTAATATCATTTTCTTGCTTTTTATTAAACTGGTAACAGAGTTGTTCTCATTTCTGCAATTATAACAATAGAGTATATCTACTATTTTGCAAAATAGTTTGCAATAAAATACTCTTTGTAAGAAAGACCCATAATGTTTTAGGCGTGGACGGCATGCATACGATCCGAGTTATTTTCACAATCGCGTGATGACCTTTGAGATGGATGATCACCATCCACCAAGGTTGGAATTGATGGCACCTTTTTGTCGTGCTGTAAGTTTTTATGATAATTATAAAGGTTGTTTATTCCTCTTTGCATTAATGAAACTAACTTTGTGAATTTCATTTAATTTTGCACTGCTGCTTCATTATGACCTTTCCAAAAACTTTGTAATATTGAGGGCATTTGTAGTAAATATGAAGCAAAATCAATAGATTAAGCAGATTTGCATTCTAGATGACTAATTATCTCCTTTTCTCCTTTTCTATTGAGGTACCAGATAAAACTTCTTATGTATCACGGACGCTGGCTGTGTGATGCGATTCTTCCCTTGATTTTATCTTCGAAAATATTACTTAGTGAAAAAGACTTTTTTTTTAAACTTTTTTGTCTCAGGTTACATATCTTTTTATTATAGGTGCATGATTACTTGGCTGCTAATGAGCAGAATGTTGTTGTTGTACACTGCAAAGCGGGTAAAGGACGTACGGGTGTAATGATTTGTGCTTATCTCGTGTATATAAATTTTTATTCTTCACCAAGACAAAATATGGATTACTATAGTATTGTGAGGACTGTTAATAATAAAGTAAGTTCGTTGCTTGCTGTAGAAGTTCATATGAATGTGACTTTGTGCTGAAATTACTCTCTTTATTTATTTATGTTTCCATAAGTAACTTTATTTCAGGGTGTAACCATACCATCTCAGCGACGTTACGTTTATTATTTTTCGCATTTAAGGAAACGGAACCTCAATTATATGCCGCTTTGTTGTGAACTTATTGGTGTATATTTTGAGCGACCTCCTAGGCTGAACGGTTAACATTTTAATGTTTACTTTTGCGTCGTTTATAATTTTGTCTGGTCTTTTGGAACTGTTTCATAAATTTCGAACAAGCGTTTCTACAGAGAAAGAAAATTGAGATTATCACAACAATCAGCATGAATGCCGCATGGATTTTTTTTTCTTTTAGACTTTTTCATCATCAGTAGTGAAAGACAATCAGATACGGTTGGTGGAGGTAGTAGGATCTGGGGCATTCCAAGAAGTTAAAGACTTCAAGTGTCACCTTTGAAATTTTTGTAGAAACGTGTTTTTTTCTAAGCCGGTCATTTTTCAATCTGTAGGATCTTTCTTTTTCTTTCAGGTATCTTACTTGATGGAGCATATCGATTGCGAGTTGCTAATGGTGATGTAGATGTGTTTATACCGGGACCTCTTCGATTAAGTGGTCGAGATTTTGATGAAGAGGAAGCACTATGGGGCCAATATCCCTGTTCTGCAGGGGAGGACCAGTTCAATCCTTATGATCCACAACCTGGGAAAGATTGTATTTCAAGGTACATTAATTTTGAACTTTTCCAGTTAATTTAGTTTCTTTTCAAGTGAAAGGTTTTTTTTATAAATATATTGGTTGCTAGGCGATGTTACGGATGGAGTGTACCAGCGAAGAAAAGAGTATTTATCGAAGGCGACGTTCGGATTGATTTTTATGCAAAGAAGTGGTTTAAAGGTCTAGGATGGACTTTGGTAAGACAGTTCTTATATCAATAATGTGTTGTTTTTTTTTCTGGCAATGTTTCAAATTTACAGAAGGATCGAGAGAAGCTGGGGCATGTTTGGTTCAATACAATGTTTACTTGCCCTGGCTATTGTGGTGGGGTATATGTACATGGTGACGAGGCGTATCCTTATCCGAAGGGTGGAAGTAAGCAGCTTCAAATTTCATCTCTAGTATTTTTTCGTGGTTTCATACTTGAAAAAATTGTTTCCAGGCCTGAATGTATTTGAGTTCTAATATCTTTTTATTTTAATTAAATGAACATGAAATTCGATCTGTTTTTCAAAACATCATTATACAATATGGAGAGTGCGCAGTGTTTACTGTGTTCACTCTTTGATAAAATTTGCATTTAAGCAACGATATTCAATCCGCGGTCACCTGCCGATTCTCTTTCTTGCCAAACAACAAATGATAATCTTAAAAATATTTTCCACTGTTCTGATGGCAGTCGTAATAATGGAAGAAAACGATATGAAAAGAAATCTCACGTGAAGAACAAAGAGCTAGGTAATTATCAATTTTTTTGAGCATTCGGCATTTTCAGGATTTCATCTTATGCAGTGATTCTTCTTCCATGCTAATTTATGTTGAACAAGAAATGAATTAACGATTAAAAGATTTGTAGTGTCAGAACAGTGGAGTATTGATTCTCCTCCAGGACTTGAAAAACATTGCCCTCTTCGATGTTTGCCTCTAATATATCCTGAACAACTTGGACGACAGCCGTTCGTTTTATACTTTTCGAATTGTAAATCAGATAAGTGATGGTAGTCTGTGATATGTAGGAGTCATCATTGATACTTCGAGTAACGTAGTGATAAGGAAAGTATGAAGGAATTCGTAAGCGAGATGTTCTAATACTTGAGTACAGAATATTTGTCATTTTAGTCCACGAAAAGAAATCATGGCGATGTTGCGTGATGCACACACAAAGCATTGGGTCCGCGAAAAAAAGCAGCTTCAGCCAATTCCATCTGGTGATACTATTCCCAGAAGTCCTGAAGGTTATTTTACTTACCCAACCTTTAAAATGAAAAAAAAAAATGGTTTTAAAGATTCATTTTTCAAACGCATTTTGAAAATAGTCCACTTTCAGTCAGACTAGACTGTGGAGGTCCCATGTGTCTGATGCGTCGACCCTACGAACATGTCCTAACATTCAGCGTCCTGGAAGTAGACCGGGCTTTCAAGCATGATAAAATTAACAAAGGTTTAAAGGTAAAATCTCCAATCATTTTTGTAATTTCTGTATAACCTTCAGGAAATCTGCGTAAACTGTTAATCATTGTTAGTTCCAGTGCTTCAAAAACTTTGTTTAGATATATGTGGTGGTGAAATGCATTGATGTTGATAACAAGGACGATGTCGAACTGGCAAAGAAATGTATTGAAAGTATGTATGCAGCACAAGCTAAAATTGACGCAGCTAGAATAGAGGAGGTAAATTTCTTGAATGCTTCCAGTGAAGTGTATTTACAATATTTTAAAGTGTATTTACAATATTTTAACTTCTCTTGAAAAAGTACTAACAATGCAGATGCGAAAAAAAAGTGGACAATCCAGATTTGAAAGCTTCTCTGACAGCACATCATCACATTCATCGAATTCTTACTCAGCTGATGCTATATCTGACCAACCTTGGCGATGTGACCCTCGCTTGCAGAATGCTAATTTACGTAAATATTTCTTCAGACAACGAGCAGATTCGAAATCGGTTCATCCTCCGGCGAATTATCGGTATATTTGATATTAATTTGTTTTCTTTTTGGCTAATTATCATTTTATAAGTTATTTTGTCCAACTATCTTTTTCATTTTTTGTTCACCGCGGCAACTTATTAATGAAGCCTCTTTAATCAGTCGTGGTGTAATTTTTCCAATCGTTAACATTTTCTGTGTACATTATTTGCATGTACTTAAGATAGGAAGTACTTTTAAAATTAACATTCAGTCGATTGTGTTTTATAGTGTAGCTTAACTTGGACAAGTGATAATATGCATTATTTATATCCTTTATAGGTGTATAACCAAAAAAGCTGATTCTCCATCTTTGAGTTTGTGGGAGACTAATCTAACAAAACACACTGATGATGATTCTCTGGACGAAAAAGAAGCTACGATGGTAAGCTTAAAAGAGTGATGGAAATGAAAGTATGAAATAGTGGATAACTGTTTTTGGACTTGTATTTCTTTGGTGTATATATCTGGCGATTTTTTTGGCTTGCAGAAAAAACAAATTCAAAATGCAGATACCGAATATGCAAAAGAAGATTTTATAGCAACGCAAGATCGAGAGTGGTTGGAAGAATCATCAGAGGTCCGTTTCGATTGAGTAATTTGTAAACTGTCGCTTCTGGTTTCAATTCCCATTCTGAAATATTACAACCGTTGTATTAGTATAGGTGTAAATGAGGCATCGTTTGTTTCATTTCCTCCTGCATTTTTTTTTTTTTTTTTTTTTTTTTTTTTTTGTCAGTTAAAATATTTTGCTTGCAGAGTGAAGACTGAGAGCACTTTTATTTCATACATCGAATTTAACACTCTGAAAAATAATGGATTACATTTTTAATAAGGAGAGAACGAGGCGATGGTTCTCAAACAGAACATATATTTGTCGAGCTTAACATTGTGCGTTTTATTTATGCGCAACGCATCTCTGATGATGTTTGTTTGCTTGTTGCATTTTAAGATTTGATTTAATAATTAGCAATAGTGATGTAACATTCACAACTTTAATTTTATAAGTTAGATATATAGATCTTCGAACAGTTTATTCAAACGCGGATGAAGTATTTTCCCGGCGTTTGATTTTACAAAGTTGTTTCGTTTCTTTTGTAATAGCTTTGGAGAAAAGCTTACTAGCCGAATTCAATTCTTCGTTGTAGTAGAATTTTCCATTTATGATTTTTTCAAAACAGTCTTTATCTTTGTTATACGTGTTCTAAATGCGCTAGTGTATCGACAGTTTAGATCTACTTTGCTTAGTTGTCCGTGTGAATTGCAATCAGCTTTTTTCAGGTGCATCCAAATCAATAGATCAATTATTTACCTTTGTTTTCTTCTTTGTATTAGTAAACCAGTATTTCTTCTGCGTATTTTTGTTCAAGTTTTTCTTCCCTTTTTTTTCTGATATAAATCTTATTACAATTGTGATAACCCTTATTCTTAGTCATGCATTTCGACGTAAGTCTTATTTTCCATGAATTTTAAGTTAAACTTAGTCCCTCATGTTATCAACATGGTTATTTTATTTTAATTTCAAACTGCTGTAATCAGATTTCATCACAATTCTGCTAAGTCTTTGTCATTCTTTAGCACAAAATTTGAGAAAGAGATAGCATCACAAACTCCAGTTTGTTCCAAATGATCGCTTACTTCGGTTTATTTATTAATTTACAGATGTTACATTTCTTCTGCAAACGACAGTTTATGAGAGAGGGCTAAGAATAATCAGGAAAGACATCCTTAGCGTTTTAAAAGCTTGATTTTTGGTTTAACTTTGTTTCGCATTCTGACGCCATAAATACTATAAGCATATCATTTAAAAATTATTGAACATGTGTTTTCTGGTATCATTAGCCATCCATTAGCCATCAAATTAGATGCAGAACAGGAAACTTGTGGAAGAGATTCACTGTTATCATTTTTAAGGGTTTCCCTTTACCTTTAGAGGAAGTGGATGGCTCGATACCGATATCTGTGCGTGTTACTCACTGTACTGCCATATTATACAAACTATGTTGCAATAAATGAAAATAACATTTGGTTAGTACTTCATCCTCCTTTAAATAAAGATTATATTGATCGAGCACTTGCACGTTTTTTGTAGGTGCCATTCTGTTTCAAGAAATTTCGGAAAATTCTGTTTGTTTCAGAAATACCCTCAGGTTATTTTCACCCATATAAACTGAGGCAACAAAACCGACAGAAAACGGGAGAAAAAGGTGATGACGATTCTTGATATGATCTTCTTCGAAGAAATTCGAGAAAACTACGGGAAAACTTTAACTTGCAAAAAACACAATACTTCTATGTAATATCACTAGACGAATAAGAATAACGCCATCATGTATGCTTTTATTTCATCAATAATTTCTTCCTGTTGTTGATATATGTATAATATTTACAACCCGTATACATTTTGATTCTGTCGGAAATATGTACATTATATCACAGAAAATAAAAGTTCGTTATAAAAGAGAATTTAAAAAAAAAAAGCTAGACATGTAAACCGACATAATTATTCTGTGATATGATATACATACAACTCTTTTGTAACGAACTTTTATTTTCGGAGCAGATTTGCAAGCGCATTCTTTACTACAACAACACATCTGGATAGGATGGAACTAACTGTTTAATGTCACGTCCCAAACGACTGAACGTGTAAGTGAGAGTGCCCGCAACTGCTGAAAGTGCTAGCGAACCTGTTATACAGTATGTTGCTGAGATTACCATTACGATTTTCGCAACTGTCGCCTGAAATTGCATCGAAATTGAACAATCTAGAATAAACTCCATCATTCGATTGGCTCAATTAGTTGAAAAATGGACATAGGCTTCATCCTTTATTTATATCTCGACAGCATAGCGAGAGTGGATACGGGTTTTAATGTAGATAGCAATTAATGACTACACAGAGGAGATAATGAGAGTAAAAGAGCAAAAGAATAAAAATGGTTACCTGGTTACTTTCTCTCAAACCATATCTGCAGTATTTTGCAAAATGCTCACAGTTATTCAAGAGGATATTGTAGTTCGTTTTTCCAAGCTATAATGTTCAACATGAACTGGTGATTTATATTGTGTAACTAAGTAATTGATGGAGATTCACTTTACTACGTATGTTAATTATTATGATAGGAATAAATGATCAAAAACAATTTAACTGAATAAAAATTACCATCAGTAGCGCTCGATCAACCACAATAACCGGTGGAAAAGGCTTTTTTTCCTTATCAAGTGAGTTATTTATCCGGCAACAATCACCGTTAGCAACGGTTATTAGTTCATCACGACGAATCTGAAATACACTAATGGACAAGATTCTAACTCACCGTTTTTTGATTATACTAGATTTGAGCTGCTTTCTCGACTTCCACTTAAGCAGTATATCTCTGATGATGAATTTTTTATTAAACTGTAAAATATAATCTCAAGAACTTTCCAGTATTATAAAAGTCTGTGTCGTGTAGAATATCGTCAACAATTGTGCTGTCAACTTCGATCACATATGAGAAATACTTCAAAGACTATAAAGTACTGGTAAAATAACCTGCACTTGGTTACTGCATGACACCTTTGTTTTGATACTTGCCAACGATTCAAGCGAAGTGTTGATAAGATTCTCGCCAAAATCACCGAAATCGGTCCCTGTATGGGCGATGTATGCTTTTTTGTCGTAAAAACCGATAAACACTCCCCAATGCTTAAACACTTTACTTATGCAACAGCATAAAAATTGAAGATCAAACAAGACCAAGAAAGTAGCGCAGAAACAGAGTACTCTGCTCGCACTTGCTTTTTCTGTCATAAAAGATACAAAAACCTTTCGGAAACTTCAATTCTTCAATATACTCAAATATAAGAATTGAAAGATAGTAATGGATGTCAAGAGCAGTATATGGACGGTATGCATATTTAACAAATCACTGAATAGAGAAAAAAGAATAAAATCAGCACTCAAATTAAGAGGAACGTACTGTATAAATTCGTCGTTTTATACCACCCACGACACGTCGAAACTCGATCAAATCACCAATTTCTAAGTGAGAACAAAGTCTTTCTGCCTCCATCCATTCTGTGACGAATTCACCTGGTTTTAACATATTTCAAGTATCTGAAATGAAACATTCCATACAAATTAATGCTACTTTCCGTCAACTGTAATTCACGGCCTTCGAAGAGCGTCTAAACATTACAATGAAAAATCATGTTTACTTCTTGACCAACAAATGGCTATCACATTCATTCATCAGGCTCAAACCATTCAATTCCTGGAAATGATTAAGTTACTGTTAATATATTTCCGAAGATTAAATTACTGTTAACATCCGCAGTGAAATTCCCTCAGTCGATATTTCCACGCTAATCAGCAACTATGGAGGATGGAGCACTTCTCTTCCTTTTTCTTCAAGATATTGTCTTCTTACATGTAAATAAAAAAAAAAAAAAAAAAAACTCATTCATATTTGGAATCAAATAAATCAAATAAAAGAGTCCTCATTAAAACGATAATCCATTCTTAATAATAACACAAGTATTATTACATAGCATTTAAGAAATACCATTCGTATATCACGTATATCGTTCTTATATCATAAAGACTTCCAGACACTAATTATATCATTTATCATTATACGAACAAAACTATCTTTCCAAAATTTCAACTCATACAAAATAACCACCACTAAAACTGAAGAAATCTTTAATAGCCACCGCTGAAGTTTTTTCATGCTGACTTAACTAATTCCTGCACTAACATCAGTCATATAAGGATGCATTTTCATGTATAGTAGTATCGTCTATTCGAAGACCTATTTCGGTATGCGGAATTGTTCGCCAATCCTGTATTATTCACAGCCAATCCATAATATTTACAGATGGAACGAGAACATAGCATCCGTAAGACATATTGCATTTCAATCTCTTCATCCATTTCTTTGACCAACAATTTTCCATCTATTAATTAAAATATAATTTTTTACCTATTAATTAAAATCTAGTTATAATAGAATATAGCAGCAGCAATAAAATAGATATCGTGATTTCTCAAAGAATTAAGCAAGATTTATAAAAACTTACAATGTCAACAAAATAACATTACCTGTATGCAACCACTGCAATCGAGCTTGCTTCGCCCTAGCAACGTACGCTCGGAAATCCCAAATATGATTTACATCATTCCTTATCGGTTCTCAGATCAAAGCAAATCTCATTTCTCCATAACACCATGATTATCAAAATGGTAACCAGTGCTTTTCAGGCTTGCCTGCTTATATCTGCAAAACTAATGGTTACTTGCGGAAGCTTCATTTTTTTTCACATAAAGTATGCAAAAAATTTGACAATATTAGTTCTTATTGTTTAGTAAATAAGTATTTAAGTACAATTTAATTAAATGATAAAATAAAAGCATATACGAAGAACTTTGCTCTAGTGAATAAGAAAATGCCCAATCAATACCAAGATTTGGATTGGAACAGGGAAATGCTGAAGGAATGTAAAGAAATTTATTAACAGCATAATATTTACTCTACAACACTTAATCCTTTTTTATTTATACTTATTACGTTATAATAAGAATATGCTGTAAGAGATTTCAAACAAATATTTGATTTAAAGTGAAATTTTATTTAAATGACTCACCAGATTGTAAGAGCAATCGATTCATGCTGTAGGAATTAGAAGTGTTGCATAATTCTTCAGATTATTTTAATCAGTTCCTTTTACCTCCGAAATACTACAGGAATACTAAGAACTGACAAAAAAAAAAAAAAAAAAAAAGCGAAATAACCCATTACCACAACGAGCATCCAACCTATCAGATAGAGTTAATCACATCATTGGAATATCCGTAGATACGATGAGAATTAAAAATTGTTTTGAAGCTCCACCCTTCAAAACAATTTTTTCGAACCAAAAACGAAAAGAAACATTTTAGGTGGAAGTCGTTTCTGAGTGCAATTTCAACTCTGATCGTTAAAGTGAGAAGAGATGTCCTGATCACTTTAATAAACAGATCAGAATCAGATCATGCAAATTAGCAATGCTTTCTCCTCGGTACTTGTAAAATTCCAGGAGTCATTTTTAGTATTTTTGAATTCAATGTATTATCTCTATGATCTATCACATAAACTTTAACTTGTACATTCACATTGCACACAATTTAACTTGCATTTCAGTTACACCGTTATCGGTGTTTGACTTGTCTGACTTCACAGTCTGACTTACTCTACTTTCAAATAGTTATGTAGTAAAGACAACGAAAGATATTATTGCTTTTTATCGAATTGAATGAAATATCGAAAACAAAATGAATGCAACGAGCAAAGGATGCAAAGTCGGTGCAAAGCAGTATGGAAAACAAATACCATTTCTATTTGTAATTTTTAATGCCGCTCAACATAATTGCCTGGAAATGTTCCGAATTGACCTGTTCGTGATAAAGTACCTGGAACGGGAAAAATCTTTAGGGAACAAAGATGTTATGAATATCAAAAACTATCCTCGAAGACTATAAAAATGTAATAATATCAATTAGCTCGAAAGGTTTTTCAATCTTATTTATTTTGCAATATTATCATAACAAATTGTCGTTATTACTTGCAATTATCCAATCATTCTGTATCGTCAGTTTTTTATTAGTGGTAGCATAAGTTACTGCATATTAGATACTATAATTTTTTACGAATATTTCCGGATTTCTTCCTAAGTTTATGCGTAAAAAACCGAAATTTCTTGAGATTTAAAAAATGACGAAAGAGAAAAGTTTCGACTAACCAATGAACCAACCATCATCGCATTTTTCAATAACAAAAACGATATCATTTTCTTGGAGCTCAAGTTCGTCCGCATTTCTTGGCTTGTAAGCATAGAGGACCCGATAACTGAAATGTGGTTCTTTCAGAATATGAAGTCTATCTAATCTCGTAGTACTGTGCAAAATTAATTTCTGGTTGTCCCAATTATAACTGTATACTCTATATTCGCTAATAAACTACACCATCATCAATAAACCTTTATCAAACCTTCATCGTCCATCTTCTCCAACCTAAACAAAAATAATTTTCACGACACCCAATGCTGAGGACATTTTATTTTTCTATGCATCAACAATTGCATTACCTGAATAAATCGTATCAAATATTGTGTAGAATGAAGCAAGATAAAAAGAAACTGACATTTCCGCGTTTTTGGAAGTCATGTTCGTCGGTCCAAAAAGGTCTCCTTGGCCATACCTTTTCTCCCATTCTCCCATTTCATCTCCATTATTAGCCTTTAATGCTACTGCTGGATTTTCGTCTCTATAAATGTGAAATGTATTTGGATGAATAATATAAAAAAAACTCGATGAACTGAATTTTATTTAATTTAGTATTAAATTTATTAAAGATTCCGAAAACTATGTGAAGTTGAATCGGGTGCGTAAAGTGTTGGAATCTCTCCAACGTAAAACGAAGCAAAGGCGAGATTTCCCTTCCCTTATAAGCTTCTTGTTTAATGATAACGCGATAATCTTGCAAGTGAGATTTCCATCTCTTTCTTAATCAGATTGTTGGCAATTTCGGACATAAATGATTGATTCACTGCTGATAATAAATAACTATGATAAAACAGAAACCGAGACACGTTTTACTTACGATGTAAAATTGGCATCAATCACAAAGACAATCGAAATACTTGGACGTGAAGAGTCAATAAAATTTCCGATCGCGTGGTGTACGTGTTTTCTGCTTAACTGGTTTAAAGCCGAACAGAGTGCTTTGCCTACTGTTTAACGCAGTGATTCCGATTGAACCGTCAGCGATTTCGCTTATAAAGAACTAATACATTCAGCAGCCTAACAAAAAATGAAAGACTATTCGGCTCGATGTACACGGAACATTTGACTGAAGTATATTCGAAAATTGTCGGTAATTGCTTCGATAAACCAACTAACATTGCTTGCTGGAAACCTTCGATAATAACAACAATGAATGTATGCCAAGCAGGGTTTCAACAACAAATAGTAGAGGACATGATTCTCCAGGAATCTCCAACAATATCCATGATTAAAATTCATTGTACGTCAAATGTATACTAGTTGAGGTCCGGATTCTTGCATGCTCAAATATTATGCATTGTATGGTGACGTTTTACAACCTGATCCGTAAATGCAACCAAAATAGTGTAAATCTGTTGTTCCACCACATTGGTTAAGATGTCTAATAGCTAATATTGTTGTTGTTGACTGTTGCTGCAGATTGTTATTTCACATGAAATAAGCTTGCTGGATCACATCTTATTGTTTTGCCGATATATCCGGATTTTACTTTTTATTGAACAACACCATGATGCTCGTAGTGGATGTGCTGCTATAATTGCTGAGAAGTGCATCTAATATCCTTGGTATATATTTTTTAAATGATAAAATACACTTTTCAGGATATACTTTTCATCATTCACTAGGTAAATCGAAATATGGTCAGAAATAAGCATAAACATCAATGACGATACTTTTCATCATCAACCTCAACCGATAATTTTGCAATATTAGCAATTTTTTAGATAAATTTTTTTTTGTGAAAAACAGGATTTGACTCCGTGAGAATAGTGCAAACAATTACTTTTCAAAACGTTCTAAAAAAGACCGTAATTCATTAATCAAACTTTCAATGGCTTCAGAGGAGAGATCCAAGACGTGCAATAGCAAGTGCCTAACCTCGGTATGTGCTTGCAACCTAGCGCAACAAAATTAAAAGAAATTGAAACAAAGAAAATTACAGAATCAATGTTATATGCAATGACAACTTTTTTATTGCATTAGGTAAACTTAGACGAATCTAATATCCTAGAAAATATGGAAATTCCTCTCCTCTAACTCAGATACTTTCATGTAAATGAAGTTAAGTAATCTCTTTTACAGCGGAAGATTTCCTCAATAATTACCTAATGTGGAATAGGGAAGAGCTTAATGAAAATAATCAAAGATAATGACTGAAACTGAAAAAAAAGAATATAAGAGAAGAGAACCGGCTTAATATACGGTCTGCTCGACAAACGTTCCATTTTAAAAAATCATAGCATCCCATCATGAACTGAAAACTAAGAAATCAATTTGTTCTAAAACAAATTTTGAGCTTTCCAAAAATTTTCCATTTATATAATCATTTTAGCTAGTTTTATTTTTTAAAGAGAGAACAAAAGTTTAAAAATGAAGTATGAAAATGAAATGTTACGTTGAAAAGAAATAAAAAAGAGAAATGTATAATTATTATATGATAGGTCACTGGAAGGAAACAATACTGGTCATTACTTTTTTTCCTTTTTTCCTCTTTTTCCGTCCAAAAAATGTCGTAGAAGTATGGCTCGCTAATATTGTCATAGCTGCAATCTTTATGAAAATAAGAAGAGAATTTCTTCTTTTCTTTTTTCTTAGCAAAGTTACTAAGATCTAATGATATCTCATTTTCAATCCATTTATGCTTTTGCAGTGAGTAATTGCAGTGAGTGATTGTTTAATTGTTGCTAATATCGTTGAAAATTATTGAATCTTATTTATTTTTCTATGGAGAAAAAAAATGAAAATTCTGATTGTGCAAATAGCGCAGAACCATGAATTACTTGGCAAGATGTGGTTCAAAACTAGTAACAAACACAAGATGTTCTTCAAGAATTTCAACAGTTTGATCAGTTTAAAATAACAAATATCGACACAATTTGACGAAGTTTAGTCATTTGGTGTATTAGAAAACTATCTGCTCTGATTTATGTTAGAAATTATAGTTATTTTGATATATGATGCGTGAGAATAACAGATTTATTCATTTAATGGCAGATGATGATACCTACTGGTGTCGCTTACGTGGTTATGAAGTCTTATGTCAAGAAAGGAAGCAAGAAAAACAGAAAAGTAAAATTAATGGTGCTACAAATGAACTATCTGCATGCTTTTAGTGAAATAATGCTCTAATTAATATTGTTTCTAGTTTGTTTCTATTATCTTTCAAGAAAATGAAAGCAAATAACTTAAACAGTCCGAATTTTGTTCAGTTAAGGATCTGATTAGTACTAAAAATGTTGATTTTTTTTTAATTTTGAAGAAAATTCATAAAAATTGAAGCACGAAAAGGCGGTAGACCTGATAAGAGTGGTAGTGACACGTGGTGTTTTAGGTCTATCCGGTATTTCATTACTGTCATGCAAATTGATCTCACACACTTCGCGAACATATGATTTGGGAAAAATTCCAGTTTGTCCATGAATATTTTTACCTTCGATCCAATTGGCATCAATATTTCGCAAATGCCAAAGTATTTCACCCTATCAATTGTGAATTTAAAATCCGATTACTAGCAATGAACACTGAAGAAGGAAAGAGATTTCTCATCACTTTTTCAAAAAAAGAAAAAAATTTTTGCAATTACAAAGTTTTTAGTTTAGATGGCTCCCGAATATATATATACTGCAAGAATAAATAAATAAAGTTGAAACATGATGTATTTTAACAAACTTTTTGCAGCGACAACTCATTCTTATTTTTGGCGGAAAATGGAAATAAAGCGACCAGCTCGATTTGCCCAATCTTCTCATTATTGTTAATCTTTAATCTTATATTTTGAATTGTATTGATTGAATTCCACATAACTTTAATAAATTAATTCCTGCTAATACACTAAAATTTAAAAGCTGTCTCTTCTGCTTATTATCTTATTCGATTCACTGTCAAGGGAAGAAAATGCGTCGCAAAATGCGTCGTACTGAGCAGTAACAGGCAGCGCTTATCGAGAGATAATTTGTTACTAATAGTGATAAATTAGCTTAGCAAGGAAAAATAGAATAATTCTGTATCAATGAATCCAATTATTTAAACGAAAATATGAATTCAGTAATAAAAACGTTACTTGTACATAGGCAGAAGGAAAAATGCCAATTTGACCATTGTGTTCACCTTCCATCCAATTGATATCGATTGTGCGATACACGCGTATCACATCATCACGGTTAAACGATAATTCTCTAGAATTAAGCATTATATTACAAGCATTACAGTCGTTAAAGTTTCCATTAGATAATTAAAATTTTATTCGACGAATTGCTTTTCATTTAATTCATCCACATTTATTAAGCATAGCATAATTCTGGAGAATGTTTGCTCAGTGGTCCATAGAATATTTTGAAGGACTGGAAGTATCCAAAGTAAGAAGAACGAACTTGCATCAAAAAGAAAAACAAATTAAATCAGAAACGAAAAACCAGGATTAAAGTTAGGGACAATTAAATTAAAGTATTACTTAGGGCTGACAGCTTTGAAAGGGAACAGTGCAGTACAAGTTGTAAATTCAGTCTGAAACATTGCTTGAGGTGTAGTAGCACGTTCTGGGCGGCCAAATTCATTGATCAACCCACCAAAGCGATTAAAATTTTTTTGAAGAGCTGGAGAACCAGAAGGTCTGAAAATTTTAACTTGCATAACAACAATTAAATTATCACTTCTAGCTAACAAAAACAACAGGTCTCAAGTTTTGGAAACTAGCAGATCCAAAAATCGTGAACGTAAAATAGCTGAAAGATCAACTTCAATAGGGCCATAACTGGTGGGTTACCTTACTAAACATCATTTGTTAGTGATGAAATATAACCTGATCTACTAGATACTTCACGTTGACCAAAACAAGTATATTTAAGCTAAATGGCGAGTCAGCGCCTCATAAATTGTAATAGTTCCAACTAAATATATTGAAATATTAAAGGAAGAGCAATAACAACTAACACATATCCATGCCGTCGATTTCGTTGTTGTTGCAATTCTTCAGAAAGCTTCTCAACTTTTTGCTGGATAAAAACTTCATATTTCGAAAGCTTTTCTTTCTCCAGCACATTACCAGACAACTGACCATTCACTTTTGGTCTACCTAACAATTGGTTCTCTTAAAACAAGAAAAAAATACCAGTATTTAAAAATGCAAGACAGGAAAATAACTCGATCCCGGATTGCTGAGAGGCAGATTGCTACAATCCTGAGTATCCAGCAGAATTTTTACAGTCTTCTATGTTATTTTCCGAATAACTAAAACATGAAACGTAAAAAAGAGTTAAGGGTTTTGTTTTGCCGTTATCCACGGGAATCTCAATTCCAATATGTTAACTGAATTCAACATTTAAAATGAAAGTAAAGAATCATCCGTGTTAAGTGTTAAATGTTAATGCAGATTCAAATATGCATTCAAATTTGTAGGTTCAGCAAAGTAAAAGAAAGCAACAGTAACGTAAGTCACGAAAGCGATAACATAAGATACGAATAGTACAAACAACAGGTAGATTTGACCGAATGATTTGACAACCGGCTCCGTGTGTCTCGTAGTTCAACTACAAGGCTAGACATTTTCAAAGTTTGAGCAACAACATGCAGCAATACTTCTACTTCTTGTGAAGTTTGTACTAATATTAAATATTTTGGGAGAATCGAATCAGTAGAATAATGATTTGATGGGCAGATAAATAATGGAGGTAAAAAAAGTATTGGAGATCGATTGATATACCCAGCTTTTACTTAGGATTCGACTCTATTTTTCAAAAGAAACTTCGAAAATTCGCTCAGATTTAATACAATTATTTATCTAGAAACCATTCCATACAAGTCGAATAGAGGAATTCAAAAGTGTTAAGTTAATACGAAGAGACACACCTGGATTGATATAAGATAAGCAAGACGAACAGACTTTTGTTGTTAGATTGATCAGATGTTTGTGAATACAGTAATAGTTAGGAGCAGCAAGCTATTTTGATATATGACAATTTCCGCTTCTTCTATTGCTGTTGTTAGTTTTTTTAAGTGGAATTTTTTCATTATTGACTTATTTTTATAGTTTGTCTAGAAGAAGAAGCGGAAACTTAGTTATTACAATAATTATTTATATTTTCCTCATTTTTTTATTTTGTTTTGTTTTACTTTTTTTTTTGATTGTGATTTTTTTCCTTTTACTTAAATTTCAATTTTTTGGCTATTAATTCCACTAAGCTTCCAGGCAATCAACAAACTTTGTAAATACGTTACGGACTGATCCAGGATTTTCTCCGATCGCTGTTGATTTAACAAGTTTATTCAGTTGCTCCGTGAATGATTCTCTTCTTTGTCCAATGTTTTATAAAGACATTCAATCTCATTCCATGATAAATTATGACAAGGCAAATCACAATATAAACATTTTGAGGTAGACTTTGTTAGTAAAAGAGGCATCATCGTTAGATGACCCCTTGCCTCGCACTTATGCCTCGCACTTACGGTTCTGCTGAAGCAAAGCATTTAGTAGTGTGATGATGCGATAATGAGAATGACGGACAACAACATGCTGCAGCACCTAACTCATGGCTCCATCCAGGTTCCCATTCTTCAGACTCACGATTGAGATATTCTGAGGATTGCTGATATGGTCTTTCCAGTCTGTTTTGACTATCTACATAACGCCCAACACTTTTACTGCGACTCGACTGGAGTTCACGGTTTCTGAATGAATCTGTCTGATTGTCACATTGAGGATTCGGTGTCCAAGGTCCTGTAAACTTTTTTTTTTTCTTGGATGTTTTAGTTTTCTACATTTGGAGATAGCGTTGTTGCAAGAATACAATAAGCATCAAGAAATTTTTTCTTATCACACGAATAAATGTCAAGCATCATGAATCTCCATTTCTCGCAGAACTTTCACATAGTAGAAGAATAGAATGGAAGTGAAAATTCACTTACTGTTTACTCGCTGCACGGTTGTCGTTGGAGTCGAAAGTTTTCTTTGTTGGAACCTTAGCACTGAAGGACCTGAATAATTCTATATGGATGTGACTTGGAGTGAAGTATGGAACAAAAGATCAAGATGTGAGAAAAAACGAATCCTGTCATACTTTGCTAAAATACTAATATCACTCATTCTAAAAATGACAAATTAAAGATCCAATCAATGGATTAATTTTATTTCTAAAATCGTAAAGAAAACAGCGATGTCATCCAAAGAAGGTAAAAATGAAAAATGTGTAACTGGTATGATTACATTCACACCTCTAGATGTTCACTAAAGTGTTTCAAGTAAATTTCATCGAGACAATTTTAAAATAAGATAGCTATATCCATAGCTATACCCATATCTTCCTTAACGCGAAAGAAAAAAAATGCGTTTTCGAGTGATTGATATTTTTTTGTAATTTTACAGAATTATTTTAAAAGAAGAATGATTTTATACGAATGAAATTTGATATTATTAGAATTGCAAAGCAAAAACAAAATTTTTAAATATTAGAACGAAAGACTGAATTTTTTTTTGGAAAAGGGTGACTTATTGTCTTTAATCAGCTGTGCAATAGACAATATTGTGCACAAGACATCATGACATGCTATAACTAATATAATGATGATTGCCTCCTAGATATAATTATGCAACATTGATACAGTTCATGCAGTAGCAGTATAAACAAATACTAAAATTGCAATTCTTTTCGTTTATGAGTTCACATGAAATTTCAGCTTTCTTTCTTTGCAGATGTTTTACAGAAATTCAGAAATTTTATTATTAATGATGGGGCAACAAAAAAAATTAGTAATGATAGGTACGGTATCAGTAACAACAAAATGACACTGTCTATGGCTGATTCCTCAGTCACTGATATTTCACTCATTAGTTTTTAAGCCTTGAAAGTTCAGCACAAAAACAGATATTTATAGAGCGCTTTCAACTCATTGAACCAGGAAAAGATCCCTTCTAATACACACAAACACACACACATATACCTACACGTACACAACATACGCATTCCTTCCGGGCACAACAATTGGTGAGGAAGAAATACATAATGCACCTCCCAAATTGTAAGCATTAAGCATTTCTTCGTTTTACTACAAAACCAGAATGAAGAATGAAATGAGATAAAGAGTGAAAAAAAGCTCCTTAATCTTTTTCAATCCATGACAATTTTTTATCAGAATTGTGCTGTTTAATGAGCAGAGATGATCGAGAAAGGACTTGTCCATTCAAAATGAACATTCCTCATACCTTTACCTCATTAAATCTATTTGGGCAAATCTAAACACCTATCCACTATCGTATGTATCATTATATAATGGTGAACAATCCTCTTGAATATGCTGCAGTGAAATAGTTGAAAAAGAATTAGATTTAGAAATATGATGCACAGAACTTGTACATTTATGGAATGTTGCAGAGAATTGTTTTTGATCACAAAACATCAATATCAGAATATAAATATTCTTATTAGAATCGGCATGATTTTTTTGCAACTAAATTCAAATCAAACAGGCATCATCAATAATGTCAACATAGTAACAATCACAACTAAAAACTTTATGGTTAAGTTTTATGCCACTTATTATTTTAGATTTAGATTCATTTATTTTGCATTGAAGTGAGGGCTAGGATAACATACTATCAATAATTTATGAAAGTAATCAAAAAAATTGCTTAATTGATTTTCAAGCAAATGATTAGAATCCGAGCCACTGTCTCATAACTTACGATATAATATTTAGTCAAGCTTAGTCCTTTATTATACTCATTAATTTTTAAGCCTTGAATGAACTTTTAAAAAAGGCATACTTTATAAAGGCGACAGATTGGTTGGTGACGCTATATTGCAGTTAACCTTGAATCTGCTTACTGAATGCAGAATCTAAACATGCCTCAAAAGTAATAAAACTGCATTACGCTTAAATTCTATAAAACTGACTATAAAATTCAATCACGGTTTAAATCTTTTTCTGTTAACCTCAGCCTCTAAAAACCTTGTCATTATCAGTAACTATGCATTATAATTGATAATTTTCCGGAAATTAAGGCTTAAATAAACCTAAATCTCGTATTTACATCATCGTAAATCTCATTACAACTAATATTGTCAGTGCGTAATCGATAAAAAAGAGTTTTGAGAATACTCGGATGATGAGAAACTCACTGCTAAAACAAAATAACTGGACAAATTATGCGGACAAACCAATCGGTTGTAACAGATCAACTCCTTTTTCTTTTTAACGGAGAAATGGGAAGTATAATAATTATGATACAAATAAATTAAACATGGCCATGGTGATACATGTTAAATAAGGAACTGGTGCGGAAGTGAGGTACAGTGATCGAATATTATAGCCAGAAATCATTTTACGGTATGCGGTATAGCTAGCTTTGCGCCATGATATGCGGTTGGGAAATAGAAGTACTTAGAAGAAACACTTCTCCCACTGAGCGCAGACACTGATGCTTTACACAAACTCATTCCGCTCATAGAAAGGAATACCACAAAAGAAGAACCTTTCTTTGAAATTCCTTTTCTTTTCCTATTTGTTTTTCAAGAAATTCCAATGACATTTCAATTATTTTCTTGGAGTAATTTCAATGCCAGTAATGTATTATAGTTAATTCAGTTCTATGTTAATAACAGTACAGAGAACTGTGTAGCTGGGATGAACAAGAAACGGGAGGTGACGTGAAGCCAAGATGACGTAATCTAAGATGCGTGGTCAGTGGACAACTAAATTGAAGACCAGCAGTAATATCAACAGTGATCGAAAGATAACTATTTGTAAAAATGAACAGATAGCTGGAAAGCAAATTTTCCGATCCGTAAAAGGCTTTAAATGAAAACAAATCAAATTACTAGATTAATTTTTTTTATGACATTTATTTCTTCTTTTATTAATGGTTCCCCAGCGAAAGTCTTGAATTTTTTAACGAATGGGAGTATAGATTCTTGTTAAAAATTAACCTAGTAATTTGTTTTCATGAAGGATTCTTTTAGATTAAAATAATCGAAAAAGTAAAGCAACTTGCCTAACTGATCGACTGAATGCATTTTCTTGAACATGGTGTGATACCAATTTGAATTTTCAGTATGAATATCATGTTGGGGAATGGTACGTGGTGTACTTTTAAGTTCTTGTTCTGGTGCAGAGAGGTAGCTATTACGAATTTTTAATATGTCGCTGTTTGCCTCATTCTGTTGTCCTAGTTGCAACTGACAGTGACCGCTTTCAGGCTGCATTTTGGTCCTCAGTTCTATTGGTCTTGATAACGGCAACATTTCAAAATGTGGTGCTATCGTTGTAACGGTGGTTGACGATGAAGCACCAAACTGGCTTCCTGCTTCTTGAGCAATATCAGTCCTAAAGTTGCTTACTGGAACATTATCATTGTGATTGATTGATCTAGGTATTTCCAAGTTCTTATTAACCACTTCATTTCTATCTATTCTGTGACCGTTAAGGAAAAATGTTGGTGGGTTCAATGTAAGTGTAGGGCTGAAACTGATAGTATCTTTAGCAATGGATGATGTTATTAAAGGCGAAGAAAGTTGTGGACAATCATCAACTCTCTGTTTAACTGGTTTCAGTTTTTGGTAATCTTTTAATTGGCTAGATCCTGTCACATCATTGACTGGGTAACAAATGTAATCGTTGTTCTCATCGTGTTTTTGGATGATTGTTGATGGTGAAAATGAATTCGAGGAAGACGCCGGTACGACGAATGTATTGCTAGGATAAATATTAGGCGTATTCAGGGAGGCAATTACTGGAGAAGAAAGCGTGACTGCATGACTGGATGATACCGGAGTTATGCAGGATATATGCCGCTGTACCGGCTCATGTACAACCGGTATCTGTTTCTGGAATGCTGTGTGATTGGATGATTGAGGATTGCTGTTTGGTTTCGGCATTTTCGGAGCCAGATGATGTGAATTCGATGCGTCGTCATGATGCTGAACATTTGAATATTGTTCGTTTGAGTCGGAACCCCATAATGGCGACCTCGTACGGTCTTTATTAACTGTTACAGTACCACTTGAAAGTGGTAGAGTACCTGGCATTTTAACCTCCAATTTTCTGGCGATTTGTTCACGAAGCGAAGCAACTGACTGAGGTTTCGGTATTTCAATGCCGCTTTCTGCTCTTGGTATCATTGGATTTCTGTTACCACCATCTCTTGTTTCGGTTCGCAACGTCCACTTTGTCCCACCAGATGTAGACCCGTTTTTTGACTTAACTTGTATTCCTGATGGTGGAGGTGGAGGTGGTGGTGGTGTCATAGGCATCTCGGGCGATACTCTTCCGATCATCATCTGCAACAAAATTTATTACAACGATATTGTCTACGTACTACGTTCCACCTCTTGCGAACACAAGTTACATCAATCTGACTGAGCTAAACTGAAATTTCTAAGCATTTACCTTCAGCAGTCTATCATTCCGCTATTTTTATTACTAAAGCCATTTTCAAGTATATTGATTGTCTGTGACCTATCAAGAGAAATAGTTTATGAAGATAGAATACTTATGAAACTTAGAAAGTGAGAAAATGTCTCAGATTCAAAGGTTAAAGTAATCGAAATCTCAAACTTGAAAAGGGGATATTATCGTCCGAAAAAGAAGACATAAACAAATACAAGAAAAACTTAATCGTTCCACAAATTTTAAAAAGAAAAAAAAGTATGACATTCACCAACATGAAAGTATTATTAATCAACGTATTAATAATGTTAGAAAAAGTTGATGCTATTTTAATAACCGAAGAAAAACGTGTTGATAGCGTTCTTTTGGAGCTTGTTAGATTATTTCAAATTCCATTATTTTATTTAAAAATTTTTTTTTTTGGCACTAAATTTCACCTATCATCAAGAATCAAGAATACTTCATAAAGCGCCTTATTTTTTCAATCGAAACCGATTTTCGGCACAAATATGAATACCTATAAAGTTTCCTTGTTCTTATTCATAATCAACTTACATCATTTATTTAGAACGGATCATTTTACTTTTTTATTGATGGCTTTTTTGTTCAGTTCTCATTTCTTTTCTCTAATGCAAGAATATTGAAAAGCAACTTATTGTTTCTGAAAATACTTTGAAATCTGGAGAAGAAAATGACCGAAAGTTGATTTCAAAGCAGTTCAACTAAATTAGTAGTACAATGGTAAGAAAAGCGCTTTTGAAAAAGTGCTGCAGAAGATGAAAAATTTGCTCCATTTCCTATCTCTACTCCTGAAAATGAGCAGATTCTTAACTAATTTGTCGTGAAATGGCTCGCGATATTGAGAGGACAAGCAACACAAATATATGAACTGGACAGACTACCAGATGAACAAACAGGGTTGATGATATATATATGACAGCAAATACCTCTGAGCAAGGATTTACCTCTTCATTTCGAAATTCTGATTTTGCTGAAATCTTTTCTTGTTCATCAGAAGCCTGAAAATTGATTAAATTCAAACATTTAACATTTTGGTAGAGATTGCCGTGCAAATCCAAATGAAAAAATCTTAACAAAATTTTCAAGTTAAAAAGCTTATTTTGAAGACAAATTGAAAAATTTTGTACAAATATTATTACCATGCATATAGAAGATGAAGAGAATATTAATCAACGTTAACATATTTCAAAGCTGTAAAATAACACATTCATTGATGGATGGTACGATTGATTACTATACATTTGCAATGAATGCCAATGAAATAAAAAGTTAAAATTTTATTAGGAGCAAAAGAAAGGAAAAAAAGTGAAAGAAACTAACAAAAGAATTTAGAAATGAGGCAGTTAGAAAAATGTTGTTAGAAATAATCATAAATATTATATATTTTTTTTTCTTTTATGTACTTTAAAACTCGCAATCGCTATTGCTGCCACGAACAGTTTGTCTTATGATTGATGATAATGGATGAAGAAGCCAAAAGTGTCTAATGGATTTCGAGTTGATCTTTTTGTTTCTCTTCTTTTTTTTTTTTTTTTTTTTTTTTTTCTATAACTCTTAAAAAAGAAACACATAAGCATCCAATTACAATAGGAACATAATGAAGGAAACTTTTAGAAATACAATAGCTAACAAATGTTGCATGTTTACTTTACCGATTGAAATTGTAAAAATTATTGCCGCAGAACTTTTAAAGTTCAGGAAGACGAAAACAAAGAGAAGGCCCAAATACTGGTGAAAATTGGATTAAGTATTCCAAGACTAACACAATAAGACAAATTCAGATCTTTTTCAAACTTGTGTAATTTTAGAAATCTAGTAAAAAAATTTTGCTGATTTCAGCATAGTCGTAATTTTACTAATTTCCTCTGCTACGTTTTATGATAATAAATGAATTTTCTGCATTCATTAGTGCATCTTTTCGGTTTGAAAATCGCAGTTTGAATATGACAGAAAGGATGCTGTGGAAAAAACTTCACAAAACTTAATCTTATTCATCAACGATTTCGTCAAATTATTTTGAACATTACTTATTTTCGACCTGTGATGATAATTAAATAAAAGTTGTCTGGATGAGTCATTTATGCAGAAGAAATTCATAAAATAATAGAAATAATACAACAATTAAACAGAAAAGTCTAAATCAAAGATCATCGCTCCAAGCTTTTTGGTACAAAATTGTGGAAATTCATATTATGAAGAAGATAAATAGTAAAAAGTGGAAAAAAAGAAGAACAGAAGTGCTAAAAAACAAAGTAGCTTGTAATAAAAACTTGAGAATGTAGAGGTGAAAACATTTCAAATTTGTTGTTAATAAGAACTTGTCTCATGAATTAGATAAAAGCGAATTGTATCAAGATTTTTAGAAACAGGAATTGTATTACATTCAGGATTACATCGAGTTTCAAACACAGAAGATGGCGAACGTAAAGACGATAGGAGCAATTGTGCGGAAGACGTTGCTGGTATTGCCATAGCTGTTGTTACCAATGGGAGTGCTGCAGTTTGCAACTAGCTGTAGTTACTTCTTTAGCTTTCTTGAAAACTTAAAATCCCTCTCTAAATGCTTTCACACAGAAACGATAAATATAGCTTTACACAGGACATCGCCTCCCAATCACTACTAAACAGATTAGTTCATCATCTCCTTATCATGCCAAACTGGATATATTTTAAAGCCATCTCAAAATTATACTCTTAATTTATTTTAAAATCTCCAACCACATTATTTGAAATTTCAAACTGCCATTTCATCCAAGTTATTGTTGTAAGAAGTCTAGTTGTCTAGTTATTTGTTCGTTTTCCTTTTTTGGCAACTTTTTCAGTGATAAATTCTCATTTCTTTTAATCAGATAAAGCTCAACAAAAACTGAAAGGTATATTTGATGCATGGAAAATATCAATTAAAACTTGGTAATACAACTATCATCATTTATGAAACATTAACTCATATTAAAAATAAGTTTTTGAAAACCATTGGATCAATGGATATGACGCGTCGGATTTTCTGACGAAAAGTAGCTTTTTTTCGGTGAAACCAGATATTTTCAAAAATTACATATAAAATGCTGAAGACTGTAAATATTTGGTATTCAACATCAGGCACAATCGTGTAAATAAACGGTTAAAATAGTGAAGCAACTGACGATGCAATGCCGCTAGAGATGTAGTTACATAAACATTGCGCTCGATTGTGTTAGTACATTGATTTAGCTTTTTCGTTGTGAACAGCTCAACTGCAACCCAGTACCTTTATGACATTTTGATGAGGTGTTAAACGTCAGATATTCATCTACTAAGAAGTAGTAAAAGATAAGCAGATTTAATTGAATAATTTGAAATGTACAAATTCTGCAAAGGATAAGTAGAAGGATGAATGAATATTTGTCTATCATTATGTTACACTGATATGAACTGTTCTACTAAAGCATGTACAATAGCAATTATGAGTTTGCTTATAATTCTGGAAGTTTTATTGCATATTCCGACGTTGATTGTATTCCGGTATCCATAGTTGATTGAGTGAAACCGGCAAAATTTTCTCAAATAGAATTTATCCAGAAATGTGAGAATCTTGATGGTTAGACGATAAAGATGATGATTTATGTTCAGTCTTTTAGTAAAGTTCAGTCCATATCTGTGAAAGTATGAAATACCTTTATGCTTGCTAGCATTTCAAGAAAACCGCTGCTTATGGCTAATTGAAGTATGCATGCTACATTAAATATGACGATATCATTTCAAACTCAAGAATTCTTAAGCACCCTACGAATATCCTCAAAATACGTTTGCCATCAAAAGCGGTGAAAATTTATAAAAAAATCAATTCTATATCTTTTTTATTCCTAGTTGAAACTGACCATTATATCCATAAATGCGCGTGAAATAAGATACATATATAGGCAATTCCTTAATGAAAGATAATTTCTGCATATTCTTAAAGACAGCACAGGTTTATCGTTAAGCTTCATTGATACTGCTGTTTCCCATGCATTGAAATGATTACTAGTTGGCTTACATCATATGAAGATTCTGGGTCACCAAACTCAAATGCTGCAAAGCTTCCTTGTATCTAGTTCCATTGGTACTGGAGACAAATGTTTAAGATGCTTACCATACCTTCTGTTAACACAAATTCTCTGAAACAGATTCATAAATGATTTTTTCTCAAATAAATAGCACAATGAGCACAAGATAACACTTTTCGTCATCGAATTTCTATAGAATATAACTAATCGCTTAGAGTTGTACCTTTAAACATTTCAGTTGTAAGAATTAATAAAATTAAGATAGATTAGAGATAGGAACATCTCTTCTAAATTGGTCAAATATGTTCATTGATAAGTATGAACTAGACAGAAAGAATAGTTTTAAATGAGCAGTGTCAATTTGACAAGAAATAAATCGCGGAGAAAAACTAAACAAAACAAACGAATAAATAATTTTATTGAAAAAAAAAAGGAAACAAATCGAATTATATACGCGCCTTTTTGCATGACAATGCAATCAAACAAGATGTTAATCAAGAGCAAATAATGCATTTTGTAGGCATTTCACTATGACGTGGAAAATCATGCGAAAATTTTGCAAACAGCTAAAAAAAAATATAAAAACAAATTGAACTGAACTACTGTTCTCTCGTATCAAATCTAATCTGAAGATGGTCACGGTGTGAGAATGTGAAAATGATAATTAACAGTAGGAAGCGATAGCGGAACCTTGGAAAAAGCTAATAATGTAGGTGCAACAGTTATGGCCAATTGGTGGGAACGATTAATATCATGAATCTTTTAACAGATATTTATGTGTACCTGCATCTCGAATCATTTAGGCCATCATGTGAAAAATTCTTACGTTTGATGGCAGGATAGTCTTTGGACAGCTATTGAATCCCGGTAAGCAATTAATGTTGAACAAGGACCATTACGGCACTTTCGACACTTTAATTCAAGGTTAGGTTAAGTAATTGCCAGTGAAATCGACAATCATTTCCACCTGCCTTGTATTACACATTTTAACAAGTTTCTAATAATTGCTGAACTTTATCTTTAATAGTTTCATTGAAAAAAAAAAACTTAACAGTTTCATTAATAGTAAAGAAAGGTAAATGGGACCGATTAAATAATTGTATTCAAATTTACAAGGCTATAATTAGTAGTCGCTGTGGGAAATGGTGCCAATATGGTGGCTTAGACTGATTGGATCAAGATATTAGAAATACAGTTTAAAGAAAAAGCAGTCAAATAAAATGTTATGATCAAAACATTTTTTTGTTTCAAAAAGACCAAAATATTAAAAAAAAAAGTTTAAAGACATGTTTTGCTCTAAACTTTTCTTTGTCAAAATTAAGAAAGAAAACTATTAAAAGCAAAAAGAGAATTATAATTGAGTGATTCGAATCCATTCATCTGAAAAAGGGTCAAAATCAAGTCATCTCTATTTCCAGAAACATTTGCTAATGAAAGGAGCTGTCAAGAATATATGAAAAACAATAAGTTCTAAAAATACGTCAATTTTTGATGATATAAAGTGGCCAGATGTTTGATTGAGGAAACAGTCAAGTATGAAAGAGGGGTACTTGATAGATAAATGCAAGAGGAGCAGGAAAAATAAAGATGAGGATCAGATGATAGGCATAGTAGAAGTAGCAATGTTGTTAAAACGAAAGTTAGAAGTGATTGAAAAGGTTGCAAGATTTTCTAGGCCATACTTTTCCTACTATTTTTATCCATCCTCTTTAACATTTATAGATCAGGCCTTCCACTTTGTTCTTATCTCATTTTTATTCCTTTTCAAATTTACCGCCCACACTTTGACAAGTTACAGTAATTGAACTGCAACCACTGCATACCGTGGTAGGATTTATGGCTCTTAAAAGTCCCATTTTTTTTTTTCATTTTCAGTTTGTTGGTGTTGTTTTAGGTGATCGTAGTGCTGCATTAATTTCTTGGGTATGTGACAGATGTTGTACAGTATTCTACGCGTACGGATTGATATCTTAACTAATGCAGAATTCGTATTCTAAGGCTTTATATGAACTTAATTAATGAGATTTTTCTGTGCTAGTTGTTGAGTAATTCAGTGAAATTTGTAACTAGTAAAGCTATGAATGGTTTACATCACTTGATTTCAATCTTTAAATAGTATCCGATATTAATCATTTACTCGTTGTTTCTCACATAATAAAGGATTCCAGTAGAGGAAGGAAAAGTATTTTGTATGTGAAGATTAATTTGATACATGAGGGAAGTTTCTAAAAAAAATTTTTTTTACGTTATATGGATTCGATGAAATCATTAAATATTGTTTTACAATTTCTATCTATTCAGTGATGGTTGAATTGCGTCGTTCAATGGGAGGACGGGGCAAGAAAACTTCACCACCATTCCTCTCCCATGAATTTGTTATTCAAAATCATGGTGATATTATGTCTTGTTTATTGATGATCGTTGTCGTTGGTCTTCTTTTTCAGGTAATTCTTTTTTCGAAAAATCAAAGAAACAGTAGATGATATTCGTTAACATGAGTTATATAACAAAATGCATTGTTAGTTATAGCTTAGTTTATCTGCTAAAGTACACGAAAAACTTATGTATTAGATCATTTAGCTTTTAATCGAATCTGTAATTTTATAGGGTACATCGGCACTTGCAAGCATTTTCATTGTTGCGCAATACAATGAAACATTCCCGCTAACTGTAGATTCCGGTATGTTGAAAAATTAGTTTTTTTAAGCTGCTTTAATTTTCTTTGTAATGATATGTCTCAGCTCTTAGTTGCTGTTTTAGCTATCTTACGTTGAATATGTAATTGATTCTGGAAAGTGGTATGGATTTTTTCAAGGTAGGATGCAGCTGATGCCTACTATCCATGCAAGCCTAGTTCTTTTAAATGTCTTCACTATTATTGCTAATCAATTAAAAAATTGTTGGGGATAACCATTTTGTCGTCATGTGAGGAAGCAATCATTTAATTTTTAGGTAGTATCGCAAAAGCTTTATAAGTAGTACATGTTGTCTTTAAATGTGTTTAAAACACAGGGCAATTTTTTTTTCTTCTAGAACCACAAACTTATTATCGGACTGGTTTGAAAGATGTAGCAGCTGTTGTGTTTTATGCTATTGGATGGATTACAATTCATGCGATTTTGCAAGAATATGTGTTGGACAAATTGCAGCGGAAACTTCATTTGAGTAAAACAAAGATGAGTAAATTTGCTGAGTCGGGACAACTATTCGTTTTTGCTTTATATTCCGTTATACATAGTGGTAAGTTATTTTTCCTGAAATGATGCCCTCAGTATTTCTTGAAACGATGGCTTTAACATTTTTTTTCTAAGCTTCGATATAGTCTTTATCAGTCATTTTTGTATTTCATTGATTATGCATTTCACCGTGATTATACTCTTGTCTGACATGATTTATAGGCTACATAATACATGATTTACGAATGCATCTCGACCTTACAAAATTGTGGGTTGGGTATTCCGAAATCCATCGTTATATGACACTTCATCTGAAACTCTTTTTTATTTTTCAGGTATCATTACTTTACCTGTTGACTTTTATGTAAATGACAACTATTTGTTCACAAAATTTCCTAACCTCTTTCGTTTCATCTTATTTTTACATTTCATTCCCGAAAATGCACAAAATATATTGTAGATTGCTTATTGGTTGCATCAGTTCCCTGAATTTTATTTCCAAAAAGTACGTAAAGACGAAATACAGCCGCGAACACTGTATTCAGTTATTTTTCTTTTCTTCACCATTGCAGCATATTCTTTGAAGTAAATGTTTCACATATTTTTCTACCTTATTTTTACTTTTTTGTCCTTTAAATCTTGTAAACTAGTTAAATTTCCATTTAAGTGTACCATTTTTCAACTGGACAAAAATCATAAATTTTATTTACAAATGGTTGAATTATATGGGATGACTGTCCTGTAAACCTAAGTCTTTCGATATTTGCCCATAATTATATGGGTTTTCTGGAAATAATTGTGTCATTCCCTTATCCACCTATGTTTAACACCACACTCAAGTTTGTACTGTTTCTTTCCAAAATATTTTGCATAATTAATTCGATTCTAAAGCTTTCTTGCGAATTTGAGGAAAAAGGACGAGGGGCAGTTGAATAAAGGAGATAATTACGTACTCTTTGTTACAGTGGAATGTAAATTAGAAGTAGCGATATCAATTTCAGTATTTTTTTTCAGTTTCAATCGGCTGGCTCTAGCCCTCCTTTTTCTGGAGTATGTTTCACAAAATGTTTTCCATCTTACACGCTTGTTTCACTTTGCTGAAAAATGGAACATTGCAAAGACTGGGTTCGTTTAATTTTTGTTTCCGTAAAAGTATTCAAGTTGGCTATCGCAAAATTATTATTTTTTTAAGCACCGTCTGGTTGGAAAGAATGATATAGCTGAGATGGCATGCTTATTTTCTTCAGATCAGTTTTTTTGTTTTATTATAACAACGATGAGAATAAGTGTTTCCCATAATATTAAATCGGCATTTTGGCTTAATATGTTCATTAGAACAAAAATTTAGTTTTAAAATTTGGAATACTATATTCGTGGTAGTACGATTGGCGAGCGCAGTGTTAGCTGTACTTACATTATGGTATGGACTTCGTTCCAATGAAACTCCCTATATGGATCCGGTGAATGGAAATTTCAACACAGCGTTTGTCCGGTAAGTTCTTTTAGTGCAGAATTAAAATGATATTTGCAGTTTTGGTCAATAACTTTGTGTGTTAAATTATTTTCGTATTTCTGTTTATCGAACAGTTAGATTTACATTTGATTTTGCAAGTTGTTTAGAAATATTGTGGTTACAGGTTAAATAGTTTGTTATGTGTGCTGGCATTACAATTATATATGCTGTGGAACTTTGTTTTATTCCATGTCCGTCGCTACCGAGAGAAACATAGTAAAATTAAGATGGATAAGCAATTTAGAATCCAGCAAAAGAGAAGGAAGCATATAAACGACGATGTTAGTTCATTTATTCATCTCCATGTGTTATTAAAATATGTGGCTTGTGCATCTTGTTGTGAGAAGCACAGAATGTTTATTCCAGTATAACAGTTGGAAATATATATTGATAGTTCCACTAACTTCTGGAAGAATATATGGGTAAATTTCTCGGTAAAAAATCAAAATATCAGTCGTCAAATCAAACTCTGATTATTTGAATAGGCTGGACATTCTCGTTGAATATTTGAATAGAACTATCAGGCAATTGAGAATCACTGCTTGTGCAAGCAGAAAATTAAATAACATTGCTGTTGACATCTGATTACTATTAAAAATATTACGAATAACACATTAGTTAAGATTGCAGGTGCGCGATCTACCAGAAGCTGACCAACATTCCCGTAAGAGATGCAATTAAATTATTCAAAAATGACGAGGTTTTAAAGTGACGGGAGCATATGCCTTATTGTATGACGAAAATTCGTCGAACAATTTCCGCATATGATACATTTCTGTGAATTAAGGATGCTTTATTGTCTCAAAATTTTTAGTTGTGCTTAAAAGCATAAAAATCTATACACTAGGTTATGATTAGTACATTTTCCAATAGTTCTTTATTTCTTTAATCATTTGCTAGGAAAAGATTTTAATTAGGGCAAAGCAAAGGGAAGATTATATGGTTCAGATATAGCGGTTGACAAATCACATCATCCATATTCTAATTGTTGATTCTTGGTTCTTTTATTCTTTTTCTAGTTTTAGGCACCTTATTATCCCTCTTATATCTGTCAGCGATATTATGGCAGTTGATTTTTATGAAATTGCCTAATTTCCAATTCTTTTGGATCTTCATAACATTTTTTTGGGGTCTGAAATCTTTTTATATTGAAATCTGATTTAATAGTTGCAAATATATGTCAAGTAATATAAAATATGAAAGTATTATATTTAAATTATCTTTCAAACATCTGTTTCCAACTGTAATTTAATGCTCTTTTTTTTCCTTGTCTTTCTTCATTTCACATTTTCCTTCATCGTCAGTTTGCTGTAATTTTAACGTTATTTGTCTTGTGTTTTATTTTTTTAACATAACTTCATTTTCCGGTTGCTCGTCCATTTTAATTTATATTCGAACGATGTCAATAAGTCTATTTTTTTTGTAGTTAATTATTGGTAACTTTCTTTGCTATCTGACAACAGAATATCACAGAAATTAAACGGTGAGATGAGCTGATGGTGCTGGCCGAGTCGGTTCTCATAATTTGTACGGTTTTTTTGTCCCTTCAAACAACGGTCTTTTTAGTGAGTTATAACCAAAGACTACCTTCGAGCAGTAGTTTTGTTTATAATAGACATTAATATTTCATTCTTTATAAATTCAGCTGAATAATACATTTTAAAATCATCTGACCCTTCAAGTATTAGAGTACAATTGCAATACAAATTGTTATACACATGACAACAAATTACATAACTTAAAAAATACTCAGACATTGAATGAGATTGTCGAAATCAAAAATTCGACTCTTTCTAATTCTTGACAGTGTTGAAATTTTCAAAAATAATTAACGATGCTCGAGTTCAACATCGGAAGTAATCCATCCATCTTGCGACGTGTTAATGATGTCAGTAAACGATCACTCAAATGCCATTATCTGTATTGTGAAGCAATTGCCTAACCTGCATTTTGAAATTTGCAGACCATGTAAACGTTTTATTTGATACTCTGCTAGCCTGATTGTCGATATCTCGAGCATTGTTCTTAATTACATTGTTAGACTATGGTTTTTAAAATCTTTTACACTGTATCGAGGAGATGCAAGGTTCATGTCGGCATTTTTTTTTTTGATGGTAGATTAGTGCTGTAACTTATTTATGGATCAGTCAGTACATTTCTTCATCACTCTCGAAAAAATCACATGAGGAATTGATTTCTGCAAAAGGAATTGATTGCATATTGGATTTGGAGTGTGAATCATGAATGGCTTTCTAATTCTTATCGGCATTGAACTTAAAAAAATTTGAAAGAACTAAATGCTTCGTGAACTGAAAGATTGAAAAATTAAGTGATAAGTGTATTATTTTAAAACTCTATGATAAAAATGTACCGTCCATGCTAGGATCGATTTGATCCGAATTGCTATTTTCATCTGAGATGGAGCAGTTTATCAGCTCTTCTCTGTCCATAATGACAGTGGATGCTAAAAATCTGCATTCTGATCGTGACGTACAACCTTTGATCTTTTTAAATCAATTAGATTTTAAATATTGTGCCCAAAATTTGCTGGCCATAGAAGCCTGCAGTTGTTGCATTCGGCATGGATTGTAGTTCAGCTTCACTAAGAGCATTATACTGATTGATCATACATTCTAAGATACTGGGGACCACTCAAATGAAGATTTTTGAATTGTTATGCGGATTTAAGTCGTCACCACGGCAAGTACCTGTGCTATATGCATTTGCACTGTCTGTGAGAGCTGAGAGATGGTTCAGCGATAAATTTTCGTCGGTTGATACCGAATTCAGCTCTGAATTTGAAATCCAACATAAGCGATATATCCTAAAAATTTATTAAGAAAATTCTCATAAATCAGAATCATTAGAAGCCTATGCAAATTAGTATAATGTTTATTAAAACAATCGCATACCTAGGACTCACTGGTAACGGTGAGGAAAAGTTTATAGGTGTAAGCTGATCTGAAGTTGTCTCTGGCAAATTTGAGGCGTTTGATACGGATTCTAAAGTACTAATTTTACAAAAAAAAAATCGGAAAAATTCCTCTTCTCACTTTGGGATTTCCAAAGTGTATTTGAAATATATAGAGTTGCGCCAATTTTTTTTACAAAATAGTAGAAGAATAATATATCATACTTTCTAAATGCGAGAAAGTCCCACATAACGAGTTAGAATGAAGATCCCAGCTGTCTTCCAAATAAATATCCTCAAAAATGAAATCATCCATATCTCCTTCTGTTCTCTAAAATTTCATACAGGGATTTTAAACTTCATTCAATCTCATCTGATCATCTGAGTTCCAAAAAATTTCCAAAATTTTTATTGGAAATTTTCCGAACACACAGCAAGCATTGTTTATTTTCAGCAGTAGATTCCTCGGTTAATCGGTTGAGACCCGAATATGATAAATAATATAAGTCGCCAATTTTATCTGTTCATCTTAAATTTATCCATGAATAATTTCAAAAACTAAAGATTTCTTCTCAGATCGAATACATCAAGTTGTCTCCTTCCAGCAAGATGAAAATAATCAATGTTTCAGATGCATAAAAAGGGTTTACAATGGTGTCAGAAACACTACTGTCCGACGGACACCGTCGATGATGCAATAGTGATAATGCTGCATGTGACGTTACTGTTGGTTCGTGGACATCGTTAATTGCCAATATGCCATCTGCCATCTAAAAATTTCATATGTTCAGTTTTAGAATCTATTCTATTTTATGAGATGGTTACCAGCAATTTTAAGATCATATCAGACTTCATTACAACTTCAAATATGAATTGCTCATAGGTATTACTAGAACTTACTACTGCTGGAGGATGAGTAAAGTAAAACACTTATCATTATATTTTTTTTTGTCAATTCTTTGCCAACGTAATTACTTAATGTTATTTAATAAGAAACATACCATGATCGTTTGAAATGCAGTTTCCATACTTTGTTTTACGGCGGATGTTTCTTGATCTGGAAAGTACTTATGCATTTGAGTGAAGTTCGTTGAATCGGATAGCACGAAAATTATACAAAATCACAAATCCCACTATCAACTCATAGATCGAAAACGCCTAGTACAAAGAATAACAAAAATGAATGAAATCAGAATCCTCTATGATAATCCCATATGATAAAAACAGAGTGTGCGAAAATAATAGAACAGGGAGAAATCGATAGCTGTTTAGTAAGTTTTCATCCAAAGGATCATGTTCTAGAGCATTCCATATCTATCATCCTTTAACCCTCATTTATAAATGCCTCTTTTTAAAATGTTTTCATCGCTTTTATAAAAATTTTTTCGAACTTATTCAAATTTATCTAATTAATTTGACGGCAACAATGAATAAATTGAAAGATACGTGCGTCAACAACGAATTTATATTGCGGTTATTTGATATCCCAATTGTTGTGCCGTACGTCACTTTTTCAGTGAGACAGCACGACACAATACTTAAGGCTTTTTACTTTTATCCTTTAATTTTTTATTTTTCGAATAGGCTTGGCTATCCTTTCATGTCCTACTACGCCTTGGATCAACTTGAATTCAAACATAACTTCCGTCATTCACAAACCTGTATTCTCAATTCATAGCTTTATCAAACCGTAGTTTTTTCGATGATTGAACCTAATATTTGCTTAGTTTGATCTTGCTCTGTCACGCCTGTCATGTCGCGTACCATATAAATTGTCAAAGATGTCGCGAAAGTTGCAAATGAGTGGTGTTACTGGTATTCTTGCTAGGTATTTGAAGATATCGAATAACTCTACTTTGTGAATTGAAAGTCTTACCAAAAGTTTTTGGAGTCTGAAGTGTCAATTTAAACTGTGCTGGATTTAGGTGTTTTGGGGTATGTCATGAAAGTGAGTACATTTATCAGGCTTAACTATTCTTTCTCAAATAATTGAATTATCGACAAGATGATCCCTTAAATTTCACTGGTACAATCAAATATGTGTCTTACATGAGCATTTTAAAGAAACTTTAAACAATGGTATAGAAATACAAGGCACATGCCACTTCATTTTAAATCATACATGATTCACCATAGCTGGAAATCTCTTTTATGGCTTAATTAATTATGTACGTCATTAAATATTACAGATAATCAAATCATACTTAAACTGCTTATACATTACCAAAATGCAATCATTAAATTGCATTTAAAAAAATAAAGACTAACTGGGCTCTTTATTCAAATCACGAAGCTTGAGCTACATTTTTTTCATATTCAATCAAATCTGGAAACTAAAATCTACTGAGAAACCCAGTTAGACATTATAGCATTAAGCAATCACATTTTTATTTCCAAATTCCACTGCTATTGATAAGCGTACCATATATTTGTTCATGTGTCCACTTTAATCGTCGATGATAATTTATCACTGAAAATCAAAAAATTCTATAAATTATTTTAAAAATATGAAATGATTCAATAAATTCGACAATTTAATTCAACTAAAAACGTTCATTTTCCATCAATGAGTTGCTGACGTCAAACAACAATTGGCTTTTATCAACCTAGTAAAATTTCCTGAACCAACTTCAGAAAATCATACTTCATCCAAATCATACTTCAGAAAGTAGGTCTCTCGAAAAAAGCATGGATTTCTTCTTTACTAGTTCTGGGTCATTCAAGATTTACCAACCGCTGTTTCCTTTTCAGTATTCATTAATTCTGCTGTTAATATTCCGTATTCCGATTTACAGAAGCGATTCCAATCATTAAGTTGTGGATCCATTTCCTGAAAGAATATCTTAAAGTCTTGAGCAATATTTTGCATTGAAATGTGAAATAATTTCAATATGACTAAATTTCAATTCAGCATGGTAATTCGAATGATTCGAAAAATGGATTTCGAATTCACATATCAAAGCGTGGAGGAATGAAGAAATTTACCACATAATTAGTAAAGATAAAAATGCAATCATACAATTATGCTTGCTTTATCGTTCTCAAAACGAATATTTTTACTAATTTGCAATGACATACGTTTCTATTATAGAGCAGACAACTTTCTTGTGCAATATGCTTTATCCAGTTGATGAAAGTGTTGAAAAAATAACGTGCCAGTGAAGGAGATCGTTTAAGATCGGATAATGTGAAATATGTTGATGAATGGGGTGATATCATATCTTTTAACTTAAAAACATTTTTAAAAATGAAATCTAGTTGAAGAAGGAATTTGAACTTGAAAAAATGTTATTGGTACTTTGTTCTTGATGCAACGAATCCTACGGTGCCAATCACCACAGTAGAAATCATTGTCATATTAGTGGAAATGGAGTAAGCGTGTTCAACTTGAGAATTGTGTTCAACTACACTTCTCCTTAGTTCTCGCTAACTTTTGAAAACAAACCAAAATTCACCATGTTTATTAAATTATCAAATGTTATTACAGTCATATCCATACGGCTAACATTTGCCATTATTTCATTATAAAATTGTTCCATTTCGTCAAATGTAATACGACCATCTCCATTCAAATCCATTATTCGGAACCAATATTCGATGCTTAGATTATAAAAAAAATTGCTATTTATTTTGACTTTAACCGAAAAAGACAGTGAATAAGATCATAATGAATATGGCAGAAGCTTGGTAAAGTACTGTTGCTAATTATTCTAATGAAAGTCAAACAACCCAAAAAACCGATAGCTTTCCTAGCAGTTAAATTAAACAAGACAATTTGATCATTAAAAAATTATCCTCCTTCCATAGACTCACGTATAAACTGTTTTCGAAGTATAATTACTCCAATACCGCAAGATAGGCTAATCTCAATGAAATCTGAGATCATCTGACAAGCTCAGATAGACGATTTTTTACGATCATAAAATCTATACATGCAGAAACGAAGCTAGTATTTACTGACCTTTTCGGGTGACATTTATCAACTTCAGCTAGTAAGAAATTAACGAATGCACTGTAACCTGCAGTTTGTTCCACTGAGCTGTTTGGCGAAACAGCTCCAGAAAAGATACGCTGTACTACCAAATTTGTTAAAGCTAAAAATTCTCCAGTTTGCAATTAATATAAAGAATATTTTAATTTAACTCCTGAAACCAGTTCAGTGCATCATTGAGTTAACGGTTATGTATAACAACTTAAATGAGCTCTTCATAGACAAACGCAAACGGTTTGACCAGCAAAAACTGCTACCCTAATTGCCAACTTTTCTCAGTCGTAACAAAACTTACCACCATTCGAATAAAGAGAAAGATCGAACGGTGTCAAGTAATTCTTTTCACCTTTATCCAACATACAAAAATTGTAGTATATGACGTAAAAATGTTCGTAACTAAAAAAATCACGCTCTTCATTGATCTCGGCTCTTTCCAACATAGCAATTGCCTGCAATATTTTTTGAAAAAATCCAACGCAGCCAAATTGGAGATGGAGAGTTTTTAATTTATACCGAATTCTGTGAAATCAAAATGATTCTACTCGGATTACATTTGCGCTTCCCTTACATTAATCAAACTGCCCATAACCATAGGACTGGTTTAAAATTAGCACATAGTATATAGAAAAGTAAGTTACCTTTAACAGGTTTGATAATTTCAATTCTACAATCGAAATATGTTTTCTCCAAGAGTGACATACAGTCCAGAAAATGCGCGCTGTCACCTGAAATACTTAAGATTTAGAAATAAATTGGAAGAGGTTATGAACAAAAAATTCTTCATTAACTGTTTTTATATATGCTTGATGGAAGACGATAGCTTCTTTCAAGAAACTCAGTGAGGGTAATGTTTCAATCAGGTCCTGAATAAGTGCTTCAAAATCATCTGCAATAAGGTAATTCCGTTTTCCATTCGTCAAAATGTAAACAAAACGCGAAGCCTCATCATGAGCGTTTTTTTCAAATCTGGAAAAAGCCGAAAAAGTTTGTTCAGCTTAAGAAATTTCAGCAAGATTTCAAATTTCCAAGCATAAAAACAATATTTTTTTCGTTTGAAATATGCAAAATTAACATTTGTTTTATTTAATGGACAATTGAAATTCCTGGAAGCATACTTTCTCCACCAGCTTGCAAATTCAGTGAAATTAATATAATTTGAAGTTGAAGTAGAAAAACAATTATAAAGTGGCTGCTTCCAAAGTGGACATAGGCCGGATACCAAACAAATTTCTTTCATATGTGACGAATTAATCTAAAATAAGAATGCAATGAGCAAATTTATTTATTCTCTAATCTCATTTATCCGGTTCAAACAAAGCACAACACACTTTGTATGAAAATTTCATAATTTAATTAAGCGTACGCTTATCAAACTATGTCAATCAACATGTTTACACACTTATTCACATGATGATATAAGCGTTCGTTTTAATACTCTTTATTAAACACTTTTTTGAATTGTAACCTGATCATTATATTTATGAAATAGTTCTGTCACGGCTTTTAGGTTGCTGCAACTTTCATTTCCATGAAGTGGTATACCGCAAGGATAATGAAAGCTGAAAGCACTTACTGTTAGAAGATTACGCATAAAAAAACTTTCTTTCCAACATTTTGAAATTTGAATCGAATTTAAAAACTGATGTCGTACCGTGGGATGTTCAATGATATTGAATCAGCTTTCTCAAGAATGTCTACTTTATGAAGCGTTGATGAGTCAAGATCATTTGTTGAAAGTGATTCGAAGGAACTGAAATTTGAAAAAAAACTTCAATAATTTTGAATTATTTCGAGATCCATCAAATCAGGACTTCATATTTGGTAGGATTTTGACCTTTCATTCCTTTTTTCTTCAATTCTTTCAGAACTTGTTGCATCTTCGCTCTCCTGAAACATTCGAAGTTTAATTCCTAATTCGGTTATAATCGAATTTTTACATTACTTCTTATATATTTAATTTTTTTGCTCTAAATTTTTAAAAGTAAAGCTTAATTTAGCCACTACAAGTCTATCAATAAGAACTATGGAGCAGGCCTAGTAAAAATCTCTACCATGAATATTTTTTCTCTTTGTTATTTGTATATACAACTTAAAAAGCTAAATATGATAAGCAATTAGGATTTGTGCTTGTCTGCAGCGTTTCAAGATATTTATCTGTTTCTGATCAAATTTGCTACACTGATATAACACGAAGCAAAATTTTTTTTTTGTCATGGGTTGGACGATAATTCTCGCAAGATGAAAGAATCCTAAATTTTTGGGTATTGTATGTTTTTCAACGAACCGAAATGTTGTATAGCTTGAGGAATTATGATGAATCAAAAGAAAGTTACGAGGAAACATAAACTTTCTAAGTCAACTATCAGTCAGCTTATCTAAATATATATTGATTTGATTATGAAACGCATTTCCTTTCTTGCTTTTTACGAAAAATACAAATACCTCGCAGAAAATTATAAGATCATTAATTCACGGGAATTGAATGAGGAGATGTCAACTACTCCAGTTCACGTTTTGCATAATAAACACAATATGCATATAAGACCTCGAAAAATTTGATCGTACCGAAAGGAAAGATGATGTGCACCAAGAAATATCATCATCATTCAGATTATCAGGAAGTAAGTTATTCGATATAGCTTCAAGAGTGGTATCCTCTAGCTGCTGCTTATCATACAATGTATCACCATCCACTATTTGCGAGCTTTTCAGTTGTGACTTCAAATATTGTTTATTTATTAAAAATATGATTATTAGTTAAAAAATTTGATGCGCAAGAGAATTAAATTCAAGCACTTATCTTTTAAATTTATGATAGGTATGAAAGTTAGAAAAGTTCACTCACTTTAAAAACGCTTTGCATTTAATATCTCTGAAGCGGACCTCTACACAAGTTGTATAAATTTCATTAATAACACTGATAACGACAATACGATACCTTTTCTGTTTTTTCCTCAATTAATTTTTCCTCGCAATCATTTCCATCCGATGATATAACATAAAGAATTTTGTCATAATCCAAATGTGATGGACTTCTCGGTATTTGTCTGCTGCAATTCCAAGCATTTTCCTGTTTTTCGAAAATTTCAAACCATTTGCATCTATAAAAAGATACCGGCAAAATAGCGTGTTTCAATTTGGACAGTATTATTTTGGTGCCTTTTGCGTATTGATGAGAAGAATACAAGGCTAAAAATATTTTCTTCGCATGTTAGTATGACCGCGATTCAGTTCTGACTTGGCTATCGTGAAAAATGGAATTGTCGGATGGGTGAAGTAATCATCAAAAGCAAGCTTACTTTTTTGGCGTTTCCAGAAACCTTGTAAATATATCAAGATTCTGAAATGATTACGATCAGCTTACAGTCACGTTTCACTCAATAGTATCATTTCAGTTCGAATATTCACTGATTGAACTAATGAATTCATAAAAAGACAAATAGATTGCAACCATGTACGCAAATGATTCATTTTTGTATCCAAAAATTTCGAAGACAATGGATTTTCAAAAACTTAGGAAGTTTGGTCCGTCATTAATTTATGCCGATTATTCCGTCTGATGTTTTTTCCAGGATTTTTTCGACTTTTAAGACAAAATTTTAAAACTGTCTTTCAAATTTAAAGAAGTCTTTTAGTTTATTTCCATACATCTTGAAAAATAAATTTTTACTGCCGCTGTAGGTGGGGATTAATAATACTTCTCCGCTATATCTTAATTTGTATTTTTGAATTTATGAATTATTGAATTCTAATCGCTTGCTAAAAGGATTCATTTCTAAATGTTTTAAAATGGTTTTTACTTCGCATTATATTTAATGCGTTATTTCTCACAGAAAACACTCATTGCATGCCATATTAGTATTGAAATTAATTAAAAACTGAAATTGTGGTTTTGCTTGATTCTCATAAAGTCTTGATTTTTTATTTAATTCTGAAAAAAATTGCTTGTGCGATGAAAATAATTCACAGACCATACATTCGTAAGTTATCAAATTAACAATAACATTACCGAGGGCAGAACATTCAGATCTTCACTAACTTCAGTTTCATTGTTAACAGCATCTATTTTAGGCTCATCAGAACCTGCACTGAAACGCAACAAGGAAGTACCAAAAACAATATTTTAAATTTCTCAAAATTAAGTTAAAAACAGCAGTTCCAACCGTCTCCAGTGCAAACTTTGAGGCATTAGTTCTAAGTGATACTGTAGGACTGTAGTTGGTGAAATTAGTAAAGAAGAAATGTAAAATGAAGAATGGTACAAACTTTCGGAAATGCCAATTCTTTCGAGGTATTTGCACGGCGCAATAGGATGAAAGTGGTAGAGATATCATGGCACTCTGAATGCATAATTCATAACTAAATTTAGTTTCAAATCCAAGAGCAAAAACTAGAATAAATTATGCTAAATTAATAATTCTCTTTCTAAAAAAGCAAACAAGATGGGAATCAATTCCAAACAGTACCCATCAACATTTATCCTGCTTCAGAATTCTTCAGAAGTTGCAACATATGGTAGTTAAACAACGTAAAATATAAGCACTTACGACCATCTCAGTGAGATTAGATTTCGAAGTTCGCACAGGTGTACGCGATGGTGAAAAGGGTGGTAACAACGATGTTGAACTGTTCTGTTGAGTTGTTGCTCTATTGATACAATTTTTATTATCAGTTTTCTCTGATGGCCCACTTAGATTCATTACATTCATTACGAAACTGTAATTGTTATTGCCATCATCAGTTTTAACTTCCGTAGCATTTTGACGTGGTCTTGACTTTTCAAGTTCCTATAAAAGTATCCACAATCAAAGAATCATAGAATATTATTACATTTATTATGACAAGCTTGCTTCAGATTCTCTTTTCTCAAGATAATGATTTCCTTCATATCATTTTTAGTGTAAAAAACTGATTGTTTCCTTGACTTCAGTCTGTCAAAGGAAGGGCGAAGAAATAAAGATGGCATCAGAATGACACGAACTGTCAAAAGATGGAGTAGAATTGAAGTACAAAAGCACACCAATGTAGAAGTATGAGATGCAAATTGTTTTTTATAAGAAATCGCTAACGTTCCATCAGTCATCTAAAAGATCTCTTATATTACTCTTTCGGAATCATGTTATTCATTGCATGTAAAAAATCTTTTAAACAGTACCGCAAACTTTCCAGATTTTGAATGCAGTTATATTTTTAAGCACAGATCCTGACTTTGAAACGCTAATTCTTTGAAAAACTTCATCAGCAGGTAGATTAAACGAAATACTTGCCGTTACTGATTCCAGTGCTGTTTGTATCTCTTATTCCGTTGCAAACTATTAATTTCACGAACTTATCTTTCTTAACTGAATAAATGGATCAAGAAAATATTTTAGTTGAAGCAATATGGTTTGCGAAACAAATGAAATCTATTAGTCTAGTTTCTCTAAATTTCCATTTTACAAATGGGGAAGAATAAAATAATTTTTGTTGGAATTATTTTTTAGGCCCTAATTCAGGATACCCAGATAGCTAGACTTGAGGTCATCAATCACACAACACGTTTTTTCAATTAAATAACCAAGTTAAAAAATAATTTTTAAAATGAAATCCCAAAAAAATGTCATAAAAAGTGCTGGAAAATGGAGGACAAAGAACACGAATAAACAACACTGCTTGCGGTAGGCAGAGATTAGCACTATTTCTCAAGGGATATCGATTAACTGAAGAACTTAAATAAGTACTTTTTGACAGGTAAATGGTCAAAAACTTACTTAGAATCGCTTTCCAGAGAATTCTACATGTTTCAGTTTGCACTTCATTCACATACCGCGAAAATCTTTTTTTATGACTTCACTTGATCATAACATTTCAGTGATCGTTTTTATAGGCGTCTGCATTTACCATAACAAAAAACTTAATTTATGCATAAAAATTTCCAAAAACAATGGATTAGTATTTCTTCTAAATGAAGCGAAATACCTCTCAAAATATTTACTGTTTTTCATTCAACAATACTACTGATTAGGCAAATGCAATCGTTTACTGTCGCATGTGATCTGGGAATTTTTCCTCACACAATACTTTGCTGGGTGGATAAACAAAGCCGTTTTCAGAAGATATAATTGTCATTTGTGGATATTGAAGTTAAACATTTTCAAAAACACAATTGCTGAGATCCGTATTTTGTTACTGTGGAAATTATGAAAACCCAAACGCATTTATATACGAAAAGTCCGATATTTTCTTTCAATAAAATAAATCTAGAAGTAGCTTGATATTAGGCTGAATAAAGAATTAGACAGTTTTCGCAGGATTGACAAAATTATCTCAACTCATAACTAAAACTCGCATTGGCGTTGTACACCACTAAGCCAATTTTACTGCGAAAATCAGATGAAATACGGCTTAAGTTCACTTCGGCTTAATTGGCAAATCGCACTGAGGCACGTCACATAGGATTATTCGTTCAGCATCACTTTATAAACTGTCAGTACCTTCCTTCCATAATTTCAATGTTGAATCTTGCGCAAAGATAATATTTTACTTAACTTCGCAGATGCTAAATTATTTTACAAAGCACTTATCATCTGCACTTTTATAGCCTGCACAACATGATAAAGTAATAACTTTCAACAAGACAGTGAGATTCACAAAAACGAATTTTAATGAGTGTAAGTAGCAGAACCAAAAATTTCAACAATTTCCATAGCTAACTGTGTAAGTTCGCCACATTCATGCAAGTTTGTAAGAATAGCAACGCAGGTTCCACCAGTGCCGGCGAAATTATGGTCCGGTTTGATAAGGAGAACAGATGACGCACCCACAGCAGCACCAGTGTGTAAAAAAACTCCTTTTCGTGACCAGGTATCACTTAGGCCTCCGTATTTTTGATCCTCTCCATCGATTTTATACCAACCGAGAGCGTACACATTTCCTCGATAATCCGAAATTTCACCTTTCCAAAATGTTTTCATGGTTTCGGCGTTGAGCAAAGGTTTCATTCCATCGCTTGCCATAGATGAATGTTGCGCTGCATGATAACTGAATACATGATAACTGGGATATCAATTTTTCTCTGAATTCTATGAATTTTTTCATTGATTTTGGAAAAAAATTTGAAGTAACATTTTCAATATTCCAAATACTCAATTAGTCAAAATTCATATATTTTGAATTTCCACTTTATACGCCAACTATAAATCTACCGATACTAAAATCGAATTTACCTATAAAGCATTGCATTAGCGAAAATAAGTAAATCATTGACAGTGGATAACAACCCACCACCTGCCCATTTGCTTGAATTATCTACTTCCGGAACATTCTTTAATTTATGATCAGGATCACGATAGTAATACCTGAAATAAAAGATTTGCAAGAACGGTGTCTGATTTTACAAAGCTGCATTTCGCAAGAAGTTTCCAATCATCCAGCAAAATGCATATGTGAAAATTATACGAAAACTTCAGTGGAGTTTCTACACAATTTCAAAGTGTCAAATATTGATTTCCTAATTTAAAAAAAAGTAATCGGTTAATTGATCAAAGAAAGTACAGTATAAGATCAGTAAAAAAAGCTTGATAAGAAATCGTCAAAATACCTGGCTCGATTACTGATGAGAGGAAAATTGAAGTCGAGATATGAGTGATTCATTCCTAGTTCCCGGAATAATTTTGTTATTTGATCTACATAGCTTTCATTAGCTGCTTTCTCTAATGCTGCACTAAGTAAAGTAAATCCATGAGTTGTGTACTGGAATTTACTACCTGGTTCTGCTACTAATTCATCATTTTTAAATACTTCCAATGCATCTTTTACATGTTCATAGTGAATATTGGAAAAAAATTCCGATTTATCCTTGAGATCGACCCTTTGATGTCGTACTTTATCGCTTTTACTGTATTTTTCCTAAAAGATTGAATTGATTTAAAAAATTTTTTTCCATTTATCTAAAAGTGCTAAACCTAAAGAACATTATTTTTCCACTTGTTTTAATATCAAAAATAGGTGAAATAATTCATCAGAAATGAAAAATTCGCATGACACCTTACTATCTATATTTATCTCATAATATTAGCTAAGCAAATCATTTTATTTTGATCTAACATTGTACAAAGAAGTACAACAGATACAACAGGTAGTTGATAGATACAAAGAAAAATTAAAATTTGTGCGCTGAAAAAAGTTTTTGAAGAGATTGTTTGAAAATGCTCAAGCAAAAAGGTAAAAAGCATACCTTATATTTAAACTTTATTTTTTGCAATAAATTCTTCACATCACTATCAATGCCTGTTTCAGCAGCTTTCCTTAGTTCTCTCACAAAATCTTCTATGGTTGGCTCAACTGGCTACAAACACAAACGAATAGAACTGTTAGAAAAAACATTTAGAAATAAATCATCATGAGCCAAAAAAGTTTTCACATCGTGATAGCTAGAATATCATCATCCAGTAATTCGATCACATGACCTGAGTGGAAGTGGAACAAAGATCTTAGAGTTGTTCACGTTGAGAATGCTGTTGATCTAGTTTGAAGGGGAGATAACGATAAATTTTTTCCGAAGATATTGGATCTATGAATTTTCTAAAATTTTCAAAGTAAACTGGTTTAGACGACAAATGACACGGTCGATCAAGCTACGCTTATTTTTATTTTCAACTATTCCCGCACGAATTACAAATGCATTTTATCACAAAAATGTTATCGATCACTACGAACATCCACGAAATGTTGGAACATTAGATAAGAATGATCCGAATGTTGGCACTGGTATTGTTGGATCACCAGCCTGTGGTGATGTTATGAAACTTCAAATCAAGGTAAATAACTTTTGAAGGAAAATAAATCTTGCAAAGATAAAATAAAACTGCAAGGCCATTAAATGTTTTTTTTTTTTTTTTCTTTCAAAATAATATTTTGAAAACAATCAGTCTTATCGCTTATTTTATAATGTTACTTTTGTTTGAAGATATTTCTTTTGCATCCTATGATAGCAATATTGCAATCGTAGGAGTTAGAAATTTACAGCAGTGCTTATCACTCTCTAAAGTCAGGTCGATGGAAATGGCAAAATAATTGATGCGAAATTTAAAACATTTGGTTGTGGCTCAGCAATTGCATCAAGTAGTTTAGCATCCGAATGGATTAAAGGCAAGACAACAGAATTTGCCTCGAAAGTGAAAAATGACGAGATTGCAAAAGAGCTTTGTCTGCCTCCAGTCAAACTTCATTGTTCCAGTAAGTCATGGATTTTTGGCATTTGTTTCCTCAACGTTTCTTCATCTTGCCTTCTCACATCTGACTATTTTAAATTAAAATGTTTTTGCAGTGCTAGCTGAGGATGCAATCCAGGCAGCTTTAAAAGACTACAAGAAAAAACAGGGGAAATCGAATGGCTGATTGATAACAGTACATAGTTATCACATAAATTTGCACTATATTCGCTTTATTGCTTCTTGAATATTATTTATATAAAATACTTATGATCTTACTCGGAATTAGTAGATATTTCCTTATAATACATATGTTTTGTTCATATTGTTTGTAAATAAAATTCGAAAGAATTTAGTATGTTCTACGGTAAATTCCGCAGTCGACAGTTTCCTCATTGAGGTTAATCGCATTTTCATCGAACTTCTAACTTATTGCATGCATAAAAACATACCCCAATACTACATCTAGCTGTTATTTAACTAATTGGGAAAAAGGGATCTACCTTTTTGGATTCATGGCAGTTTCAGCAAGTGGTAAAAGATTTGTAGCTAAATGCGTCAAGTCTTTACAGCTCTGCTTCTTTACCAACTGTACACTCGGTATTTCAGTACCAACATTTTGGCAGAGTGAAGGAAGTGGTTGTAACATAAAAAGGTAACCGTTTTGTAATGTCTGATACCGCTTGTGTGGCTCAAAAGTTGACGGATTGTTATAGTAGCATCTTTCTCGTTATATTTCTTTCTTGGAAAATCCGGCACATACTCCTGCAATTCATTCCTTACGTATTTTTTTCTAAAAGTAAAGCTTCAGTATGTTTCAGTAATCAATATAGATTTTGTCATATTGGCTATTTATAAATCCGTTTCTCTGACTGCTAACTCAAACAAAAAAAAAAAAAAAAAAAAATTCCCATAATAAAATGTCGAAACCTGAACAGATGCATCCAAGTCAAGCTTCCCGCTCTGAACCAAACGTGCGGCAAGGGCTGCTGTTACAGATTTACTTATACTGGCAATTCTCATCACCGTGTCGCTTTTGCACGGTACCAGGTGTTCCACATCTGCGTAACCGAATCCCGTTCCCCAAACACATCGACCGTTATGTGAAACACCTACAGACAACCCTGGGACTCCATTTCTTACCTGTACCATAACCAATTCTGAGCATCAGATGCAACCAGTTGGTTTCATTTAATAGTTCAATGATGAAAAGCACTAATTATTGAATATTATTTCTTATTAGAACCTACTTTCCTTTCTTTTACTTTTTATTAGAACCTACTTTCCTTCCTTAAATGATGACTTCAGGCAGGGATAATGAATAGGAACTATATTGCCTTTAGTATTTTCTCATTAAGAGACTACCGATATGCTATTTACACGGAATGACAAAGTGAACATGTTAACTCTTAGCTTTTGTAAATATTCATATTATTTTTAACTCTGATTCATGGGTAATCAATCCATAAGAAGAAGAAGAATAGAAACAAAGTTACAAAATATGTTCGATGTTATTCATTCTGATGTTCGGAAGCAGATTCTGCGGTTTCAGAATTACGGAATCTGGCAACTACAAAAAAGACAGTTTGCATAAGTGTTACCAACATGCCCTCTACAAATTAAACTGTAAATGATAATATTTCTCTTATCGGAAAACTTGAATTACAAAGATGTTTCTATGCAGAAAGTAGAAGTTGCAACATCGTAGAAGTTGCAACATCGTGAAACAGAGCAGTTCCCAATGAAAATCTCTAAAATTAATGAACAATTTCCGAGTGTAGCAGAAATTTTCACAAAAAATTTGCTTCGATTTCTGTTCAAGTCTAACTATCTTACTGTTAATTATTTCCACATAGTGTCAAGAAGGAATACCATGAACTGCTCCACGACACTAGCAGCTTTCTTCTTTTGTTCAAAATACTCTGCAGTACCACTGCACTGACGATTCGCACTGAGCCCTAGTGCAACAGCACCTGTGATCGATAATGGAAGAGCCAACGAATGATACCAGCGCATTTTCCACTTGTTGCTAAAAAGCCTGAGAATCCACACGTTTCGGTTCACTGTCGAAAATCGAAGTAGTAACAAGTAAAACGGAAAGCAAGTTATGCGGAAAAATGCGGCTACAGCAACCCTGCAAGCGGTGGTTGAATTCCACCGAACTGTATCTTCTCTAGTATCGAGATGTAATAAATTTAATTAACAGATGAATTCACTTCCACTCTTGCTTTATTGATATTTCCTTAACTTCCAGGACTTCTAGTAAATCAACTCTTAAAATCATATGAATGAATGTGTATGTGAGAATATGTATGAGAATGTATATTATTAGAAGGTGTACATGCACAAAGGAAAACTATTTCCTAAAAGGTAAAGTTACTGTTATAGGAAATGGGACATCTGGGACAATTGTTGAAGCTCTCCGTTTATCATATCAGTTTTTTTGTAAAACAATTTATTTTCAATATTTCGCTTAGTACTAAACATGGATTTTTCAGGAAAATACATTCATGTCCCAGTGATAACATATCAGGAAGGTGTCACACGAAATACAGGTGTAACTGAAATGAACTCATATCATATCACACCTTCTCGGTATGTTTTTCGTAGGAAAATGCAGAGTTTCATGGTTTAGTTAAGATTTTGACTAAAGAACAACATATTGGATGAGGAATGCTTTAGTTTGAGTTCAGTAATATAATATTAATATGATTGTAACAGATTTTCTTAGAACAAAATAGAAAAGCAATCATTGGAAGTAGTTGTAGTAATTTTATATTTCAGTATATTGTAAATGCAGAGTTTGATTATTAGAATGTATTTTGTATCCAATAGATAAAACTTGATGAAAATATGCTTTCATTTTGTTGTCAAATGAAAAATACCGTTTTTTTTCTTTTCATTAGATCTGAGCAACGTTCTCATTACGTGAATCCGTGTGTAAAACGTTACGAAGTAGATAGCTTAACGGTTATATACTGCTGATGATTAGATCGTAGAATTTTAAGTGGTGAACACAAAAAATATTTGAAAAGAAAAAGAATTGAACTTATAATCTAAGCACTGTTATTTTTCAGCGTCCTATTTGAAAATAGTGCCCTTGCTGAAAAAAGCAGTTAAATTCTGTGACATGCCCACTGCATGACAAAATGAGTATATTATTTAGAATAGTTTGATGACTAATATCAAAGAAGTTCATCGACCGCTGGATCGCTTTTTACATTCAATTGGATAATCTGGAAAAATTTGCAGCCAGTGGTATTGTCGACAATGGTAGCACGTGATACAGTTTGGGAAGCATTAATTAGAAAAATAGATTTAAGATCGAAGTCTGCCATAAGTGATTTATATATCAGGTTGACCCAAAATACTGGTGAGACAGCTAATAGACCTAAAGGATGTCTTTATCCAGTTTTCTGCAACAAGCGTTATTGTCATTGTTCCAAATGTTACATGCAGTCCTTCGTTGTTCAGAAAGTTTTATCATTTTATCACCATTATTTTTCATTTGATAAGATGCATAAAATATTGCAAAATATTTATGCTTCTTATGCGTGGTATTGCAATGTCTAGCTATCAAAATTATCAAAACAGTTTAGATGTCAAAAAGTTTTCGAATGCTTAGATCAGCTGCGTGTGAGTGTCACACAAGTAATGTACGTTGAAATAATGTATTGTTGAAGTCTTTCAAATATGTTTTGAATTATTTGGAACTTTTAATACTGCGACTGTGATTACTGCGATTGTAAAGATTATTTTGTATTCTTGAAATGAAACACAAGAATAGATCTTGAACAATGAATTAGAACGGATGTATGAATGAATCAACCGATTAAAATTTAAATGTTACTTATGTGTATAGGTCAATCGGTTTGAAATTTAAATGATGAAAAATGTGTTCCCAAGTTAGCATCCTGTTGCATACTCCGAAAAATATAGTTACAAATTTTTTTGCACTACTTAACTTTCATTTTAAATTGACAATTACATGGGAACACTTCGTCGAGCTTTGCTTGAAACAGATATTGTTTCATCAATCACTTCTATCAATGGTCCTTTGATTTTTTTTCTTTTTAGTTTTGCGTGGTGTTCCCGATTACCGTACTTTAAATATCAACTAAGTTCACATTTCAGTGTTCTGATGTTTTCCTAATCCTGATCGATAACATAACACTGCTTCCTTTTTTTCTATGTTGTAGTAGCAATCCTTCCAGAATTTTCAAGTTATATCAATTCACCACAACTTACTGCACCTTTTATTTAGCCACAATTTATTTCCCGTTTTGTTCACCGGAAATTCTGTTTCTTTTTTTTCTACGTTTCTCGTTCACAAGAAGTATTGAATTCATAGTGCGAAAATTACAAATGGAATTAGCTGTGATGGTAATAATGCATTGTTCCTGCAGGCTAATGGAATTAGCTGTGATGGTAATAATGCATTGTTCCTGCAGGCTAATGGAATTAGCTGTGATGGTAATAATGCATTGTTCCTGCAGGCTAATGGAATTAGCTGTGATGGTAATAATGCATTGTTCCTGCAGGCTAATGGAATTAGCTGTGATGGTAATAATGCATTGTTCCTGCAGGCTAATGGAATTAACTGTGATGGTTAGGCTTAGTTAGAGTTCACATGGATTTAATACAGAGGAATATGAGGATTGTGTTTAGTAACTGTGGTTTTTAATTTATTCTATGACTAAGTCTGAGATGCGTTGGGAATCGAACGTTTATGTATGTCTCAGCTTTTTTCTTGTTTCAACAAATAATAATGAATTGTTTCAGACGAAAAGTTTTCTAGGTATAGTGAACGATCCCGAAATAACATGGGATATTTCCAGAGCAACACACGGGATGAATACCAAACATAAATGATATGTAAGAGATCGCAGGCGTATTTCCAACTTTTATTAAATTTAGTTTTGCACTATAAGGAAATTACAATGAGTATAGAATGTGAAGACGGCAAACGGTTTGATGCGTGAATTTTTTCGGTGACGATGAGGTGAAACATTCCGATAACGCTGCTGGCATATAAAGGTGAATAATCAGCTAGAGCGATAGAAAAGAAATAGCTGTTTTAGTAGCAAGATTAGTGATAAAATTGATAGCAGGACTTCCATTACTTCACGTTACCACAAACCATTGCCTCGTTTTTTTGCTTTTTTTTCGGTTAATGATCTCAGACTAGCCTTCTTTCATGTTTCTAATTATTTGTGTTATCAGTCTGCTCCATAAAATTATTCTGACCAGTCTCATCTGTAGCACAGCATCGTACTAAATATGGCGAAGCATGGTAAACAGTTGTTAAGTACATGGATTCTCAAATAATTCTTAACACGAATGTGAAGAGGAATCTGAATTACATGAAATGTTCTTAGAAATCTTTACACAACACTGATATCAAGCAAAAGCAAAATTAGTAACATCCGGCAAATCTGTGTCAAAAAAGAATTTCATCCGTTCAGAACAATTTTGAGACCGTCGTCAAAGCTCAGGCACTACTGAAACGAGCTGATAGCTTAGCTTATGCTTAAATAAATCGGCTGCATTAAGCAGATCGCACATATCCCTAATGGTCCTCGTATGAAAACCCCATCGCAATTTCGCTTGGCTGTCAGGAAACTAAGAAGTTCCAGATGTGAAAAGGCCCAAAGCAAGAATCAACTACACCGCTAACTTTAATGAAAATCGACAATTCATTCAACTATGGTTGTGCAATCAAATTCAATATCTTTTGTAGGGCATTTTAGTCGGTTGCCACACACACCACACACGATGCTTTGGGTTGTTTTCCGTTGTATTCTCTATCATTTAAAATCATAATATCATTTGTTGAAATTGATGCTTTTTCTTCAAACTTGATGCTCCTGAATCCTTCAAATTGGGACTGAATTGAAATTGTTGTATTAAAATACCAATTAAATTTTTAAAAAGCTCGAAACATGACCTATTCCAGTCTTACAATTACTGATAACGATACCAGAAGAGAGTATGAAAACTTGTTTTGTGATTAAAGAGAGAAATAATATCGCCATTAGTCCTCTTCAAATATGAAACGAAAATCTCTCAGATAAGAATTTTCCCTCCTGTAGAAATTTATGAAACACAAAGAAGGAATAATCTCTTGAATCTGAATTTTAAGATCTGAATTTCAAGGAGGTTCATAAATTCCCTTTGTAGATCCAAAAATGTCGAAGTTTAACTTCAGTTGGCATTAATACAAGAATTAGAAAAAAAAAGATATCATATGATAAAAGAGAAGATTGTTACAGATTTTATGAGTAAAAGTAAAAGTGTACAGATTTTATGAGTAAAAGTAGTCTTTAACATGCAATGTTTTGCGAGAGTTCCCAGTCTTAAAAGAATTCAGTAACTTGCAGAAATTATTCTAATCTATTTTAGTCTTTATTTTAATTTCTTTTTTAAACAATTTTCAAATTCAGGAATTATACAAAGCGTTCAATAAAGCACCCAACAGATTTCACTGGTAGTAACATGAAGAAAAAGCATGGGATCCTTCGGAATCAACGCCAAATGGTGCCGACTACCATTTTTAACGTTTCGGCTTTGTTTTTGTAAATATACGTGGCGTACTACATGTTTCTACACATTTTATAGATTAGTCGTCCTCTTTATCTAAAACAATTTCATTTTTGCTAAACAATTTAATAAACCATATGTTTTTTTTGTTTGAATGAAAAGATATTACAACGCAGCTATCTTATTTTGTTAACATACCTGCGTTTCAGGAATAATTCATTGTTGAGTAAGTTGATGAAGCACAGTAATTTGTTCAATTTTAATTTAAAAATGAGTGATGCAATAAAATACAAGAATTTTGTTCAGATCGAACCGTATAGTTGTTGATATGATTTCGCTAAAAGAAAAAAGCATTTGAAAGAAATTGTAAGGGAAAATATTTAAAATACACCTTCCTTTCTTTAATTTCCTTTCCAAACTATCATTTCAAGGAAAAAAAAAGAAAAACCGAACCAAATGTAAACCAGATGTTCCAAATTTATTTAAATAGAAGCATTTTGATGATATTTCAATTCCGCATAAGTAGAGTTTTTCCTTCTTTTTCACTTTTTTTTAAATGCATAATTACTTCTGCTTTAACTACTGCTTTTATTGCTGTTATCATTTTTGAACTTAGAAGAAAGGAAAAATGAAAATTAATTGAGGAAAAAAATTTTTTGACAAAATATGATTCAATTTGATTAAAAAATACATTCAAAAATTGGCTACTTCTATGCTAAATAAATCCAACCACTTATACAGTATATTCCCAGTACATCCGCATTCCGATAGTTCCATCCATATTAGTTCATTTGCTTATACCATCAAAGGATCAACGAATCATTTCTGTCATTGTATTCACTTTTTTAATATACTCTGGAATTTGTAATTATTTAGTGTAACTGACAACTGATGCGCTATCAGAGGTCCTTATGGAGAAAACAAATTTACTCGACTTTACTTTACAATACGATTTTCCGTTTTCATTTACTGTAATCAAAGCAAAGATATTAGGAGATAAAAGTAATCCAAGAAACGTACAAAAATTTGAAACTTGGCTAACCGGCTGAAAATCAAGTTGCACTACTGTATGATTACTGCTTACTATCTAATTGCTCAGCTTCCAAAAAATGTACTCAGCCACATCTCACTATTCTGAGCAACAACGTTGCTGTAATTCGCAGAAATAAATGATTGCTACAACCTAGTAATTTTGGAATTTAGAAAAACTCGAAGATGATTCGACAGTGGAACCGAACATCAATACATTTCAAAACTTATTTCACAGTGATCTTACACTTCTGCTTATTGTTTTGTTGTTTCTATTTCGTCCTACTGTTAATTACATTAATAGTAGTGAAGATTAATTCATTCAATGAAAATATAATAAATAACCCTTCAACAAACAAAAAGGTATTAGTTACTTTACTGCATCACTTCGATTTTTTTTATTAATTTTCTGAAATTAAATTTGCACTTTTCACTGAGCAGCAAACATTTTTTTCGATGAAATAACATTAATTTATAAAGAGTTTTTCCTTGCAGACATCATATAGGAGTTGCAATGATAATGAAAATGATGTTTTGGTTAATCCATATCAATACGACTGGACGATCCTGGAGAAAACATTTTGTACCGCACTGTATCCAAACCTAACAGTTATAATCGTTGTTCATTCTGCCACCGATCACTTTCAACAGCGTGTACTCTTACGGAAAATGTATGGCCAACATTTTTACAAGCAAGTTGGATTTTCCATCTATCAACAAAAAAGATTTCGTAATTTCGGTTCCAATTATATTTCGCTTCAATCTAGAAAACTTTAATTTGCAACGGTGATACTTCAGTTAATACAAAAAATGCTTTTCCCAACAAATGAAGTGTAATAACAGGAACAATTCTTTTTTTGTCCAATCCATAACTTTTAATCCATATTCGAAAAAAACGAGTTTTTAAAAATTATTTGTTGAAACTAAAATTGATGCGATTTATACATACGTTTGTAAAGTTATTATTTATTATTGTATTGTTATTATTATTATTATACTTATTATTATATTGAAAGTTATTATCATATTGAAAAAATAAATTATTTGCAGTATGGCATTACGATACTATTTGCAGTAGGTATGCCAGAGGATAGTAAAATGCAAAAAGAGCTACTTGATGAATCAAGGAGAGAGCGCGATCTTATACAACAAAACTTCCGTGATAGTTATAGAAATTTGACGTGGAAGGTTTATTTTAAATATACTTCCCTTTCTGTAGTAAACAACAAAATGGATTGTCATTAAGAGTACGCTAAGTATATTGCAGGGAGCAGTTCTTTGTTTACTACACTGTAATTAGATTTCCAAAAAAAAAAATTTTCCGATACCTAATTGCTGCAATATCCATTTCATACTTTTTTTTTTTAAATCATTGATTGATTTATGGGAAACGTATGTAAGACGTAGATGATATAAACTCTGAGAAGATTTGCAAGGTATGAGCGATTTTCAGGCATTGATGTGGCTTCGCTTCATCGATGAATACTGTCCGAATGTACAGTATATCATGAAACTTGATGATGACGTTGTAGGCAATATATTCCAAATGCATCATTTTCTGAACGAGCGTATTAAGGCAGTAAGCTTATTGGAATCACAGAAGCAAATTTTCTGTCGCATCATTTATAATCGACCAGTATCACGAGAAAAGAAAAATAAATGGTATGTCAGTATTTAGATAAATATACCATTTCCATCTTTCTTTTCTTGCATGAGACTGGTTCATATAAATTTAAAGAAAGGTTTCCGGAAATCTAATAAAATCGGTTATTATTCTGTTGAAGGTATGTAACAAAGGATGAATTATCATCTGAATATTATTCAAAATATTGCGTGGGTATGGCAATTACATTCACTGGTGATTTACCAAGATTGTTGTTACGAGCGGCCGTGAAAGAAAAATATTTCTGGGTTCGTTTCTTCCTATCAAAAGTGATAGCATAGTGTTGAACTTAGAGGTTGGAAGGCATAGATTAAATTTTCGGGCTATCGTAAAACTTTATTGAAATATATTAAAGCTGAAAGTGCAATTACTTGTCTCCAAATGACAATTAGCAAAACTTATGCAAAGAAAATAGGATAAGAATTTTACTAATTTACCACTGATTGCAAGCAAAAAAAGATTAGACGATTTATGAATTTTGACCGAATGAGAAGTTGCATTGGTTAGATAAAAATATCATTTATTTGTAGATCGATGATTACTTTATAACTGGGATTTTGTCCAAGAAAGTTGAGGCTCACTTAGTGGATTTAAAACGAAAAGTAGTGGTGTATACATGGGAAGGAAGTGAAGAAGCGTTTATCAATGGTGATATATTCTTCCGTTTGTTCTCAAATATATCTCGTGGCTTGCAGTTATGGCAAAAAATTGAACATAATTATTCTAAACGATTTTCGAATAGCTCTAAATAATTAATAATTTTTCTTCACTTAATTTAGAAAATTTAATGCATATCTTTTCAAAATCCTGTATATATATTTTTCGTGTATATATCTTCATGTATGTATCTCTTTCCTCGAAAATTGATAGAATTGAATTAAATTTTTTTGGCAAATATCAAATAAAATTATTTAAACTCGACGATATTACGAAATACTTGTTTCGTAGGAGGATGAATAAACTTTGTGCCCAAATAATTCTTGGATAATATACTGAAAAATAATGGCTATTGCATGAGCAATCAGTTATAGGTTCCAGAATCCAATATTATAACCATTAATTTTTTATTAGGTTGAGAGGGAATGGAAGAGAAATTTTACGAATATTTTGCTGAAATTCATAGTTAAAGACATTAATTTTGAAATAATGCTATCCATATTAGCACTGTACATTTCCCCAAGCAAGTTTATTAGTGAACGAACAACATAAGGATTAGTTTTATCCACACTGAGAGAAAATTATTTTAAAATAGAAGATTTGAAGTTTGCTTAACTAATCGAAACTAGAAACTTTTATTGCTGCTGCAACTTTCTTCCGTAAACTGGTCAAGTAATTTGAGCATAATGAATATATTAGCACAGCGAAGACATTTCAGGTATATACATTCCAGAAAAAACATGTTCATTTGTCCTTGATCTCTTTCTCGACAAGGTTGCAGCCTTATACTATGTGGAAAATGTTTTGCGCAAAATTCTGTCCTGATGTTTTCCCAATAACAATAGTGTCATAAAAGCAGCCAGTGCCCGGCGATACTAATTCTGGAAATGTACTGCCGTTATTCCAAATTTTTTTCAACTCATGGATCAGTAATATTTATATTCTATCATCATTAATCATTAAAATTTCGTTCCTTTCATTTCAACCGGATGTTAGTTGCCTTTTTCTTTTGATAATGTAATAAACTAGATTTTCCGTTCCTTGATAATATTCATTAATTCGGATGAAATTTCTCTTCCGTTTTGGAAGTTTACTTTAACATTGAAAATCTGTGCTATTTTAGCAACATATGTTTCTTTTTGTCAGACTTTGCAGTTGGAAGAGATAGAGCGCCAATAGGCTTATCAATACCGATCGGCTATTTAATGTAAGAAGAAATCTCGTATAGTAATGTGTTTTTCTTGATCCAAATTTTATTTGTTGAATCATTTTATTTAATTTTCCATCTTTCAATTGGATTGAATATGTTTAAAGAGCCGTCAAACAAGGTCTTCAGTTCCAACCATTTTAAATTTATATAACATCTCTGCTTTGATAAAATTATTTCCAGATATGCGAACTCAACGTAAACAGACAATTATTTGATAAGAAAAACGAACATTATGCGGCATACAAATAACCATTTATATGCTTCCTTCCTTGCATAAGAAAGGAGTCATTTATTCACTTACAAGCAGCAGAACAAAGATATCGGAGTAACGGAAATATCTGAAAAATGTAGTTTTTTATTTCAAGTTGAAAAAAAACTTTTCTCAAAGAAATGTAAAGCTTAAAGAGTTGTAAAAATACTACGAGAATTCTCACTGATAATTAATGACTAATTTATGGTATGTTGCATAAAGTTATTGTTAAGTTGTTGAAGTGTTTCGCACATATGTAGCAAAACTCAATTATTTCTTGCTTTATCCTACCATTTCAATTTTAATTTCATCCAGGTGACATCTTCGATTAAGCACTTAACAAATTGAAAAACTGACCCGCTAGCATAATGATCATTACTCGAAATTCTAGTCGTGGAATTACAGGAAAAAATTTGTTTAAAGTAAGAGTGCTGGATACATAGACAACTTTGGATAGCTTCACGCCAGAAATATTGCTACAGGAGAAATTAATGCTCTGTGAACAAAATGATTCCAACTAACATTTATTAAGGGAGAAAATTTCACATAAGTCTTCACTGTCATGACTAAAGGCTTTAATTAAGACAACATTATCTCTTACTACTAGCAACACGGCGGGAGTTTACTAAGTTTACAAAACTCTGCGGTTCAAAAGCTATCATTCTTGGTGCCAATGCGAAACACTATAATGAAATTGCTTTATGCGCTACGAGCAGCTACTTGCAGTGCAAGTGGTATTGCATTGTTGTATAGCAATATTTGAATAGTGAGATGGCAGAGCCTGAGTAAGAGGTGGAGAAGGATTGTATCCCGAGATGATGAACAATCTATCCTGTTAGTGCCACAATTATTGCACTCTTTATTTTGCCTGCTAAGAGAATGCATCGCGCTATATATTTATTCATACTGTCACAACTGCTTGTAGATGTTGTATGTACGTCCGAAGAACCTGAGGTATTGCTCTTTCAAGATGATTTACTTCCTCTCTTCACATTTCTTCCAATTATAGCACAGTTTCTGTTTCATCAAATTCTTCCAGAAAACTTTCAAATTCTTTTAAATTACCAAAAAAAAAGTTTTTTTCTCAAATCTAAGTTTGGATAGACTTCTACAATGTCAAAAATTTAACCAGCTAAAGAAAAAAAAATTAATACAACACTTTTTTTGACATTTTTAGATAACCTTCGAACAATTGTATAAATACGGCAAAAATGAGTATACAAATGGTAACTGGAACGATTGTATTGCATTTTTTCTTCGGTCAATTGAGGATTTTGATTATTTTGTTGACGAAAATGTGTGGTGTCGTGAGAAATGCGCACGAGAGCATAAAATAAATAGACAGACCGGTCCGTTTATTTTACTTATGTTTCTGTCCAATTTACTTTCAATAAGAATGGTTATTCAAACAAAAAAAAAAATGTTAGTCAAAAAATGTCGAGGGTCAAGACTGATAATTTAGATCTATAAACGATTAAGCTTCTACAAATGATTAAGCCGACCGACTGGCATCCATCCGGGCAGGTTCTGGTCATTTTCTTATTCTTACTGTTAATATGCAGATTAATTCTTGTACATTTTGTCGATATGTATAAAATTTTGTTTGTCTTTAAAATTTATAGAATTGAAAGATGCTGAAGAAGATATTATGGAGATAGCAATGATGTACACAAATGCGCAACATGCACTTTGCTTATTCCGATGTAAAAATGATCGGTTAACATCGATGAGACCTCCATTAAATGATCCTGATGTTTTCGAGGAATTCCATGCTCGAAAGCCATATCAGTATCTACAGATCTGCTATTGGAAGGTTCTATTTCACAACTGCTGATAGACAGTTTGCAGAATTTTTTTAACTAAACATGTCAAAAATGCTTAAATCAGAATTTTTTAAAATATTCTGATTCATATATGTCATTGTAATGTAATTTTTCATTCAAACGTAAGTCACTCTTTTAAGCAAAAAGATTTGGCATTAGCCGTAAGAAGCGCCTATACATATTTGGTAGCAAACCCAAAAGATCAGGAAACGCTGGATAATTTAGCATTTTACATGGAACAAGATGGATATAATGAAGATATGCTTGTCGATGCTCGACAAATGAATTATGAGGTAAATGGATGAGATTTTCCAATCACATTCTTCAATAATTGGCAAATGAAATAACTGAAGTTGAGAAAAAAGTTGAGAGTTAAAAACAGTCGAAAAAAAACCAAGTAGAGAAAAACGCAAAATTGAGGGAAAATCTCAAACTTGATGAGTTCATGAAGTAATTATTGAGAAAAAATTTTTTGAGGTGAGTTTCCTGCGCTTTACTTATAAATCACATTGGTTCTTCAAACTGCCTCATACTTATAACCTTATGCGTTTATATGAATGCATGCATGTTTATTATTCAAGTTGTCTTATTAAGCTGAATCTAGGCACACTACATGCGCGGTGTCAAAGCATACAACGAAGAAGATTGGCAATTGTGTGTTGATGAATTTGAAATTTCGGTGAAACAGTTTTTTGACGAGGAGCAGAAATGTCGGCATATTTGCGAAGATAAATTAAATTGGGAAGCGTTTGATAGCGCCAATCCGGAAATCACTATTATTGTCACAAGTCTGTATTAACGGTATCATTTGCACGCTAAGTTTCCCGAATATCTTACAGAAATTTCATATATTTATGGAATCTGTTCCAGGTATGTATTTGTCCGTACTGCGATGTAAACATGATTGTGTGAAGAAGCTATCACGGGTAAATGGTCATGATATCGGGTTTATTCTTCCAACATACTTCGAATATCTCCACGTTTGCTACTACAAGTGTTAGTTTACCTATAAAACGCAAGACGGAGCATAAATGATGTCAGCATGACCATTTATCCAACACCACTGCTCATGAATCAACGTGAAAAGGGAACATTAATTATTACCATTCCGTTTAATCTATCGGCTGATTGGACTATCTGTTATTTGAAACCTAAATTTTAGTAGGGCAAATATCTTCTCATCAGGTACCGACTGCAATAATAATTTAATAGAACTTTTATACCGAAAAAACAATGCAAATTGTTGTCAAATGAAACAACGAATCAAAAGACCAGTACTTTTTTTTCAGAGTTAAGGGAATGTCAAGTCATAAATCGCTGCATCTTATCCGTATTTTTTAGAGCAAAAGATGCGACCACCCAACAATTTCTGAAAATTTCCAGTGAATCGTGGAAGAGATGCATGCGAGGCCGTTGCAAACAGTATACTACTGGATCCAAGCAATCCAATCATGCGGCGCAATAGGCTGTTCTATTCAAAAACATATAGGAATGATGATTTTTTCAAACCTTCTGATGTACGTTTTCAAAGAATCGTATACAGTGTCTTTTGTTAGTGATCGTTAAAAAATTTCATTAGTTTCTTGCAATTAGCTATGATTGCAGGAAATTATCAAATTCCATAAGCGACATGCAATTGAACGATTGTTCTTGGAGTTTATCGATGAACGTTTCAAGTTCGAAAACAATGAGGTAAGAATAATTTCCGTTTGCAATCCTTGGAATTTTTCGTGGATATTTTGCATTTTAACTGAAATCACTAAATGCACCAAAGAATAGGAACGACCTTAGACAGAGAGTTTTTATGTTACTATTAACATCGGTGCAAAGCAAGATCAGCATAATGATGATTTGCAGTTACCCACAGAAAGATTAGATGATCGTCTTCCGCTGCATACAACCATACCGATTAATGATGATTTCGACTATTCTGTCATCGAAAACGATTTGTTTACACAGGGAGAGTGCTCAACCCTAGCAGTAGCAGCTATATTCGAAACAAAAACAGCACAACAGAAGCAGTTATTAGTCGATCTGACTGATCGCATGGCGTCACGGTATAGAACCCAGGCTGTGTTCCATTCTCTCACTTGCATCCCAGAAGCCACTAGGCCAAAATGTCCTCATCATGCACTTATTGTGTCTATAGATCGTTCAAGTTGTGGTGAATTCATAACTGATCCACAACCAAACTCCTGCGTAGTCATTTTTTGCGTCGGCTAAGGGATGAAATTTACAACTTCTCTATTTATTTGCATGAAACCGAATATTTTTTAAAATATCTGTAAGAATGATGATACCTTCATAAATTACATAAATTTAGTCCGCAGAACTGCAAACACGATACATAAGCAGTGAATTGATTCACACAACTTCCAATTTCTCCGTAGAACGTCGTATACCCTACAAAACACAAACAAGCTATCTAAAAATGGAGATCAGCTCAGCACTTCAAACTACCCTGCTTTATCAGACAGTACTCAAAATCAAATCGCTGATGGATGCACACGGATAAAGAATCATAAGATGCTTTTTGACATGAACATTTCCACACGGAAACTCCACAGATCTAAGATTCTTAATATCCTGTGCTACTAACGATTGAATTGATACCACTATTAGTAAATGATAAAAGGAACAAAGACATTTAATTTAAGGATTATCTTCTGTGGCATCGGACGCCAAGCCATAAGATAGAGTTTTCATTTACTCAATCGATTTGGTCCTACGTATTGATGGTGAGAATTAACAATGAAGGAGAAAGTAGGGAAAAAGTGTCCATATAACAGCACAACTCATAGAGCTACGTTCTTCTGAAATATCGCGCGTGCTCAGCGTAGTTTACAAGAAAATGCAGCACACAATGAAAATCATATTCAAAAATCTCCAAAAAATCAGGAAAAAAAAGTTGATGAGCATTAACCTGGAAAGGTTTCGTAAAGCACAACATCTTTCAAAGGCGAATCTTTTAAAGACAAAATGGTCTCCGGTGATAATAGTTAGTATATGGCCTTCTGACGACCGAGTTAATATGTTACAGGAACACTCTTCCTCCGAAGCACCAGGTGATATTCATGAATCAGTGTGGTGTCGGCACATGACCGTCAACATAGAAATTCCTAGTTATTGGCGGCAAAGTCAATACAATATTATCTAATTCTTTGGTTAGAATGATCTGACATGAAAGGCGAGAATTTGGCTTCAATGCGGGGGCCATATCCAGCATATCATCCTCGGCTTCCTTTGCCTTAGGTAGCTTCTGATAAAACTTTTCATTGACGTATACATGACAAGTAGAACAAGCACATGAAGCTTCACATGCTCCTTCAATATCGATTTTGTACCTTAAAATATGTATAGATATAAACTAATAGAAAAAAACTCCTTCTGTATCCTTCTTTCAAAAGTTGATTTTGCGCCTTTTAACAAAGATTTTTCGATGAGGAATGATCGAAAGACCTGCAGGAAAAAAACTGTTCTATGTTCTATCACCTTTTTTAAATTTAAAACAGCAGTAGAATAATAATATTGAAGGTTCTAAATAAACGGGAGTCACATAAACAGAGTCCTTGAATGAAAAATACTTGTAATTAAGGAAGGAAATTTGTTTAGCTTGCAATTATTTCTGCTAGATTTAAGAAAAAGCTCATAATTAATATTCCCAAGTGAATACCTGTGTGCTAGGTGCATAACATTATCACCAACTTTGCCTCTAACTTTTTTGACCGTTCCATTGGGTAAAACGAAATTAACATAAACAGTCTCGCTTTCCGATGTTGGATCCTGATATTCGTATTCTCCGACTTTAAGAAATGCACCCATATGAAAAGGTATCTGCACCATTTTTGTTAAAGATGATATTCGTAACAATGCCGACAGCATAATTCCTGAAAATTAAAGAGGTAAAAGAAAACACACTTTCATAAGCTAATTAAACATTCTCTGTAAAGGTTAATTATCTCATATCTTTGAATAACATTATAAATTTCAAGCATTTTTAGAAATCTAATGTGACGGTCTAATACGTATAATTATAAATTAATCTCAATTATTTCTCTCGACTATGTTAAAATTTGATTGTACAACAAAGATAATTATTTTTAACTTATCTTTGGATTGCTAGCTCATTTGTTTCTCAAGATTTATTATAAATTAACAAATTGTGGAATGCTGAGAAAACCGAGTTTTTCCTCTTCAATATTTAACCATTACCCATTATTTTCGTCAAATCAGGTTTATATCATTTGAAAACAACGGCTATCGTCCAAAAGACATATTTCAAAAACTAAAATAAAAAAAACAGGACTTGGATAAATTTCACATTTGAAAACGATATCACATACCTCATGTACAATAGAAGAATCATTAATGATCGTGCTTGTCTTGTATGCTTCCAATTCGAATACATCACATATAAAAGCTGAATACCTCAGAGAAACTTCATATCAAGAAAACAATAGCTATTCCAACCTCTTTGTGGTTCCAATTACTCCGACCAATCTATGTAAGTAATTTGGACATATTCATAGCAACTTCCAGTTTTAAGGAATTAAGAAACTCCTGGAAAATTATCCCGAATCCCGATAAATCACTTCTTACATCTAACTCAAAATATAGGACCTGCCAATATACACATCCATCACCACGTGCCTGAAGTTAATAAAATCATTTAGCTGGAATCGTTGAAGAAATTGTAGCTCACACTGCAACCTACCTGTCTCAACTCAGTTCCAATTCTCGTGCACCTATACTAGCAATGGTAATTGATTCGTTATTGTACTACGAAAGGATTGATTGCTTTCAAAAGATAATTTCCATCAATTCATACCTTTCATACTATTCGAACTAAGAAATTAACTATTAGTTTTCCGTGTAACCTATTTCAAATCTGATGATCAAACCATTTTTTTTTTTTTCAGTAAGCATGTAAATATCTCGTATATTTTGAGGATAGAATATTATGTTTAACCTTTGCTGCATAATATTCCCTCTATGGAAATATGGAGCTTAGCATTACTCTTATCGTTTAGGAATCGGTAATAGCTGTAATTGATAATAAAAAAAAATGCCCAGCAATTTTTATAACTTTCATTAAAAGTTTTCGATCTGATATGTAAATCTGAATTTTGAAGCATCAGTTTATTATCATGATCATACGATCGGAAAGACATATGATATTGCAGAGATTGAATAGCAAATCAAGCTTAACAACATTCCTTCGAGCCTATCGAATTTTGTTATAAGCAAAATCATTGGTAAGTTTTTAGCTTTTATTTTTATTTTCTACCTTTAAATATCAAAGTTTTACATGTCCTTATTACCTTGTTTCCTTTTCAAAATTTGATTTTAGAAAATTAAAAATATGATAGATTAATCCATTCTTCTTCTCCTTACAAAAAAAGAAATGCAACGAAAAATAGGAATTTGAAAATCGAAAAAAAAGAATTCGAGAATCGAAAAAAAAATGATTTGAAAATTAAAGTAGAAATAAGGCGAAAAGAAAAGGACGAATGGCCGCCCTTTTAGTTTTAAACCATACTATGAGATTACATGGAATAAAATTTACCATTTACTTGTTTCTCTACTTAATTCTAATTACAATTGTGTGACTTTAAATATCAAAGTTCTACATCTACATGAAATTTTAGAATTATTACAAGATTAACTCCTAATCTGTGTTCGTTATCCTGAAATCTGAAATCGTTCACGGATTGTTCGGATCTCTAAACAGTATCTACCAGTGGGTCCTTTCTCATCCATTTGTACCGCTTTACACTTTGAATCTTTTATACCACCTTTATGATGATTTAGCTATTCGTCCTCCAACCTATCAAGATGTTGATTTTTGGTCTTCATGTGAATTAGTCTTTGATTTTTCCGGATGATTCTATTTAGATGATAGCAGGTGTGAAGACTAATATGGTCATCACGTTCCTCATGCTATAACTGAACATCATTCCTTCTTTTATTTAATATAAATTACGATAAGTTGATCAGTCGTTATTTGATCAGATGAGCATATATCTTTTGATATTTCTTGATAAATTTCATATTTCAAAAAATTTCATTTTCACTCAACTTGAAAATATATAAACTTATTGTAGATGTGGCAACTCTATACAACACTCTTAATAGCCGGGTTCCATTATTGCATTGCCTATGATACTGTGATTTTTTCAAAGCTGAAATTGAAGTAAGTTTCAATTTTTAGTGTTTTGTCAATGCTTCCAATTATGTAACATAAATTATACTTTTCCCTTCCCATTTTTCAATATCAGTAATAGTCATCGATTTAGTTAATTTTCATGATAGAATATATGACATTATCGTGCCAATTTGATTGCTCTGAAATTTGACGCATGCATTTTAAATGAAAATGGTTAAGTAGTGAGGTGATTTTTACACGTGTATAATGAAACGTATTATGTGTTCCCATCACTTGATTGCTGATGATCATTGCATTCCTTATGTATGGCATATCCTGAGTTAGCATGATTTTTGCTTAGTATAATAAGTGCTGAAATTTTACATGTTCATTTCAGAAAAATGACAGTAGAAGATGTAGCAGCGTCCACAGAAGTACTAGCTATTGGTGTTAGAAATTTCTCATTACCAAACTTCGGCATATATGCACAAGCGTATAGTGCCAAAAATTCTGATTCTCCTTTTGCATCATTAATGCAAATCTTTCCCTATCAGAAAGCACTTCCAATGGAGAATCCATTAATCGTAAGCTTTGCATTTCATATAAATTGAAAGTGATACCTGGATAACTCGTTCCTATAGACTATATAAATCAAAAACCATTTAATAGATTGAGTGCTATAGAATGGGATGATTAGTAGTGTTTTTTGCTTCCTTTTCACTTCTATGAATGGATGCAGTTCTAATCGTATAATTTTTGAGATTTCCACTCCTTGTGTTATGCAAATTAATTTGCACATTTTCTAAAATACAGACGAATTTATTACCCATTTATGTTCTATAATTATTATTATAAAGCAGTTTGATGCAGTTAAATTTATTACTTTTTATGGACTGTTTACTTTTATTTATTACTTTTAAAATCATGCTTTTTAAGGCAATTCCTAGCAGTGATAATGCTCATAAATCAACTACTGGCGTAGCTTACGTCCGAAAAGATTTTTATGATCTGCTATCACCTGAGGATTTTAAAGGCTATCAGGCAATTATCATTTCTTCTCAGGACGCTTTTGAAGAGGAACTGGTTTGTTGTTTTCATCTGCTCTATATTATATGATAGAGAAATTGTATCATCTTACTTTTAATTACCGTAGCCTTTGCAGATTCGTCGCAAGCGTGTTTCCTCCAATGTTAATTTTGATGACGAGCCAGGATCTCATACAGTTGCGAAAGAAGGTCGTCGGCAGCGGTTGTCTTCGGAGGATCGTCATGTAATGTTTCCTTTTGTTTTTTTCATTAAAATCTCAAAAATGACATATACCGTAGAGAGGATTTTGACATAATGCAGTGATAAAGAATTGCATGTCAAATTATATACGTTTTTTAAATTCATCAGATGTGAGATTTATTTTTGGTATTGCTGATTCGTACGATTAGATCATTTCATTTAGCATTAGCACATTATCAATTTTCTTTTTTAGCGTATGTGCAAGCATTGTTTACCTCATGTTAGAACATCCTTTTTAACATTCATGCGATTTTAGAACGTGAGGAATTATACTTTTTTTTAAATCAGGAAAATACAGGAAGCTTAACACAGATTATGTAACTTGCCGAAAATTGGCATGTTTACAAGATTATCGATGTTCTTAAAGAGTGCTTTTTCGGCAAGTTCCGAAAGGTCCTTTTAGCGATATTTCGACAAGTTACCTTACGTATGGTAGATTTGCCTAATTTATATTTTTGCTGAATACTCATCATTTTGTTCTTAGGATGTACCTGTACCTGTTGTGCTGCCTCCTCCTAATCAGTCGCAAAAAACAACGTGTTTGCTTTACATGGAGGCGTTCGATATTATTCTTCCGGATTCTCATTTTTTAACTGTTGGTAGTGAGAGCAAAAACAAGTATTCATCTGGATCAGACAACTTTAAGTGTAATATGAATAGCGATCAAGCCAGTGCAAGGTTGGTAGTACTGCAATTTTTATATTTTTATTTTTTAATTTATTTCTTGAAAATTATTTGTATTCTCAGATTTTCTGCCATATCAAAGTTTGAATTTAATTGCTGGAAATAAATATAAATAAAATATCTAGTAGATCAGTTTTTATTTCTAACAAGTTTACAAGAATGAAGATTTGAAGTTACGAATACAATTAGATTTTATTGCTGACGCTCAGTGTTTTTATATTATAGTTTCACAATTGATGTCAAAGTTGGCGAGAAAATAGAAGACGCCAAAAAAGGATTCTTTTTGGAGAGTGGGACCAACATAATGTTTCAGTAAGATGCATTTTCAACTAGCCATTCAGTTGTATACTAGCGTTGCAGATTTTAATTCATAATTTTCAGGTTAGATTTTGTACGAAGTCGGAATGGCTACTGGTATTTAGATGGCACTACGTTAAAGAATAACTTCAAAATCAGTGGTGCGAACGGTGAAGTTAGTTTTTCTAGTTTCGTTTTTATGCAAAAAAAAACTTTAAAAGGTATTGTTAGTGTTGGTGCATTATGATATCCAAAATACGGGCGGATGTTTTTGTTTCATATACTCAAATCATGGACAAAGTTTTACCAGTTAGCATTCTTTTCATTTCAAGTGAATTCTGTCTATATCATAGCGAGTTCTCATTTAGCGAGACCTGATTGTGAGTAGTGGTACTGCTACGAATCGAGTAGATGTCGGAGCTGTGTTTAACCAGAATTTTGCTTGTTATCAGACAGATGCTGCAGTTTTCAATGTGTCAGGCGATAGTAATTCACATGTTGGGATTGCACTGCGGAATTTCGAGGTACGTAAATTTAAAATTTTCTGTCAATTTTCTGCAGTCATTTTTTCATTTTTTGCAGTCATTTTTCACGATATTTATGTTCCTTTTAAAACCATTGTAATAATAATGTATGAAAAAAGAAGTGCAGAAAATGAAGAGAAAATATCGAAGTCGAAGACCTGATAAGCAGTGATAGTGGGACGGATCAAACAAAGTTTAATTTCAGGTAAATTTGGGGATTACAGGCGACAAGGCACAATTTGGGTTTAATACATCGGATTGTATTGGGACGTTTAGTGCTGGCACCTGGATGGGTATCATTATTTTTGTTGTCTTCATAAGCATTTTATTGTTCGGTTATCTGATGGTGCAGTCAGTACACACCATAGATCGGTTTGACGACCTGAAACAAAAGCAGATCGTAATTAATTTCAAAGAATAAAGTAGTGACACATTACTGTTAGTATAATAATGTATTATTACTTTACGCTACTGCTTTATATTTCATTTATCAATATGTATAATATTTATTAAAATTGAGAGATGAAAAGTATACGCTTATGGTTTTTCAAGCTGTGCAGAAAATAATTACATACTTTCTATCTTCGCTTGATTTTTCGAGTTCGGGTAATAATCCACTTTTATGATAATGTAATTGTATTTATTGCATATACACATACGATTCATTCTAGTTCGAACCATAATCTTTCATGCAGTCTGTATATGGTATCGTATTGCGCATTTTTTTTTTCGAAATAGTTTCGGCCAGTGGTACCAGTAATCATTTAATGAATAGTTTGTAGTTCAAGGAATAATATGCTCAATATCAGATTTCATTGAGCCGTAATAAATTTTTGTATCTGCAACAGCATGCTAAACATTCAGAGCAGGTACCATTTAGGACCAAATGCAGACTGATTTCTCTATGTCAGAAGAACTGGAATTTCTCTGTTTGGTTTTTTACTTTTGATTTCTCATGATCTCTGAGCTCACATATGTTTTCTTTGTGACTGAGAATACACTGATCAATTTAATGGTTGGATAGAAAGTTACATTGTTAGATCATGTATAAATTTGTCTTTTTCCAAGTTTTCATTATTATTCGGTAGTCATGCAACAAAATTTTGGCGAGAAATCATTGAATTCATCTAAACTGTCTAAAGTTTCGTCCCGATTTTTTGGTTGCATTTTTAGAGTTAAGCTATTTTTCCGGGAGGCTGTAATTACTCACATTTTCATGTTACTTTTTCAATGCATCCTTTCAGAGGCATTGCAACGTAATACTTTTTTTTGTATGCTTCCTCGAATTTGCACCAACGTTATCTACGCATTGATTTCAGTACTCATACAGGGCTTATTCTTGACAGCATACACTACATTTGTCTTTAATAAGTACAGCTAGGACCCTACTCTACGAGCAAAGGCTGTGAATTACTGTCCTCTAGTGTTTGCAAAATGAAAGGCGATGCTGCTTTGATTTAATTGGAAATAGCTATTCGAGATTACGCCTCTAACAAAATAAAAACATGTTGTAATACTGTGAATTTCATACAGTCAGAGCACTATAAAATGGCAGTGTTTATTCATATAGTCATAATAATTAGTTTATATATTAGCCAGATGAGCTCTTACTTTTTCCTTTTACTCATTTAGTTCATTTATTTCCTAGACAATCGTTACTCACGTAAGTTTCATTTTGAGAGCATAACAAAAGTAAAAAACACTTTTTTTTCTGTCTTAAATGCTTTCATGGAAAAGTAATGAGTTTGTTATCGGGAAATGATGTGGAAACCGGGAGTTGTCATTTAGTGTTACTATTGGATATTGGGTCTCCAGTAACGACACTAAATACAGGATTGGATAAATATTATAGCGAAGAGAATGCCACTTTACTAAGGCTGAATGAATTTTCAGGTAGGGATAATGGATTTGAGGCAAATGTCAAAAACATATGAGAAAAATGAATTGTCTTTGTAATAAATGGTACTTAATAATTGTAGGAACCCATTTTGTCATAGCAGAAATAAACAATTAAAAAAGTGATAGAAATCATTGAAAGAGAAACAATGAAGCGAAAAAAGGAAAACAAAACAGAGATTGAGAAGAACGACAAAACAAAGTGGACGATATTTTGAAATCAAAAATTAGTGAAATTTTCAAGCAGCACCAATAATTAAAGGAAAAAAAGACAGTTGCACTAACAATGATGAAAAAATTGGTAATGAATGTATGAAAATGATCACGATGCCTATGCATAATGTACCCTAACAAACCTGGTATTCCTTTCGTTATTACTGTATTTTTTTCTGAATAATTTCGCTAATAATAATAGTAATAATAATGATGACAATAAAAGAAGAGTGAAGATTGACCAAAAATACATTTTTCGAGCAGATGATTGGCAATTTCTGCGCTCTAAGTAAAATATTTCAACATATGAAAGAGAGATCTTTGTATTTTGCCCCATCTTCAAGGTCATTGACAAAGAAAAAATGAATGTATACAATCAAATCAAAAACAATCATTAAGAAATAATCCAGCAAAAGATACCGTACAGCGTGTACACAATAACGATCATAGTAACCTGTTATGAAGCTAATTTATATTCCCAAAAAATTCTAAACATTGGTTTTAAGAAATAAGAAATTTTACGGATTCCAAAGTTGACATTTAACAAAAAAAAGTCATTATAAGCGCAAGGATACAGCTGTTTGGCATCATTTAACAAAGAAAGCGAAAGTTTAAAGCAAAATTAAAATAGCAAAATGTCCTAAAACAATCCCAAATTGTTGTTTGGAGATTAAAGCTAGCAAACGGAGTGCTACAGTACGATCGCTCTCACAAAGGCAGAGGAGTAAGTAAGTATCGATAACGGTTACTCCTTTACTTCACATGTGCCATCTGATAAAATCATCAAATGAATTTTAAATTCTTAGAAACAAATAGGAAATATTTTATCCCATGCAGAATTATTTGCTTTCAAATTTTTTTCATCTTCTATTTCAAAAATATGGAAACGAACACAATAAATAGTCTGGAATTGGTATCAATAACCTGTTTTCTCGACAACAAAGCACAAAAAAAAAAGAGTGGAGAAATGCGTACCTAAATTTATGTGAGCACCACATAGATAACTTCCCGGATATTATGAGATATTATTATATGGAGAGTCATTAAACTAAATGCGATAAGAGAAATGAAGTTAGCGGAAAATTTAATACAAAACAGAAATAAGTAAGCAAATGTTGTTTCCATATTATTTCAAAGCAGTGCTATTGGGAATCATTATTATCGCTTTTTCTCTCTAAATTCATTGATAATCTTTTTTCGTTTTTTTTTTTTTTTTTTTTTTTTTTTTTTTTTTTAAATACTAACTGATGTATGAATTACATGAAATATTATTGAAAGGGACATCAAGTGAAACAAATTTTTGATTCTTCACATATTACAGTTAATCCTTGTTGGCGCCCACGTTCACATTTTTTTCGGTCGTCATTTTTGGCCGATAAAATGTGGCATGATAATACTATCAACTGCTTTTAATATCCCACACCGATACTTGGGTTCTGATTATGGTCAATTTCTATCATCAAACCTTTAAATTTATCCGGACTACATTGACCGCAATAACCACCGCAACGTCCAAATATTCGTGCATTATTCTGCAGCACATAACATTTGTTTATAAAGCAATAAATACAATATTCTCATTTTTATAACCGTTTAGTGTAACCGATGGGTAAATGAAATAACTTTTTTTTTGATATAAGAAAAACTGTACCGAGAATTCTGTGCACATTTCTGATGTCATAATGTGCGGTGCTGATTTTATTGATACTTCAATTATTCGCAAACTCTCATAAAAATTATTCCTAATTTTGACGAAATCCAATTTAAATGATAAATCTCATCATCGCTGTGATACTTTCTGAACACATTTATCTATCTTCTTTTATGAAAATAATATTGGAACATCTTAAATCCACAAAACATTTTTTCTCACTTTTTCAAATCATTCCTAAACTAGTTATTACAGTTACGTGTTCGAAAATGCATCCAAGTATTCTCTATGCATTTTGTATTTGTCAAAAGAAAACAAACATACATCAAAACGCTCAATTCTCGAACTTGTACGATGTCCTTGATCCACCCACCGAAGGTCGTCCATCATACGGAGACCCGTCCCTCGTAAATCGATACCAAACTGACCCTAAAAAACCAATAATTTTTCAGTTGAAGGCATTATTTTAGTTATAATAACACGGACAGTTGCAATGAAAATTTCATCAATAAAATGACAAAAAAATTTTTATTGTTTTTCATTTTGAAGTTTAAAAAACGAGACCTGTGGGCAATCAACAGCACTGTAGCAATCACCAGCTGTTGCAAATGCTACTTCTTCACCATGCGATGTTGTTGCGAATGTGTGATCGTGAACTGCAATAAATCACTTTAAAGTATTTTCATTCTCAATACTTCTCTAATAATCTTTCTTTGACTTCTAATTCATGACAAAAACATCCTTTATGAAATTTTTCATTTATTAATGACCGCTTTTTTATGTGTAACATAACAGAAATCATAAGGTTCAGAAATACTGAATTTCGGAAATGAACTTTAACCAATTGTTAGCTTTAAGGTAACAGTTCATGCCTATTTTCTACTCACGCATGAACCACCAGTTGGGAATTATTCTAAGTTCATGTCAATAAATATTGTTTTAATTGTCGACAAGAGATCTGATGAAGTAAACAAAGATTTTTTAGTAAATTTTCAGAGTTTCATGAAACTAATTACAAAAAAGGAAATAAAACTGATTAAAAAGAAATAATATCATTTTACTTCTTACTTTAAGATCAAAACAAATGACGAATCATTTCAAAGCAAAATGATTGTGTATGATAATTTATTATATTGTGGAAAATAAATAATTCACTGTTAATTTTCATGTTGTGAAGATCGACGCGGACTTTTGAAAAACTTGAAAAGCCAGCGCTTGCACTTCCATCATCAGTGCACATGCATGTATCGTTACGCTGCCCATTATGAGGACACGTAAATGGATACAATAGCCTAAAATGAAAGTAAAATATCAAATTATTAAAGTTAGAGAGTTGCTATTGTGTATTTGAATCTTTTTGTTTTGCCGGTAACCGGAAAAAAAAGTATTTCAGATCAGATTTATGATTAGAAACACCACAACTATTCCGTTATTTAATACAGTAAGTTATGTTCCCACGAATGCATACCAAATGCATTTTTTTTTAGCAAGCTTTTTGATTCTAAAAACAAAAAAAATTATAGAATGCTTAAAAAATGAACATAAATACTTTGATTGATATTACCTTTTCCCATATATTTCTGCAAAATTAGTTTCACTATTGAGATTGATGTACGTCTTTGGTAATGTTTCATTCATTAGATGGCAATAAACAGTAATACGAAAACCGGCTACCAAAACAGTATAATTGCCATCGACACTGTTCTCTTGTGTATAGTATGCTTTCAATTCTGCACAATCACTTGGTAAGCCTGAAATATATTAGTAGTAAGCCTATGACAATTGCAAAAATTAATAATTACGGTTCGAAGCCATCATGTAACTGGCAAATATGAACTAATTCGTGACTCAAGCTTGCTTAATGCCGATTCATAACAATATAAACTAACACTCGTTTACGAAATTTAAAACCAACGAAGTGCGGATTATTGTAGGATTTTGCAGAAGGATTTTGTGTAGATTTGATGCTGCTTATGTTTAAGTGAACTCATTATCGTAATGTATAAATAAAATTCTTAACAATTACAATTTCTCAGGGAACAGCTTTCCCGTCTTTTCGGTCTGTCTGGATTTTGATCACAAAGATCTCGTGATACCCGTCTGCCGTCCCTGTCCAAACATCGCACACGACGTCTTCGATAGCCTGGACCACAGCTTGTCGAGCACTGCAACTCATTAATAGTAATCAAAAGAGTATTTCAATAATTTTGGTTTGACAGTATGTTATTTTGATACAAAAAACCCTCATTGTTTAAAATTCTATTTATACATTATCTTAGAATTTTAGAGGATTCACAAAGCGTGTGAAATGCAATATTTTTGTCTCTTAAAAAAACTAAAAATTTAAAAAAGCAACAAAATAATTGTATTTCATTTGATGAACTAGGAACTACTGTTATCAAGAAATACATTTATAAATTGTGTATTCCACGCACTTATAACCACAGTCGATATTGTAATTTCACAGTAAGTTTGAACAATGATGAAAATGGCGAAAGATGAATCGGCAAACTAGTAGGATATATAAATCTACTATCAGTTAAGCCTAAACTTTCTAAAACAGGGCAAATGAGATAAAACATTTTCATTGCTCAAATAACAACTTCTTACAGCAGGATACTGCTTAGCATGCAGTCATGTAGCATGAAAATTACTGCAGCTGGTATTCAAAACAATATCTGAAGGATTATGAATTGATAATGACTTATAAATTATTGAGGAGTTATTTATATCATTATGAAAGGATATTTTATGCAGCAAAAATTGCGTTTAAAAAGAAAACACTTCTTTTATTCCGCTATTAATGGGTAATAAGCATAGATTAAAGAAGAGACAATGGTTACCTGTGACCAAGGTCCAACAGACCAACGATATTTAGCATCGCAGGGGTTCATTGCACATTCTTTACTAACCGATGGTCGAGTTAATCCATTACACATCCTCGATTGTACGTTCGGTTCTGCGCTAGAGCTGTGATTCTGACTACGCACACGACATTCAATGCGGCGAAATTGAAATCCCGTATCACATGTTTTAGAACACTGAAAATAAATGAATTTTCGAAATGTTGTTCTTTAAACATATGACACTACACAAGGAATCGTCATTGTTGCAATATCAGCGATACCGACCCATTATTCAGTAACTCATAATACATGTTGTCGAACTATTGCTGTTAAACTCATGAAAATATTTACATGACGTCTGTGCTTTAGTATGAAAATAATATTCATTTTAGGTTAACATTACAAATCATTGTGTTGAAAAAAAACAACAAGCCATTTCTTTCTCCACGTAAATGTTTCATTCTTCTTCGCTCTATTCATTCATTTCATTTAATAGCTTCTTAAAAACTTCACAATAAAAAGAATCATGAAAACCATACCGTACTCCAAGGACCAGGTACCCAGTGATAGAAACAATCAGTAACAGGACAAGGACGTGTCGTTTCTGGTGCAGTTTCATTACTGCACATTTTCGGCGCTGCACGTTTACCCAAATTGCTGACGCAGTAAACGCGACGATGTTGATCAGACTTCTTGCACAGATCAGTGCACTATAATTTGAGAATGCTAAGGTTGAAACCTCTCAGACAGAGCTTAAAAATAAATAATGATGAGTGATTAATTTCTTAGACATCAACAGATATTTGTTTACTTTTGGAATTTAATGCATATTATCATTTATTGTTACATTAGCATACTAGATGTGTTGCCAGTAAACAAACAGCCTATAATGTTTATTTTAAAATTATGCGCCTCAGCTTATATCTCATAGTATGATTTTATATTACTTTTTTAAATGGATTAGACATGAAACAAATGCGAAAGTGAAACTTAACTATTTCCATACAATATTCTATATTCATTGCTGACAGATTTCCTAAATCTATAAATCTTCCAAATTTTTTTCATCCTTATACAAATATTCCTGCTACCAACGCTTTTTCTTTTATTCAAAATGCGGCGCAAAATATGTATACACGCAAGATTTCTGCATGTTTCCTTGTAATTTTTACTAGATGCCGCTGATACGAAATCTAGTATTGCAAACGAGCGATTCATAGAAGGAAACGTGTAAATATTTCCAACCTTAGACCATGGTGTAGCTGCCCAATGATACGCAGGACAAGAAATGGTCATACATATTGAATGTTCTGATGGTTTCGGTAGATTTGAACATTCCATATCTGGCAAATGGGTTCGCCGACCTTTCTGACACATCACCTCACGCGTTCGTACTCCTCTACCGCATGTCACTGAGCACTGCAAATAACGGCACAATATGAATACAGTGAATCCATAAAAGAATGTACAGGATTATTAGAAGCAAGATCAATTTTCGCATTGACATTTGTGTACAGCTCTAGTTGTACGGAAATTGTAGTTCAAAGGAGCATTTGTAAAATCCTCAGCGTTATCGGGACTATTATGTTGTTAATCTAAAACTGGATCTTCCTTCCTGAAAAACAGTGCTAGTGATGAAAACAATTCTGTTAAATGCATCTGCTAGTTACTCCGTCTTCATTGTTAAGCAAATCCTCAATTTCTGTTCCTTTATATAAAAATGGCAACAGCCGGAAATTTGTCCTCAAGACAGAGTACTTCATTATATACTAAACACTATTATAAATCCCAGCAGTCGTGCCTTGACCACTGAAAAAGCCAGACTATACAACAGTAATTTTTTTGAGAGAATAACTTTATGGACTTTTCGTAAATATCAGTGGGAGGTAACTTTCATGATTTCTGAACAGGGTGAGTATGTTCAAAAGTTTCTTGAACGTATTCGATTTGGTCAGCGCGAAGAAGGTTACTTATTAACAGGTGAATATCGAAGGTGATACTGAGAAGCCGTGTATCCAATCCATTTCACATTAATATTGATTCGACTGCTACCTATTTGCAAAGATTCTATTTGAAACATAAGTTGTTTGCTAAAAATTATATTTGTGCGAATCGATAAATTTTGCAGGATACAGAAGTTGGAATACAGCTTAAACAATACTCGGCCTGTATAACTGTACAAATAGTTTCAAGTTAACTATATCCTGTAATCATATACTTCAGGTATAGCGCAGTCAGTAGGTAAGCTTCGAACTTTTATAAGATTCTAATACACCAAAAATATATTTCTTGATATCATTCACTCACCATTGACCACTTTCCGGTCTTCCACCGTGGACAATGAATCATTCGACAGCGATGTGAATCAATTGGCCGCTTTGCCGGATTACAATGTTTAGATGCTACTGAATGACTATGTACATTGACACACGACACAATACGTTTACGAACACCACGTCCGCAAGTTGCCGAACACTGAAATGCAGAAGCAAAGCTACGGATACTGGGAGAAAAAAAGGAAAAAAAAGCAAAATTAGTCGCAATAATTCACAGCATGCTGTTCAAATTTGAATCACCACTTTCTGGATAATGACCATATAGATAAGCAGTGAGAGTAAGAAAATGAACTAGGTTAAAAAGTTTACTAAACAAACAAGGATGAAAGTGTTATCCGGAAGAAAAGTGATATGGTCGATCAATTTAATGCTCTGCTTATCCAATTGAATATGCTCTTTAAAATAAGTTGAAAAATAAATATAAATTTTGAAATCTACTACATTTCACAACACAAGCAGGCAAGCAAGCCAAACTAATTAGAATCGGTAGATTTTCACCTGAAATTTCAGCTTACTAGTTCAGGAATTCATGTCAAGAGAAGAAAAAAAAAACGGAGAACAGAAATTGGCTAAATTATAATCGACAAATATACAAAACTATACATGCCCAAACAACAAAGTAATGAAACAAAAACATCAGCAAACCACGGCAAATATTATGAGGTGAAATCTGGTACAGTTGCTTATAAGATTTCGTGATACGGATTAAAAAATAATGCTGAAGCCATACACAAACGATATACAACATTACAGATTACTTCCGTCCTAAAAAGTCAGCAATATTGTCAACCTCAAGCTAAGTAATTACATAATTTGAAAATCTTTTAAGAATAATCAAGTTGACAAACTTCTTTATTTTCAGCAAGTTGTATTAATAGATAGTTCTAATAAAAGCACATCGTACCATTTGTCTAAAATTCTCAGATATTATTTTTGCCTTTTTACATTGTCGAATTTAAAATCATCCATATACAAGTAACTGGAATGTTAACACTTAGATGAATGCAATAACACTGAAGGAATAATTTTTAATATCTTAGCAAATGCCAAATAACGAAATCCATTTTGCGAATGTAATAACAAGCAAATAGCAAATTTCGTTTTTTTTTAAGAAATCGAGAAAATTTATTGCAGAACAGAGAGGAAAAAGTGACATGCAGTGAGAAATATTAAATAAACAAGATAAAGTAATATGAAATTCAGAAGTGTTAATGATATAATCAAATAAAAGATTATTTATATATTTATAAAAAGTAAAAAGGAAAAATAAACAAATCACAAGACTGTTTTACAAAGTAAGCAAATTTCCATTAGAAGAGCATTAGAATGTTCTCATTATCGCAATTGTTTCATTTGTTATTGTTATGCCCCACAGTAAAATAGTTTCGACACCAAATCCCAGGAGAGTTTTTTTTCAACAGTATGCAATACGGTAAGAATATCAAAAAATAGCATCAAATTTCCAAACGAAAGAATTTCTTTGGAATCAAACTTGAAAAAGTATTGAAGCTGTTTAGCTTGCCCATTAGAATATAACGAATAGAGAGTGTTTTTGTCACTGAACTTTACCTCTAAAGCAAAAAAGAAAAATGAAGTTAAAGCAAAGGAGTCAGCAAATAAAAAACAATGAACAGAAAATACAATACTTTTCAGAATAGCAGTTAAATGTACCAAAGTTATGAGTATCATTTGTACCTAAATCTTTTACTAAAAAGAAAATTTGACCAATAATTAGTGGTGTTGCATTAAAGGAATGGAAATGGATTGTAATGAAAAAAATTATTGTGCTGAAAAATATTATCAAAAAAAAAAAAGAATATAAGCGATTCAGCATTATCAGTCAATATAATAAATTTGTACAATATACCATAGCATACCTATGTTTATCCTGCATTTTGTTGTTTTCAAAAAAGACAAAAGAAAGTAATGATGACAGTATGACACTGCTGATAAATGTTATTAGAGATAAAATTTTGGGAACTTCATAATTAGGATGTATATCTCTGGCTTCTTCGATTTTCCAGCTTTAATCTTCGATTGCTAAACAGTTTTTATATTTTTTACTTGTCAAATAAAACAAATTGCGGTAGGAATTTCGTGGAAGCTATGACATACTGCCCAAAGGCTGTATCAAAATAATCACACATCTTTTATCACTGATAAAGCAGCGAAGATGAAGGCTGAAAGCTAATAAGCGTAGATAATATCACTCTGTACAAAATGCCAGTAAGATGGCAGATGGTAAAGAAAATTGGGAAGCAAAACTGAGTGATATATAAAAAGCAAATATTGGAATATGAATGATAATGTTAGAAAAAAGACTATTTTATTTTATCTTATGTAAAGTCATTTCATGATACTGATAATTTTTTGATTAAAATTTTAGTATAAAATATGTCAGTCATCCTTACTGAAAAGATGAAATGCTAATTAAATTGTAGATTTTAATTTTGGCATAAGATTCAGCAAAAAGTATGAGTTAACAAAAGTCTGCTGAAATAGACATTTACACGGTGTTGAAAGTAACGCAACAGAAATGTGGGCAGTAATAGAAAAGCTTATAGAAAGACTGATTATCATGTGAAAGCTGAGACGATGAAAGTTGGAATGCAATATCGCTAATATTAAAAGAGATTAAAAGAGATAAAAGAGAATTAAAAGAGAAAATAGAACGAATCAATTAACTTAAATAGGTTATAAACCTCTGCTATTTTGTTGTCATTTAAAATGAACAAACAAAAGATATGGAAGATAGTCCAAACGGTTCATAATTAAGGAATAATTTGAGCAGATATGGAAAATGATTTTAAAAAATGAACAAATATGGCGCAGGTTGTAACACGGAAAAACTGACCATATTAGTAATTTTCGCTGTTGTTAGGTATATCAGACAACAGCACTTTAACGTGTACAGGACATCATAATGCATAAAGCAAACGTGAGTAAGTTTCGTAACCGTTCATTTGAATGAGCAATGCAAGTGACAGAAGGTAAATGTGAAAGCAAGCAACGTGATATACATGTATAAGTATATCGCATATTTGTCGTTTTCTACAAGCATTGGTTATGGAGAGACATTTACAGCACCGAAAATACAAAACATAACAAATACTACAAGTGGAACTAGCAAATGAAAAATAAAGAAGCAAAAGATAGAAAAAAAATTCGATTGGAATTGAAATATATTATTTCCCACGCATTCTATGATATTTACGTCTATTTATACGTACCGGACTCCATTTGCCTGCATACCAGTGATAATATTCAGTTGTCACAGGTGTTGTTTGGCATTCCATCGTACTACACTCCCGAATACTTGACGGTTTTTCAGAGAGCAAGCATTCAATATCTTGTACCCTTTCACGCGTTTTCACATCTTCACACCAAACCGCACGCTTCTGTACACCGCCACCACACGTAACTGGACACTGAAACTTTTTTATTAGGGATTTGAAAGAATAAAAAAAATTTTTGTCGAGCAATATAAAATGTTATAATTGCAAATTATTGTTCAAATTTCTTTTAAACGATTGCGAACAACTTTTTGAAGTGTCAACAATAATCTGTACATTTTTCAATCATCTATCCCATTCCTTTTCTAAATACGTGATTTTTTCAAAAAATTACGATTGCAATTATTAAACAATTAATTTCAAATTGAAAGAGACGTACATGAGACCAAGGCGACATCTGCCAGATGTTAGACATTCTTACACACTCTTGCTGATTACAAAGCTCAAACTGATCCGGTTTTTCCCTTTCGTTACAAAATCTAGTACTACACGTAATTAGACGTCTGCGCCAACCGCCCCCACATGAGACCGAACACTAAAAATTCTAGCCATAATTAAACAGCGCATTGTCATCAAAAGCTGTTGGTAACTGACGAATTAAAAGGAACAGCGTGAATAAACAGATTGTCAAGAATTCGATGTACTGTGCAATGGGCATAAACGAAATACCAACCTTTCCCCAGTCTTTTGTAATCCAAGATCCAAGAGGCGGTTCTCCCATTGGGCATGGATTCAGATTACAAGATCTGATTGATTGGGGACGAATCGTCAAATCACAGTCTGTTTCCTGCACTTGCTCATCTCCTTTCATTGACTCGCAGCTAACGCGACGTTCTGTTGTTGCATGTATGCCACAAGTAACTGAGCACTGAATTTCAATTTTTGAAGTTTTGATTCGAGAGACTAATATAACATTCTGTCTCGAATTCATACTTTTCAGGAAAAGATCATCTGCATTACTCGTTGCCATGAATTCGCAAAAAATACTTCATAACACTTTAGAATATCTCATATAAGACAAAAAAAAAGGACTAATACAACTTCAATTTCCTCATTAAACTATTAAAAGTAGTCAAACTCGCTAATGGTATTTGTCAACGTAATCATTCTATAGTAACGATGAGTTATATGGAGTAATTTCTAATAAGGGATGATATAATATGAAATGCTCAACTTTATTTACCATTTCAAAATATTGTAGGACAACTACATAATTGTTACAGCACTCTGTAGTGAACCTACATGAATCGATTTATTTGAGACATTTTTCTTACACAAGAGAACTGCACAAAAAAAAGCAAATCCGGGATGTACCGATTTCCACGGTCCAACGGTCCATTGCGCACATGACTTAATCTGGCAATATTGGTAAGTTTCAATGGGCTCCAGATGCTGACAGTATGCATCAGTAAGATCACGAACATGATCACGACATACTACAAGACGACGCTGCGTTCCATTTCCGCATGTTCGCGAGCAATCAGACCATGGTCCAATAGCCCACCGAATTTTTGGCTGATCATTTACTGTATTCTCGACCACATTTTGTGTAAATGCTTCACAGATGTCACGCTCGCAAATTTTTTCTGTTTTCGGATGTGTTGCCTTTAATTAATTTGTTTTTAGCTTACTATAGAGCTAAGATCCTCCGTTCAGTGTCCATAGGAAAGCGAGGAATTCTGAATACAGTTACATTAATACAAAAACAAGTTACGTGTGACGATCCGGGAAACAAATACATAAGCCTAATCTTTCTTCAAAGTGGAAATAGATAAAAATACCGAGATATACCGGAGAACTTTACTGCAAAAATGATCAAAATGTGCCTTTGCTATACTCAATTTTCACTAGTTCATGTTATGAAAAGTATATGCTTACTCTATCGCATTCACTTTCATGAACGATAGATTTTCCTCGTAAGCATTGTGTAGTGCGGATCTGTTGACCAGTACCACAAGTTACAGAACACTGCGACCATGGAAGTACTTTCCATCTAGCGCATGGCAGCAAACTATGAAATAAAGATTTCTGGAGATAATAATTCAAAGCGACACTTGAAACACTTGATTCTTTCAGATAAGGATAAAGCACTAAGAAACAATTTTACTACTTACCTACACCGCTCAACTTTTGCCACATGAGTATCACCACACAGTGAACCGTCAACGACCTGATCTCGATATATACATTCAACATTCCTTGTCTTTACACCAATTCCACACGAGACAGAACACTGGAAAGAGTTCTTCACCCTTTTGCTGACCCTTTGTTGGTAATTAATTGATAAGATGAAGAAGTTTAGATGAGGAAGAGAACGCTTAAAGAACCATAATGAAAATTAAGAAGCAGCATAGATTAACCAATAACTGATAGATAAGTTTGTTTGATATGTCCAGTGCAAAAAATTAAGCGTCGGAAAAGAAGAAAACCTTAGACCAATCAGATGTTCGCCAAAATGGACATGACCCTTGATTACATTGTTGATGACTTTGAGGTCGAGCTTCACCCTGTTTCAAGCACTGCTCATCGGATATCTCATTACTGTTACCATCAACACAAGATACATGGCGAGTTTCCCAGCCATCCAGACAAGACACCGAGCACGCACTCCATGATCCAAGACGCCAACTGGGGCATGCCATACGATGACATAGCTTTTGTACAATTCGTTCACGAGGATCACACAAACCTTAACTAATGGCAATTGTCATGCTAGGCAACTTCATTTTCTCTTAAGAACTTCGACCATATAGGCAAGAAATGAACATGAGATCCACCATATTTTCATTCGCAATACTAAAAATTCCTCAAGTTTTCAAATTAATAAGCAATTACTCACAGTTCTCTCTACAGAATAATCACTATGTGTTGAAACAGTTCTAGTATACATGACAACAATACGAGAATGTTATTGCCGACCATTTACTGTTCAAGACGAATCACTTTTTTTCAGGAAAAAGTGAACTAAAACTCACTTTCATCGAGATGTTTACCATTAAGATCGGTGCAAAATGCATCACGTGTTTCGATGCCGTCACCACAGCTCACGGAACAACTGCCCCATGAGCCAAATTTCCACTGCGTACAAATTTGCTCATTGCATTTTTCCCAATCATGCTTTTCCTTTCTGTTGCACATCGACAAGGGTAGTTCACGACCTGCCGCATCCTGGCAGGATGCATGACGAACCTTGACACCTCCATCGCAAGATCGAGAACACTGCAATAGCCTTTCGATTCATAACACTTCAACAATTTTCAGATGCAAATTGAACTGTAACTATTCGACAATATATTCTTGAAAGCTTGTAGTAGAATGAAATTTTATTTTAGTATCGATTGGTAAAAAGTAGAAATTAATTTACTTCAGCCCATGCACCATAAACCCATTTGGGACATGGCATTCGATTGCACTCCTTCTCCGTTTTATCCTTAATTGCTTGTTCACAAGCACGATTATCCAAACGTCGATTTGCTTGATCACTACAAAAAGCTTGTCGACGACTGATGCCAGATGTGCCACATGATTCCGAACACTGCAGAATGCTGAGTATTTTTCTCTTTATTAATAAATGCATCTAGGGAATTCCAGTAGATTTTTGCTGTGCAAAATACGATCATTCCCAACTTCAAACATGATTTCATACCGGTGTCCATTCTGTGTATGTCCATTTTCGTCCTGAGCAATCTACATAACACTGCGCACGGTCACTTGGTTTCTTTAATTGGTGACATTTTGAATCAGAAATAACAGTTTCACGTCCATCTATGTAACTTTGTATACACTCGCTCTTTTGACGTTTTTCACCACGTCCACAAGTTGCATTGCATTGTCCGATAGATGTTACACGCCATCTGCGCCAATTACATGTATACATATATATATTATTATTATCAACACATTACCATATCATTTTAAAAAAATTTTAAAAGGCGATCTTACACATAAGGCAAATCGAAATGATTACTTGATGATACAGTCAATATTGCACATTCGTGTTTCAGTTGGTGGACGATGAGCTATACACAAATTATCATTTACACTTCGACTTGATATTGCATCAACGCAAATAAGCTCCTGTTTTTGCTGACCTTAAATTAAGAAAAAAATGAAAAAAACATTTCGAGAATTACTAGGAAATATATCAAGCTTCGATTTTCTACTGAAAGTTTTTTTCATTATATTATGAAATACTAAAAACTACGACTGTTTCTTGAATTAAGCAATCAGGAGATAAAGGCTGATAGACTACAGCAAGTAGTAGATTACTTTCTGGTAAGATCAAGGCATTAAGATTCGTGACAATTCAGGTTTAATCTTAATGAAAGCAGTTTAAAACCGCGACCGCAATTAAAATTAGACAAAAAGACATTTGAGAAAAAACAACCTTGGCACAATGAGGAGCATTCGGACCAAAGTTCACTGATACGCCAGTAGTAATTTGTCACTGATGCTTCATATCCAAATCCTGCATTTTGTGCTGGTACCATAAATTCGTAATGTATATCTGGAGGGTATAAATTCCCGACCGATAACACATGGAGATAAATATCAGTCCTAGAAACATCTGCAGTGAAATAATCAATTCTCTTATTCCTGCTTCATGCTAAAAAAAAAAAAGAAAACAAATTTAAAAAAAATATTGCATTACAAACTGACCGTATAGGTCCAGTGCCATTTATTCGCTCAACCACATGATCACTACCAGAATATTCCAGTACTGTATCCTGTATGGAAATTTGCTGCCGGAAAACTGATACTTGATAATGTCCGTTAAGCAGAAATTCTCCATTACCATTTCGCAAAGCTACAACATATTTAATTCTCATTCATTAGTGAGTACAAAAACTATCAATATTTTTACAAAAAAATTTTGTTGAGTTCAATAATTGTTCAACTATCGATTGCTATTATACTTGACAACTTAGTGAGTGAATTAAATTAAACGGTAAAATATTTGGTTTTAATAATAAGTCCAATATGTGATTGATCCATTATCAAAGAAATACACAGTAGTGAAAGATCAGATTATGCCGGTAAGATGTTTTTATGGATCAATTACCAAGATAGTTATCGTCGTCTTTCTGGTTGCGATATCCATGTTGTGTTATTTCGATATTTGCTGATCCTGCAGGTATTTTCAAGACTTCATTATAGCCAAATGAACCACGTTCGTTGTAGTTACCTGATATAACTCGACATGTACTTCCGTCACCACCACAGATTCCACATTTATCACGGCGCATTTCTGAGCCCAAACGATGGTCGCAACCAGCCTATTGTAATAATCAGAAAGTACCTCGTTCAACAATTGCAATATCACGCCCTCATTATAATTTGGACATTTTTTCGCTAGATATACATTAGGAAAATCAGGAACCTTATGACAAGTGCCATCGATGCACATGTCGTCTCCATGCCGGTAACACGGAGTACCATCCAAAACTTTATCCTTAAGCAAGTAGAATGCAGCTGAACCACTAACACGACAATACAGTTTACATCTTTCATTGTCGCTTACTGAAATAGAAATTTATTATTTTCTGTATGCATCATTATCAAATCAGAATTGAATACAGAGAATAACCTACCTCCAGTATATTTTGGTAACCAACGTGATTTGGGAGGAACTCCATGAATCCCAACATCCTGATTATCAAATTCCGAACATTGTACTTCTCGGAAACCAGGTGTATCCCATGGACAATCTTGGATATTACATGGTCGATAACGTTCTCTTTGTCCTACGCAGTATTTCCCGCCATTGCTAGGCCTGCAAGTAAACTTTTTATCTCATCTGTCACCACTTTTTCAAATTGAGTTGTTCTTAGTTCCGAAAAATGTCCTATTAAAAATGTTCGAAACTTGACATAAAACATTGTGACACACAAACAGTATCGAGGTCATTACATTGCAAATGACGAATTAAAAGAAAGTTACTATATCGAAAGCTGCTGTATGATCTCTTTTTCGTAAGTAGAAAAAAAAGATCAACGGCAATTTTCGACCCATAATAGCGCAATTTCTTCACAATTGTTGGAAAGGATGACTTTGAGCTTAAGTCAAAAACAGAACCTTGGATTATCACAATCACGTAAAGCTTTCTGTATACCACCACCACAAGTTCTGGAGCAATCTCCCCAGTTTTTCCATTCACCCCATGAACCATCCAGCTTAGTTCGTTGTTGAGGAGCCATACCTACACACTCGCCACGGTGACACCACTATAATAAGAGGAATTATATGGCAGTAATGTTATTGAATTAAATATCACAGTTGTTAACAAACTGCATTACCGAGAAAACCATTTGATTAGATTGTTATCATTTAAATTTGTTTGGCAATTGCTAAAAAATCTGGATATGAGTAATCGTTTCAAAAATCAAATAATATAACTGGATAATATAAGCAATAAATAAATATATTGTTAATACTAACTTGATTATCACCGCAAGGTGTACCATCAGCCCATGGCATATGTTGTGTTCGACAACCCATTTGATATCCATAATATGTGGCGCACCATAACCTGCGACATGCTGGCTACAAAGAAAAGCAATGAAATTTTCCTAAGTTCGAAATAATCGGAATGGTAATGATGACATTATGAAATTAATAGAAAGGATGATTATTTGTGTTTTTTGATGATTTCACTAACATAAGTACGACTTCTATAAAATTTAGGAATAGATGTATAAAATAAACTACCGAAGGTTTGAAATTAAGGAAGTAATTACCATGTAAGGGCACAATTCAGCTGATGGTCCAAATACAAATTGGCATTGTTGATTAGCAGAAAACATCGCTCCAGGCGCGGGATCTTCAAACATTCGATCGTAATAGCGGCGTTCGATCGGCTGATCCAAAATACATTGAGTCTGAGCTCGATTCGCGCTAAAAAAATTTAAATCGTTCTCATATCAGTATTGCAAAATGGATAATTTAAGAAGTGGAATTATAGTAAAAAGCTTCAGATAACTCAGTTTTAGGACTAACTATTCTAATTCTTGTAAATTAAAAAATAAATTAAATGATGATTAACTCAAGAAACTTCGCAAGCATAGCAGCACTACACGGACTCCATGACCAAGGATGTGTATTATATTCCAGTGTTGGTGCCATGATATGGTAATTGTGCTTGTTAAGTGTCATGTAGCGACCACACTTTCGTTCGTCATCATGTGGAATATTGAAACTGAAATTATTTATCTACACTTCATGAGTCGATGTAGGTAATTAATACATGGATCCCAACTCTTACAATAACTTCTTTACTGAGAGCGGGAACAGCATCATAGACCATACCATCCATCATCACATCATAGTTGAAATTCAGTAAATGTTAAAGTTTTCTAATTTCTTAATTTAAACAAAATATTTAAGTGGCAGAAATGAGTAAACTACTATCCAATATGTAAAAGTAATCTTTTCTAAATGATCTGTAGAAAAGAGAAAGAATACAGAACGTACACGTGGCCTAGTTCGTGAGTGATTGTGAATGCAGCTGATAAGCCATTATCCTCGATGATTGCACAGCTTCGTAATGAATCACACATTGTGCCCAGTTCGGCAAGACCTAGTGTGTCACATTTTCCTGGTGCCCTATCATTCAAATCAGGTACAAATAATCTCGATTTACATATCATAAACATTAAAGTTTTCTGATTTCCTAACTTACAAAATATCTTAGTGGCAGAAATGAGTAGAAATTATTTTCAAGCTTATCTTCTTAGCAATAACCAAGACATGGATGGAAAACGATTGCTTAGCTTGTATATGAGAAACACGTTTGCAGTTGGTGAAGGAGCAAGAAATTCTAGAACACTTATACTAGTCATTTTTTAAATTCAAATAATTTCAGGGTACAACTTATAAAATAAGTTTAGTTAGTAACAAAATAAATCTCAAGAAATTTATAATTTCAAAATTTTAACCTGCATATATCATGTCGTGTAAGCAGAATGGCTACATCATGATGATTTGGAGCGTCATCGTTCTTATCATTGTATGTTTCTTGCCAGCGACAAAACTGTTGCAACGTATCTTGTGCATTATCACTAATGTGTGGTCCAGCCTGAAAATAGAATCGTCGTATACCTAGTTAATTTAGCAAAATAAATTTACTAATCACAGTGATTTCATTAAATTTCATTAAATCCCAATCTACTAATTTGAATAGTGATTTTTGTGCCTCTTGCTAAGGTTAGAGATAAAATCAGAAATATTTAATTACAACATGTCGCTTGAACAATCTTGCTTATTTCCAGATATGGATTTAATGGGAACTGGTAATGTAACAACACGGCAGCACTGCAACTTTCCCATCCAAAATGTTTTCAAAAGTGTATTAATTGAGATTTGTCTTTTATGGCATTATTATTTCATTAGGTAAACAAAACGAACCGCTTCATGTTTCAGAACGATCAAACGTGTTACAATAATGTTTATTGCAGCGTGCAAACTTGGATGACGATAAATAGAAGCTACCTGAAATATGAATTGAAAAAATTTCTCGGAATTATTTGACCATTATTCCTATCGTGCTATTAAATAAGAAGAAACAGACCGTCGAGAAAAGTGTGAGCACATAATTTTCAAGATTATTTTGATGATAGAGAAGCATTTTGTTGTCTGCAACAACAAGCACTTCAACATAATGGTCCCAAGAATTGGCCGAACGACGAGATCGAGTAAACCAACTGTCTGAAATGGAAATAATATGTAGGTTTCCTTAGTTTAATCTTACTAACTAATTCACCATCGATTTATGATGTTAATCTGCAACTAGCTTTGATTAGAACACATTGCAACTAGAAATGTAACTAGCAATGTGTTCTAATCAAAGAGAATTTTTCGAACATCAAGTGTTTTTTGACATTTCTCTCCCCAAATCTGCTGGAAGCTTCTACCAAAGGCATTTTAATTGAAAAAGGATCAAATGCAGAATCTTCAAGTTTCATTTTTTGCATTTCTAGCAGCATGCAATGCTATCGCAATTTTTAACTCATATTTAGTTCAGCTTATCAGCCAGTTTACTGATAGGCCGGCCAGCCGAAAATGCGATTTCTGAAAGCAATAATTTGTAAAAAATTCAATACTATATTCTAAATAATGGGTGGAAATCTTGGTCATGTCGTTCAATTCAAAATCGCTGGTTATAAACGAACTGATAAGGCGTTATCTATTTCACTTTGAGTCAGAAGGAAATCCATTTTTCCTAATGCAAAAGAGAATTTAAAAAGCAGCTTACAAAGCTTTATTTGACCTATTTCCTTATTTATCCACAAAGCTACGGTACGTCTTTTCTCACTAAGTTTGAAAGCTTTTGTCTATGGCAGTTGAAGGTTCACAGATATTTGATCTAAGTTCCTTTACTCTACCCATTTGCCTTTAACAATTGCCTGCAGACAGGAACTTCGACAAATAGGTGCTTTTTTCGCAAAATCTCATATTTTTTTTAGTACACTTGAAAGTTTTTCCACATTCGCACTTACATCACTTACAATTTTCTAGCTGTTCTATAAAAAACACAATCAGTGGTTGTAGGTACAATAAATAACTCTGCTGATTGCTGTAAAAAATTCTACATTGCTTTAAACTACACTGAAATAATTGAAACATTATATCATTTGACAACTGAAATTAGAATATGACTACTCTTAATTCATTGGCTTCAGGAGGTAATTATCAAAGGTTGGAAGTTAAGTTTTCCGCCTCACATTCTTCCGGATAACAGTGTAATGAGCCACACACTGATATTCTCAAAGTTATTTTCACTGCTTGATATGTAACATTTCCTGAAAACTTTTGCATAGCGACTAGTAGATCGTAAACGATTGCAAAAAAAAGATGGGAAAAAAACGTTAAGATTTCTTTATAGTTTCCCAAAAGCTCCAAGGGAGAAATTTTCAATCTTATTCTAGCTGGAAATACTGAAATTATTCATAATTTTACATGCTCAATGTGTAAATTTCATAGAAATCAACCAATTAATTAACTAAACGTAGTTGCATATCTTCGATATACGTAATAACCTCATTTGAAATTTTTCATCAACGGTTTCTTTTTTTTACTTCTGAATATTAGATCTAGAAAAGCTTCGACGAAATAGTTTTAAGAACCGTCAGATAACAACATTTTGCTAATAAATGTAATAAGTGTAACATAATATTAATTATTGAATTCGTCTTTCATTATGAAAAGGTAGTTCGTATAAATGCCGGAATACTATTTTGAATCTATTTCTAGCTTTTCAGTCTTTTCCGATTTTGATATCTTTCTTTTTGCTTTTGTCGATGTTCTAATAAAATCTTTGATTAGAACCATTATGAATATAGAATATTTTGTGAATGCAAGTACTAAAATCATTATATTGGTATCGAAGTAATCCTGATAATAGTTTTAAGAGGCATTAATTGGATTCGTCATTTTTCTATAGTTCACTTTTCTACATTCTTACCTATTTTTGCAGTCAAACTCCTTTTCAAAACGGTCAGTTTGCGGAATGATTTCGATGTCGCAGATGAAAATAAAGACCTAAATTGTAAATATAGGTTCATCGAGTTCCACTTGAAAAATTTTGAATAAAAAAAAATATACCGGTAATATTGATATCGGGATCGAATATAGTCGTATATTGGGCAGTGCTATTATCGTAAATGGCATTGTCGTCACTAATGCGATAGGCAGTGTAGTTATGAGTTTGAACATCGCTAACTGAGTTATTATAATTATTACTTCTATTGTTACTTGTTGGATATGAGTGAGCAGAAGTAACGACAGCAGTAGTAATAAGAGAAGCAGCAGTGGCAGTAACAGCTGAAGAACTGGGAAAATCATATTTGTGGAATGAATGAGATCGGGATTTGTACACGATATGGGCCCTGGACGATGACGGTTTGCTTGGCATATTATCGCTCTTCACCGGCTCTATGAGATACGTTCCGTCTGGCAGTGCCAGGGTACCAAACTAGAAATAATTTCAATTTTCATATTTTTATAAATCAAAGATGAAAGGGTAACAATTTATGTTAAAGAGTTATTGATAAAACCGCTAACCTGGAATGCCATAAAGTTGAAAACACACTTCAGTTGTATATAATTGGTGAGTTTCAGTGAAATTCATTACTTTGGTTTTAGCAGATAGAATTCACAGTTTAGTTAATTGCTTGTTATAAAATAAGCAGGGCAGTTAGCTGATCATGGCATTACAGGACAGTAGATGATACGATGCTATTACGTTAAATGATGCAGAAGAATAACAACGCAATTACCAATCCGCCGTTAACGTCACACATATTGACAATCGACGACTCAGTAGCACCTTTAACATGTGCGCTGTACAGACAGTCGGGTACGAATCTGGACATTCGTGCATGCGTCGCATCCAGCGAATCCATAAACTGTACAAGCGGTCGAATCCGATTGTTCTCCAACATCGGCAGTGATCTAAATTTTTTGTCAACAGCAAGTTAAGCATAATAAAATCTGAAAAAAGAATTCTGGGTTGTGCATGTCCTATGTTTTGTCATATCTGTTGCTTATTGCCGATCGAGGAACACCAACTAAAAACAAACTTGTTATTGGATTGGGGTAGCTGCTTCCAGCGCGTGAGAAGTATATGTAGTTCACTTTTGGATATTCGATCACCGGTATTTTGACGTAGTCGGAAATAGCACTTGAAGCCACAGTCTCGTGCCAATCCACGTACTCCATGCCACTTGGCATCGCTCCATGTGGAACGTCGTCGCCTTGTCTGGTGTCGATTGATGTGCCACACTTCTCCATCTCTCAGCTTTGCATCTGTGATACATTTCTATTTTTCTGATTATTTTAATACTTCCTAATTTTCAGCTTACAAAAAACAATTTCAGCAGAAATTCTGATTTGCAGTCCATAATAAATTTATGAAATTGTCAGCAACATTTTATAATAGCTGTTGTTCAACAACTGTTTGAGTTTGCACACGAAGAATGTATCAATAGCAAATTATTATCAGTGATATCTAGTTTTCAAATTGAGACATAAATATCAGCTTCATATTTCCGGAGGTTTCAAGTCAAGATTATAATACTTATTTAAAAGAAAACCTAAATGTAGTGTATAGAACGTAAAGCATTGTCACACTATTAGAAGATCAGACATGCTGTATGAGTTTCTTTGATCTCTTTGATCTCTATATCAAACTTCCCTAGCATTAAAATTTTTGCATTTTTGCATCATCAGCTGTTTGTATGTTTTAAAAATCGGATAGCTTCACAGATATTTTAAACTCATAAATTTCAAAATTCAAACACGGAAATTGCCTATCAAAGTTTTCATTGTGCTTCATTGCAGTGTTTTCTTAATGCCAAATGTATGCATTGAAATGGAATCTATGACAGAACTTTGAAAAAATGTTAGAAGTGCTGCAAGAAATATTTGAATTAAGCAGATCATAGAATCAGATAATCATTTAGAGAAAAAATTGTAGAAAAACTGAAAAAAAAATTAAAAAAGCAATCAGAAAAAAATTTAAGGAAATTTTTGCAAAATGCAAGGCGAAAATATTCCCTATATTTCGAATTTCAGCAAACAGTGAAAAGATAAAGTGAAGGAAAGCAGGTGAAAGGTAAATATTCGAGAAGTAGCGAGAAGTAGCGCATTCTTGTTTGCAAAAAAAATTGTCATTCCTTCCTCTGGTCATTTTTCATTTGCATCCGAATTTTCTGCACCAAATGTATTGTTTACATTTTCCGCACCATTTCCGTCAAATTTTCTTTAAGCAGATAAAATGTTTTAAAATAGTCAAAAAATTTAGGAAATGAAATATGATAAACTTTTTTGACATCACAAAATAAAAGGAACAAACTCGAATAGGCTAATGTGATTATTTTAAGTTTCAAGAATTTAGGTGAATTTCATCAGAATTGAAATATATGAAATTTTATGGGGCTGTTCTATCAAAAATATTACAGTTTACCATTTACAAAATTTTATCGCAGTTAAAAAAAATGTAAATAGTAATGCGAAAGAAAGGGAAAAAATTACAATTTATAAAAAGAGCCAAATACAAATGTCTACAATTTTTCTAACTTAAAAAAGAACGTAATGGGGAAAGATTTACTTGAAAAAACTCTTTTAAATAAAAAAATGTTACTGTTAAGAGAGAAAGTGAATAGAATTGAAGATTGGTTAACAGACATGGAAAGTTTCGATTGAAAAGGAGAGACATTGTTATCGCCGATGCTAACACTATAAAAATTCATAAGAGGTAGCGATGTATGAAAGTAAGGGAATTCAACAGCTGCAACTATACGTGTTAAGTCTTTACACATATTCTCATACCAAACAATAATTTTAAAAAATGAGTAGAATTAGTTACATGGCGCTAAAACCAATCCCGTTAACTCACAAGAACAATGTAGCAAATAGTATTAGGATGATAAAAATTACCCAGATATTTAATCTCTTTCTTTATTTTTCTCTTCTGGTTCAACTATATTCTAGACAAGAAAACAGTCATAACTTTTACACTTCTTTTGATTTTCAAATCTAAAGCTGAAAAAAGAGATACAGAAAGGGTAAATTGAGCTTGGCTAAAATTCTAAAGTTTTAATGAAAGTCACTTTCTCATTTGTCAAGTAAAACTGTTATATTGCGATTTTCCCTTCATCCATTATTTTATGCAACATCAGAAAACTAGCCCACCAATCCAGAAATGTTTATACCAAATTCCAATTAATTAATAACAAACGAAGGTTTCATTGCAAAAATCAACGACATTTTTAAAATGGTTATAACTGATAGCTTAAATAAACACATGGATTAAACTGAACAGTTAAACAGCTGTTTTTTTGAGCCTTTTCGGGACGGCATCATCTAACAGATGTCTGATTACTTCACTGGACAAAAGTAATGCAAACTGTAGAAGCAGCAGGAGAAATGGCATTTGTTTGAAGAGAGTAGACTACACTTAAACCGTTTTTATTTGTTGACTTTTATTTTCAACTTATAGATGTCGTCTACGTCGACGTAATACTCATCGTCATATTATTGAACTCAAATTCAAAGACCAGCAATTTATATCTTACAAATACACCAAACTCTAATTTATAAAATTTTGATTTTTTTATAAATAAATAAAGAAGAAGAAGCGGAAACTTAATTTCAAAAGCAGATAAGGTCATGTCATATTGATATAAAAATTAAGGATTGATTAGAGGTAGTAAATTTCAAGAAATTACCTGTAACAGCTGCAGTAATTAGGCGACTGCGTAACTGAGGTATCCTTGTGGAGGACAATCCTCGCAGATACAATGAACTGAATAAAACCGCTAGAGCAAAAACAACAGCAACAAAATATTCAGGTTTCTGAGAATTTGTATTGCTATTGCTGTTGTTTTCGCAGCTGCTGTTGTTGATGTTGTTATTGTTGTTGTTATTGTAAATATTAGGGTGAAGTATGAACGGCTCACTAGCCGAGGTTTCAGCTTCAAGCATAACGCCCCTAGTCGGGGCCTAAGGCGAACTTGTCCTCGTCCCTTCAGGGCCTTGGCTTTTTCGAGAACAGCTTCAAGCAAATAATCCTAGACCGCTACACCGTTCGATTCCGCATTTCTAACGGATATACTGTACCACTACGTCGATCACCGTACGCCTTTGCGCTTCTAAATAATGTGCATATTTAATTTTTTTTTCCCAAAAAAAGTATGTTTCACAGATGCTAACGAGGATCAAATTAACAGTTATTCAAGGTTCTGTAGTTCTTTAAGTGGACAAGCCTATTTTCTTCTACATGTATTTATTACCGAAATTGCAATGGATAAAAAGCAGTATTTTATTGCACACAGTAGGAAGTGTTGTGTTTCCATTCCAGGTGCAAGTGAAAATGAATGGACAGAGCAGGAATGATTGAACCGATGAAAATTTTAAGCACAATGAATAAAATATTGACGATTCTTTATCCCTTTTGTTGCATTCGCTATGTACATGTACATAAATATAATTATGCATAAGACGCATATATTAACACTATTTTAGTCCTATTCAATTCTTACGTCTTTCTTCGGTTACCGTTTCATTTCATTTCATCGCGATTTTCATATCTAGTACCAATCATTATTTCACGTTATGCATTAACAGGAAATTATTTGATGATACTGTTGGATCAGCAATAAACTAATTCAAATGAACTATGCAGTTACTTACCAGTATCGCTATTGAACAGATACAATCCAAGTAATTTGAAAAATATACAAATTTAGGCAGAATCTAACAACAACTTTCCTCATATATTTTTAGGGGCTAGCAATAATCGCCGGGAACATTTCTTCATTCTCCGTCAACTATCAGCAAAATTCGAATAAAGTAAATGACTGTTTTCTTTTTTGGTCATACTTCATCTCTACCTCACCATACATTTTAATCTTATAAAATTTTTTCGGGAATATTTTTTTACTAAAAAAGTTATATTAGTAATAGCAACACCTTTCTACTACGTGCCTCACCATATCTTTCAATTTTAAAACCATAGGGTGAAATCATACTAATCGTTATGAATTTACAGCAATCAAAAAAAAAAGCTCACTATCACAAAAAGTATTTATAACTGCATTTTATTTGATCCAAATAAAATGTTTTTTCAAGTAAAAGTTATGAGAATTTTAAATTTTCAATCATTCTGAATATCTAAAGCACCTACAATATTCATACGTAATTTTGATCTTAATCTGTGCAATCCATTGTAATTGCTTCTGATACTTAATGCATACAATTAAAAACATAATTCAGAAATTGAATTTTGGTAGGACAAGTTGATGAATCAAGAATTAATATTCTTGGAAGCCAAATATAACGGATGGAACAATTCTCTGTGTATAAACAAAAAGCTTTCAAGCAGATATCACACAAAAAAGTAGACAGAGAGCTGCTAAATTTTGTAAATAATTTTAAGCACACGAAGAAAAATGACATTGCAGAATAAAATGGAAACAAAAATTTTACAAAAATCTGTGTTTATTTTGTGTATTTACGCTGAATAAGAATAAAATATGATTAATTTTCGAAATATTTATTACATTTTAGGATAAAGTTGCATGGATTAGTGTAGTCAGTCAATCAGTAAGCCATCTATTTAGAGAAGGATGAACTGAAAAAGTATGGTAGTGGATTCTTTCTAATTTGAGAAGAGAATTTTTAGTGAACTAAATGTGAAGTGAGTCAAATGAAAGAGGAAAGGTAGCTTAAAGAGGTATAACACAAACGGAGAACCATTTACATAGTAAAACAAACAGATAAACATTCGGGATAACTTTGGAACGAGATAAATGAAATGAAAATGTTTTAGCAAGCAGAGATACACATTTGAAATGACTTAGTTAGACTTTCTGGATCGCTGACATAACAGTGCAATCGTCAATGTTAAATCTAATCCCGGATGTGAATCATTGCAACTCCAATTTATCCTTTAAAATGTCATATCTCGAGTCATTTCATTTTTCAAGTAGGTGCCCATCGAAGTAAATGTAGCCCATTGAAATTTGATGAGTTAGCTTGCAGTTTAAACGAATGTTAGGAGAAAAATTACTTTGATCAACGTGACATTGTCATTTCTGATCAAACATGTTGTGTTTTTCCTCATATCTTTCATTTTCGAGCAGATTTCATATCGTAATTACTTGTCTCATTTGAAAGTACTAACTCTTTCTATAATGGAAAATATTGAAGTTACTATGAATTGCAAACAATTTTTGTGATTTAGCAATTATTTGAATGAATTTATTTCTCACTAAGCATAATTCTTCTATTCAAATAAAATTTACTAATGAAAGTTAAGTTTAAGTAAAAAATTATAGATACTGTTGAATGTTGCATAAAAAATAAGTTATATTAATGTTAGTCAAAACGAAAAATTTAATTAAAACTTCGAACTGTCCCAGTCAAATAACACAGTATGAATTGTAAACGTTTTTCTGCCTTTTCTAATAAGTAAATGAGCTTTTTTTTTTTAAAAAATAATCAACGGTTTGTATTGCAAGCACTGCCCAAGATCCAGTCAATGATTGCGATATTTGCAAGTTTTTCCAGAACTATCTTGTCTTTTTTCTTTGCTTTTATTAGGAAAATATGCTCACGTCTTGGCTTTTCGACCCATTTTTACTCAATATGTATTAAGATCGAAGTTTTGATTGTAACGGAAGAAACCTATTGGGACATATTTATCAAGACAATTCGTTTTTCAAGCGTATTTATGCCCATCTTATATGATGACATACTGAGTCTCTCGTTAATCTACCATGACAATAGGAAATAAGCAAAAAGACATTACCATTTACATCTTTTTCCGTTTCCTTCTGTATTTCAGAAACTATTACACAAGAATAACCATCAGAAATGAACAGAAATGAACGAAATCAACCGTTCTAAATGTATATCTCCAAACTTTAAATTGCATCGAAATCGCTATTCTATCCGTTGCTATTGAGCTGAGTCCAATATCATTGTTCGACCAAATACTCTCACATTTACAGATGATCAGAAAAAAACCTACAAGCGCAGGTCAGAAAAAGTGAGAAAAAAAAAGCAGAAGAAATGATCCAATACATTGGATGAATTATTTTGAAATAGAAAATGTCAACTAATTCCGTATCTTCCGTTACATATCCCATTTATTTAAACAGCGTTGTCTCCATGGATCACGAAAAAGGGAAAAGCGTATGTTTCAATTTTTGCATAATTCTATTTCCAACAATATCAATTTTATAACATAAACTTATAAAGACAGAATTTTCAAATTTGTTCTAAATTAAAATTTGCGATGAAACTCACAAAAATAGCAAAACAGTATCAATTTACAAGAAGCTTTGATCCATTCGGATTCATTCGGAGTTTTCAATCAAAATGATATGCTAAATTTTGATTTATTCGGAGTTTTCAGTTAAAGTGATATATTTTACAATAATACAGCAATCTTTTCATATTTTCTGCGCACTGATGTATATTTCGAGCGATAACAAAACGACAGTTACGCAGAACATCAAGAGAAAATTTTGCAAAGAATTTAGCACCAAAAATTTACAGACCTGTAAGTCGAGTGGATAAATTCGAATTTGGAATTTCCAACTCCCTGAATAAAAACCAAAAATTCTACATATACTATCAAGCGAAATATATATATATATATAAGTTACAGCTTCCAACAAGATAACGGCAATACGCATTTACAATTCGATACACATTCATATTCCCACTAGGAGACTTTTCCTCTTACCACAAATCATTTTCGCAAAATACTGCAACATTTCAATGAGAAAATTGAAAAACGAGAGAAAAAAAGAGAGTTTTCTATTTCTTGCAGAATAATTGACTTCTGTAAATTAATAATCTTTTTACCAAATAAGTTTTTTCGAAGGAAAGAAATCGTACTCGACAATTGCAGCAAATTTAAAACTGACTGTGGGAAATTGATTATTTATCACAACTTAATATAGTCGCAACAGCTTATCACTAATATTCAAAAAGTTACATTATTTCAAAGGCAATCAAATCAAATCTGTCGTGATTTTTCCTATTTTTTGTACTGATGGCTGCAAATAAAAATAGTGTCTTTATTTTCCATATCAATTTTTGACATATGCAGGATACTGATAATATTACAGTTGAATTCATTGTGGGTAATATTCACTGATGAAAACCTTTTAACGGAATTTGTCACACTATGACGATTTGCTTTGATGGTACTTCTCAATCAGAAGAAGATAAATATCATTATTGCTAGAATATTTACATGTTAAAATATCTATCCTGACATGCAGAAGTATTACAATGATCTACAATAGTTCACTTATACCTTCCGAAAATTGTCAACTATTTTGAAAGGTTAGAATTTCCAGCTTGAATGTAATCAGCTGGTAAGTTGGGGATTATAATTGTTTCCTCCTAGATATACAAAGATATCAGGTGATATAAACAATCGTCCCATTGATAATGATGCGATGTTAAGAATGCTTACAGTCTTATTCCATATTTCAATGCGCTGCGATATTCGCATCTCTGTTTTTTTTTTTTTTTTTTGTTATCCAAAGCAGCAGACAGGACATCCCGCAGAAGAGCTGTCACTGAAAAATGTCGAGCCCGAATAAGTCAGCCATTTGAAATTTCAGTCAGAAATAAAACATTTGTCATCGATATTTCGTTTTGTTAAAAAAATCACTTGCTCTTTCAATTATTACTATAAAGCAAATAATCAGGCTATAAAGGTAAGTAATAAAGTTTTCCAACCCGTATAATAATTTTGGTCAAGAAAAAAGATACAATTGTACGCAGCATCACTTTTGAAATGAAAATCTTGCCAGTTTCTTCCCCGACAAGACAAAAGTGCTGATAAAAGGCATCCATTGCAATAAAGATAAAAATCTGATGAAATCTTAATCTTCGAAATTGTGGTTTTAATGAATAAAACCGTATTATTACAACTTTTTACTTCTTTTTGCATTTTTCCATCTATAACCGAACAATTAAATTTGAAGTGTCAGTTTTTCTTTGTGATCTAATTGAATTTTCATAACTATAACACATTATCCGTCAACCAAAGAAAGTGCGATATCTCCGCTCATTGTTTCATTTTTCAAAAAATACGGTAAATCATAATTTTTCACTTTCTTAGTTTAATTAAATCACTTCACATTTTTCATCATCAGGAATGTAGTTCAAACTTTAGCCCAGTCTCCTATTAGTAGATTAGTCCACAGAGGAAGAGGAAAGGTAGTTAGTATTGGCTAGATCAGCAGTATTAATTATGGCATTTAGGGAAAATACATGAAAAAGATGTTTATTTCACATTGCTTGCTACTTTAACAATATTTTACATTATTATGAACAGACAAAAATTAATCAGATAGTCTTCTAATCTTACTTACTACTCTATTTTGTGTTGTGTGATGTTTTAGCATTTAAATCACCATCAAATAATAGTATTGATTATAAAAATGGCTAATATTTGAATGGTTGTCCAAAACTGAGGAAAAAAAAGAGGAAAATAAAATAAATGAGTAATTGAAACTTCAAAACAATGAAAAAAATTTGTTTGTTAAAAATTTTGAGATATTTTACAATAAAAATCCGTAGAAACAGAAATGACAATATGTGAACTGTGATAAAATAATTCGAAAATTCTTATGGCCAAGTGGAAAATAAAAAAAAAAGAATTAAGACAAGTTTTTTTCCTGAACACATTTCTAAATGTAAATGAAATTTGAAATTTCATTTTCCTATGAAATTCTATTCAACTGCATGAAGCATTACCATTAATAAAATAAGGAGGAGATAACGCATGACAAATCCTCTTAGCATTTAAAGTTCGTTTGTCAATTTATTTATTTTACAAAAATTCAAATAATTTAATTTAATTCGCTTCAGTGAAACAAAATTTAAACTAAACTTAAAGGCTAAGATGATAATGCAAATTCATTGGGCATAATCAATTTGCTGAATAGGGAAAATGTGGATTATGTTGACTCTAATCAATCAGCAGTAATTAAAAGTAGATAGCAATCATAAATAGTCACATTAAACAAAAACAACGAGTGGACAAGGGAAGAAAGCAACGATAATGTTACAGATAATATAGTGATAATGAGTGATGAGATGCTGATATGATATATGTACTGATGGATCACGTCGAATTTAAGCCAACAACTCATGTTTCAAATATAACAATCTGTAAAAATTAGCAATTTTACTTATAAATCTGATAAATTGCATTCTGCAGATGACAGCTAAGCCATCTGCTAACTTTTAATTCCTGTCGTAAGTACAATCAAAAAAAAAAAAAAAGAATTCTTTCAGAGCTAATTCAAATTTCCAAGCAACATATTCTTATAACATAGCTTTCAAAAATAACACCTGTCGAAGCAATTCGTTAAAAAATCGTAAAATTGTACAAACAACAATTTTTTTCTTTTTTTTAAGTAAATGTGAAAAATTGTAGCATATCATCAAACGTATTATTTTTTTTTTTTTTTTCCACTTTGATACAGCTTATAAAAAAAAAAAAAAAAAAAAAAAAAAAAAAAAAAAAAATGGAACAATAAGAGAAGATTGGAAATAAGCAAATAAATAAACATAATTTATACGAGACTGAAATAAGCAATTGAGGAACAATCAGACATATTTTCATTTAGCCAAATAAGCACCAAAAAAAAAAAAAAAAAGAAAAAGAAATGAACTAATTTGAAAAAAAAAAAAAAAAGAAAATGAAACAAATGGAAAAGCACTAGAATACTGACACTGAAATGAACAATTAATGAAAAAAGTTTATTCCTATTTTGGTATAAATAAAATGTGAAAAATGGAAAAAGAGGCAAGAGAGGTGAAAAGTTTAGACAATAGATTTTTTTTTATGTTGTAGAAATAGAATAAGTTAGTCTAATTTCACTAAAAAATTTTGTACTTCAATCTTAATTACTAATTTCACTACAATGAATTTGAGGAAAAAAAAAAAAAAAAAAAAAAAAAAAAAGAGAAAAAGAAAAACTAAGAAGAAAAATGGAATCGGCGGCGACTTGACAGCTAGTAAAAAAGGGGAATTGCATCCCCCGTATTGCTCTGTCTGTGCTTAATGCTTCCGTTACTGCTCACATCCCTCTGTATATGTGTGTATGTGTGTGTGTGTGTGTGTGTGTGTGTGTGTGTATGTGAGTGCACGTCAGTATCTGTCTCCGTAAAGTTAAAAATGCCTGTCTGTAAATGTTTATGCAGAAAAGTGTTGGTCACGCCAGACCAGAAGATTGCTTGCAATTTTGCTTGGTCGACTTTTACTTTTTGCACACAACTGTTGCTTACATAATAAGCTAAAATATCCCTAAGATAATATAATGAGCTTGTAAGGTGTGAAAAGATGCTCATTACTATCAGTTATAATTATGGTTAATTATTGTGATCATAATTAATGAGTTAAAAGTAAACAAACTTATTTGATATTAATCGATAAAAAAATATTCAAATTTTAATCCATGAAGTTACTAAATCCAATTAGATAAGTGATCACTAGTTATATTATATATATTAAATTAATCTCATTATATTTCTTTGTTTAAAAAAATACATAAATAAATTTAGGATATGAGTAATTTTTGAAAGAAAATTGAAAAGAAATATAGTAAAGGCTGATATGATATGATATGATATGATGCAATTGAATTCTTTAGTTTCACTTAAAGCACAAGTAAAACATAAAATGCTCAAAATAATATTTAGCGATTAGTAATGAATTTATAAAATGATTGTGAGGAATGAAAAGTTTTATTATCAAAAAATGTAATATTACATTAAAATATTCAGCGAAATGAAATTTTAAAATTTCTATTGAGGGCAAATTTATTGAATCTTACGATGAAATAATTGAAAAGCTAGATGATAACACCATGTTAGGAGACAATAATACTATACGTGAAATTTAATTATCCATATTTTAATATTATTGAATAAAAATTGTGAGTGCCAAAGTAAGATTATCAGGAGAACGGCTTACATTGGCATTTACCAAATTTTCTTATCTAATCCATACGATTGTCATGGCAAGTTTTGATTGATTCTCAATGTTATTTAAAAATATCCGATTTTTATTTACAATTCATATTTATTTGAATTTTTTATAAATGAATTAATGAATTAATGTTTTAATAAGGAAGAAAAAGGACTGATGGACAAACAAAAAAAATAGCAGCAAGCGGTAAAAGTTATAACAATCAAGAAAATATGGTTTTTTTTGACAGTTGTATTTTTATAACTACTACGTCTTTCCTATCCCTTTCTTCCCCACAATGATGAGGGTATCTCAGTGCCGCTCCCTACAATTTTCATTTAATGATAATGTAAGCCAATATACCTTTAATGTGTTCCACTCTCTAAAAAGAAGATCCACGGAGGAAGAAGAGAGAAATGATATCAGAGAAATAGGCTGGGGAAAGAGATCGTAAACTTATAAACTGCTGTTTATTACTCTCAACTATTTATTTTTTCTCAGCTCTGCTACACCTCATTCATTCTAACTAGATCTTTTTCCGCTCCACTTGAAAGTATTTCTCCGCACTGCTTATCTACCTTCAGAACTGTCGGATTTTCAGGCACAGGATATCAAGAAACTATTATGTGGGATGTTTTTTTTTTTTTTTTTTTGGTTTGACTCAAGCAAATAAACAATACAGGGAAAAATATCCATGTTTAATGTTTACTACAAGAATTTACACCATTTATGCCATAATCTAAAAACTGAAACAACAACTCTGATAACTTAATGTTAACAATATCTGATTGAATGCTTTATATGCCATGTTTCTGTGTAATAATCTAAAATAGAAAGAATTTGAATTTTGTGAAATCTCACTTCAACAGCTATATAATAAATCTAAATAAGTTTTTAAATTTGGATTGAATTTGATATACTTCAGTAAATTTATTATTATAGTCCAACAGTATTTGTTCGTTTTAAAAAGTAGTGGGCGAGAAAAGGAAACAATGACATACGACGTAAATGCACAGATGCAGGCAATCATTTTTTTTGTTGCTAGGGCAATCAGCAATTCAGGATGTAGTCCGGATGTGTATGAGCTTATAAACTCGCTAGATAATAATTCGACAGATGTGTTGATATGTGATAAGAAGGAAAATGGGGCCATATATTTTTTCAAACTTCACTGCCAAATCAAAATACTCAGTGTAATATAACATAATAATTTGATCATCAATGAAAATATAGATATTTTTCTGGCTGTAAATTAAACTCTACGGTGTAATTAAAACAAATGCACAAGCAATAATGGAAGAAACAACAAACTTTAACAAAGATGGAACTGCAAGTAATGCTAAATGTGTATTTTCTCGTTTGAAAACTGTATAATGGAAAGAATTTTTCGATTGCTGATTATTATTTTTGCGCAAATTTTTTAAAAACAAAAAAGAGGAGGAAAATCATTCCGTTCTTTTTTAAAATTTTTGACAAAGCAAGCAAAGATTAAAAAAAAATGCGAAATTTCAACGATTGAAAACAATTTTTATAACACGTAGTGGATTAAATAGAATTATATAATAACTTTTCCTAGAGAATCTATGTATGACTATATGTGCCAAACTCCATGATAAAGATTATATCCTCCATTCCTTGCTTTGCTCCCTTGATCTAATTGCAACAAATTGAAAATAATACAAACTGTTATCTGCTTAAATTGTCAAAAGGATGCACAAAACGCTTACATAACATAATTCTTCAAAGACAATATTTAGGTTATGTTTACTACACTCATGTAAATTTTGCAAATTTTCACCTTTACAAAAAAAAGTACATTGATTAATTTTTTGTAGGCTAATATCGTCGGGGAGACAATCTGTCAACATTTGTCAAAATAAGCGAACAGCTACAGATAATGAATTGCAAGCAAAGGCATTAGGAAAAATCTGGTGCTCAATTACAAAATAAGAAACTAAAAAACTAGGAAAAAATGTTACGTAGCACAATTGTCGATGCGTTTACAAATATTCTTTTTTTTTTTGCACTGAGCTTGATGTTTTTGTTGCTTTATCTTATTATCATTTACTACTATTCATTTTTTTTAATAAATAATAAATAATTGACTTTACCATTCCTATCATAGGTCATATTGTAGCACTGCTAATTCCAGTGATATAAGAGAGAGTGGGAAAATGATAGGCAAAATGATTATTGATATTCCATGACCTTTGGTGCATTTTATTATCCTCAGTTGTCAAAACATAGACCTAATAGAAAAAACACGATCAAATTCCATTTCATACTATTTGAAAATATTTGAAATTTTCAGTAATGTACTGTATATTTCCGATATGTGCTGCATTCGTCAATTTTTTCATAATTACTATGGCATTGTTTACTGATTCTACCGATAAGATTAATATGAGTTTTCAGTCTATTCAGCTTTGCTAACCTGAAATGAAATCGCCGTTAGTTTAATCAGACGGATTGTCGTGTAATGAACACACACATATATCATTTGTAAAATAAAATGGAAATGGTTCTGATATTTCCGAAATAAAATTTCGAACTTCTTTGTTAATTGTTTGAAATAAAGTCATGTTTCAATAGTTGAAAACTGAATTTATGCTTCCATAAGTTTTACATTCTACATAAGTTTACGACGTTTACGACTTCCATAAGTTTACGACGTGACCATTTGATGTTGACAGACATAATTATTGAAAAGGAGAAAAGAACTTGGAAGGTTTATATTACTTGTTTCCAGGCTTAGAAATATTCTTTTAGGCCTTGCCGCACATCGCTTTTTTCTTTTCTTTCATGAAGATTTTATCATTTTCAATGGCATGAAAAAAGTATCCTCAAAAGTAATATTTACTTTTTTTTAGCTACAATAAAGGAAAAATTGATGATAAAAGATAGAGCAAGATTAAAAATAAATCTCGGCCTTTGATCTTTCACAAGGATTCAGAACGAGAGTTCGGTGAAAAAGTTGAAAGATCATCTCATCTCAATCCTCGATCTATTCCCTACAAAATATTTTGTAATAACTTCACAGTATCATTTTCACTTTACATTATTAGAAATATCTGCAAGTCTAAATAAATTTAGTAATAAGAAGCACCCAAAAGCTTAAAAAGCACAAAAAATTTTTCAAAAATTATTATTTTTTAAATAATAACTATTTAAAGATAAAACTAGCAAACAGAAAAACAAAAAAATGTGATTTTGAAGAACAACAAAATATGCCAGCCGAAGTCAAAAATTTTTCTAGAAATTTTTGTAGTATTTTGATCTTTCAATTAATAAAACTGAAGTCGTATGGTACTATTCTGGCGTAAAAAAAAATAACTATCATTGACGTGAAGAACGCTATTTGATAATAAATAAATGAAGGAAGTGTTCGGGAGATGACGTATAAAGGCTGATTTCACTTTTCAATAAGTTGTGATGTGCGGTAGAGAAATTTCACGCATCAATAGACAATGATAGACCTTGATGGATGAAAAAGTTTTTGTAATTTACAAAGACGGTTAGAGCACTTAGTTTACGGAAGAAGTAAAAACGATATAATTAAAAGACGATTAACACTGACTGAATGAACTAAGTGATACTAGGGGATGAGGTGAGAAATTAAATGATGCGGAATAATTTATAAATATATGATGAAAGGATTGTGCTACGACTTTATGTCTTACCTATTTTGCACTGAAATTCATGTGAATTTCGTTCGCATTAAAAATTGTCGAAATGATGTCACCACAAATTGCTGCTTCTGTAAGAAAAAAATTGGAGCGGTGGTTTGATTAAAAGCATTGATAGCTATCCGCTTGTTTTCTATCTTTCCATGTGTTACTACATTCTACTAGCCCGTCCTTACTCCATCGCGTTTATTCTTTACTGCAGCAACTTTCTGGTTAATCTTAATTTCTTATCTGTTTCAATAAAATGAAAAGTTAGCGTAACTTTAGCCAAATTACAAAAATAATGTAGTTTAAAATGGAGAAAATTTTGGAATAATTTTTAAGCATCAGTAATTTCCAGGATGATTTATTCATTTTTAACTTCTTTATATGTATTTGCCGATTTGTTGATTAATGAGTATTTTACAGACGAAATGATTCAGATGAAATGAAGCTGTTTCGACAAAACATTTGACAGAATAGTAGAACATGTATCATTTATATTAATGTTTCTGAAAAATTTTGATTAAATAGTCTCAATTTTAAGTTACTCTTGGTCTCAATCACTTTTTCCCATTTCGCCATTTTCCATTTCATTTTTATCTATCAATCTTTCTCTTTCCCTTTTCTTCGGTTTTTCTTTTTATGATTTCATTTAAAATTTAATTCCTTTCCAAGGAAAATTTCATAAATATTCGAGTTCATAATTTTTCTTCACTGGAATGAATTTACTAATGGAAATTTCATCATTATTGAAATTTAATTATGATGATATTGTTTACGTTTGTTTGATATGAAAATTGATAGATTTTACAAATTGTATTTTGTATTGCTGTACAATGAATGCAATTAATTTCATTTACTAACTTAGGAAGTTTCATATGCGAAGATTTAAAATGCACAATGTATTATATGAATTTGATTAGTATTTGTGATTACTGCAACATTTTTCATTATCTTTTTTACCTCCTACTTCATAAAAACGTACAAAAAAAAAATCGTTGTCAGGAATTTTAATTTCTTTCACAAATTAATAGTAGAATAAAAAAGAAAAATAAATCTTTGTTACTGTACAGAAATATTTTAATGATTAAAATTAATAAAGAATAAAGAAAATTGGAAGTTTTGGAAAAATAAAACTTTCCGAAAATTTTCAAAAATTGTACTTCTTATGACGAATTTTGACAGTTGAAAAAAAAAAATCATATTTGATTCACTAAACATACAATAATTTGTTTGTTTTACACTGCACATGAACAAGCACCTATACAACATCTGTATAAGTAAACAGAAATGTATACACATACACACACACACACACACACACACACATACACACTCACATACACACACACATATACACACTCATATATACACACGCATGTACACACGCATGTACACACACATGTACACACACACACACACACATGGCATACGTATGTACACACATATTCATATACATACGTATACACATACACACACACACACACACACACACACACACACACACACACACACACACACACACACACACACACACACACACACACACACATAACATAATTGTCATCGGTAGTGAAGAACCAAACAATAAGGACAGATTTGAAATACGCATAAAGAGAATGTAAGGTAGTTATAGTACGTTGAAAGCGTAATTCAAATTTAGAAATATGCATTTACGGATATAACCAATAAATATTTCTGATAGCTATAATTTTTCCTTCTCTCTCTCTCTGTCTCCCACTATATTGTATTGTGTTTCCATAGATAATTAGTTTGAAAATCATTTGAAAAGTTTAATGATCATAAATTGTGATACTATATAACAGTGAACTAGCATGATGAATGAACATATACAGTTAATGTGTTTAAAAAATGAAAAAAAAAAAAAAAAAAAAAAAAAAAAAACCATTTTTTAGTAATTTTTAGCAATTATTTTTTGATTCAATTGATGAATCTCACATTTTTTTATTATTCATCCAACCATTATATCATGTACAATAACGATCAAAATTATCATCTAATCTAAAAATCTAGCATTGATGATGATAATGACAATTATGTAATATTCGAAAAATACAAAAGAAGAAAATTTGATGTGAACAAAAATAAAAAAAAAAAAAAAAAATGATAATATTATTTCGAATTGAATAGCTAAAACTTAACTGAAGCTATCTAAACAGGAGATCGATTAAAAGAATTGATAAAATGAATGAAATTAATTTTTTTCCGCATTTTTTATATTCATTCTACATGATATTATATGAAATAAAAAAGTGATTTTTTTTTTTGACACCTAAAAGCTAATTATTTTAATTGAACAATTTATCAATTCTTTTAATCTATTCTATCTATCGTCATTTACTTTGGGCAATTTTATAACTCAACTCATTTTTTCTATTTTTTTTCAAGTATCCATAATGGGAAAAAAAAAAAAAAAAAAAGTTAGACAAAAGAATGGAAATTTTAGAAAAGTTAAAAACGAGGAAGATACAATTTTTTAATTTAGCATTTTATAATTGAGGAATTTCAACAGTATTTTTAAATTTACTAGTTGATCAGTATCGAAATGAATAACATAACAAAATATTTATATTTATTGATTTAATATAAAATACATTGTTAGATTTAAGAATAAATGATCAATATGATTTTCCATAAGAAAACTGAGGTCATCTGGTACCAAAATAATCGAGAAGAATGAAAATTGTCAATTTTGATAATATTCTATGACAAAGGACACTACTCGTCAAGGAGAATACAATGAGATTGATAATTGATGGGGTCTATTGAAGTCTAACTCGATCGTAGGATATGCAAATAAGTTGGCAAACATACACATACAGACAGACGCAGACACACCCACACATAAATAAATATATTGTACACTTCACTCATAAATACACACACACACACACACACACACACACACACACACACACACACACACACACACACACACACACACACACACACACACACACACACACACACACACACACACACATACACACACACATACACACATACACATTCCATATTATTTGTGATTTTACAACTCGAACTTTTTCATGTATAAGTTCAATAACACATTTTTTCAATGTTTACTGTATCCACTAATGAGCAGTACAGAAAATGAGATTTATTATGGCGAACAAAATCAATACTATTTTCAATGTAATTATATTAATATAGGGTAAATTTTTTTTTTTTATTTATACGAAAATGTTTATTTCCAAATTTCTTTCGAGAATAATAGGATTACCTGTTGAACAAATGCAAGTTAAATTTTATTTTAGAAAATTATCAACTTTTTATTATATAAGATTACACATTTAGTATAAGAGATCGTTTGTTTTTATTGCTTGAGCATCAAATTAATAATACAAAAGCAATCGTCTAAGAAGGGTGCACCAAAACTTTTGTTACTGATGATGATAATGTTGTAATTATCATCATCATCCTTCTTAATACATGTGCAACGATTAACTGTGTTATTTGATGGACAAAACTTATGACTACTTTACAAATTTATAAACATATATAAACAATATCATTTACCTTTTCTTATACTACATATCTCATTATTTACCTGAAAGATTCAAATGAATCAATTAATAACACATCATAACCTCATTCATATCATTAAATACATGTTCATAAATGAAAAAAGATATAAAACAAATGAAGAAATGAACTAAACAAAGAAAAGATTATTTTATAGCTACCAGTAAACTTTTTCTCTCTTCTAGTTCGTTTACTCCTTTAGTTCAAATGTCTGGAAAAAAGTTTTTTGAGGACTGATAATCGTATATATTTGCACTTTTATTAGTACACACTATGCTTAAGTGGTAGCAGAAGAAAATGACAACAAAATTTGATGGGAAATGCTTTAGTTTCAAATTTTATCATTGTAGTTTGAAAACAATGGAGCGAATAACTTACTTGTTAAAAGTTGAATTTTTCGAATTCGATTTCAAACGTTAGCAAACTTCTTGTTTATTACAGCATCAAATTAACTATCTTATCAACTAAAATAAAATAATAATTTTACGTATTTTGCGACACAGATATTTATTGCGTCTTGAAAATAGTTGAGGCATAGATGATTGAAATTTGGCAAACAAATTAATTTTTTCATAATTAAAAACAATTCACTAATCCAGTTAAATAGAAGTTATTTTAAATACAACAAATCAATCAAAAATAATTTTTAGAAAGCAAGCTTGTGAAAATTAGCGAAAAAATCAGGAAAAATTGGCGAAGCAATATTTGCTGTAAGGAAATGAATAAACAGTACTTGTAGAAAAGGATTATGAGAAGTGATAGGTGGAAACCGAAATAGAATAGTAGCCAAAGTTCAGAAGAAGCTGTCTTACGTATTTCTTTATAGTAAATATTATTTCAGTATCATATGTATTATATCCTGTCACAGATCGAATTAGTGCTCAAAATATGGCGAAAGAGGAAGCCTATATTTGCTATTTGGATTCCATAAATGAACTTCTCATATTGATATGAATTCTGGGACTGATGAATTTTAATGTAATAACTTTTTAAGAGCTATTTTTTTTCAAATTTGAAATCTAACATCAATTCGTAAGAATTAATTCCTCATTCCCTTCTCACCGTTAGTTTCCAGCCCGTGGTCCTCAAGAACTAAGATACGGTCGGCGAGGGTAGCGAGGAGGTGTTTGAAAAAGCATTTCCAAATTAATGTCTTGGATATCCCGCGATTTTCTGTGTCTCTGTCTAGCTGGAAATTCTTTCAAGCAAATCGTATCGTTTGAGTTATAAAAATATAAAAGATAAGTAAAAATAAGTGTAACTTCTGTTGTATTCACTAATTTTAAATTGAAAATTTGCAAGAAAACAAAATTTACAATCTAGAAGATGAAATCACAGCATAGAAAAATGAACGATGTTCGCTTGAATCAAACAATGTGTTTTGATAATGAGTTTTTATCCTTGTGTGAAGGACAGAGAGTTGCCGCATTGCAGTTACTACTTTTTATTTTAGATGACTCGCGAAAAAAGCGTGCAAGAAAAGGACAGGCAATATTTTGAAAAAAGTGGTAATATCAACATTTAGAAAACAATACATCAATGATAAGATCAACAAGTAAAATTTCTTAGCCTAATGCTGCTAGGAAACAAAAAAAAATTCTTTTTTTGAAGGCCTACAACGGCACGTTCATCAATCAAAGAAGGCTTCGTTCTATTTGCTTTCAGAATTTATTGAGGTTTAAAGGAATTTCTTTTTTCTCCTAATCCTTTTTTCCTACCACTTCTTTACAAACCTCCTTTTACTTTAATCTTTACTACCCTTACTCTTTCTTACTTATTAACATAGGAATGATGGTTAGTTTTAAAATGCTACCAAAAAGTGTACAGATATTTTTTGAGGTATGATCACTTTCTGAATTTTTAAATAAATTGATAAATTTTTTCAAGTTCAGAAAATTTAAATATTTTTCTTGTCGCTTTAAATTCATTTTGAAATTATTTATTGCAACGGTTGACATTCAATTCTCCAAAAGATGCATTAAATTATGTTCGAAATACAATTTACGTTAGCGCCCGGATACGCTTTACACTAATCGATCAAAAATCGTATCAATCATGTTTACTGGAAGATGCTTACTGTGAATTTTCTTTTACTTATCACTTATCGCACTAATTTATTGTTTCTTAAATCAATGATCAAAAAGAATGATGTTAACATTCTAACTTTTCTCCCTCTTCATGCATCTACTTCTAGGTGTTAACCACGATGTGGGAAATTTACTAACATAGAATTAAAATACCGACAGAGAAATCACTCTATTTAAACTTAACGATTGAGGATTATTAATATTGAAGATTGAATGCAAAAGTTTTCGTAAAAATTTTTTCAATAAAAGTGGGAGAAAAAATTCTGACTAAAGATTTTTTTGAATTTTTAAATCATTAGATTAAGAATGTTTGCAAATGTCTGCAGATGAAATATAAATGAAAAAAGAAAAATTGAGGAAATCTCTGCAAGATCATCTTTGCTGATTAGCGTAACATTTACGACATTTATTGTTATGCCTTATGTTGATGTAATGCATTTACATACCATGAACATATTGCTACTGTAAAAAAAGAGTTCTAAACTTTAGTAAAATTTACTTCTTAATAAAACTACTGTTCTTTGGATATCTTTATGCAAAATGTGGCAGTCTTTTCAGGTAATTAGCATAAACTTTGCATTGAGAAGAATAATAAATAATTCCCTCATTTATTGTATTGAATTATTTAGCTTCTTAAAAATTGAAAAATAAGACTGCCAATTTGCTTAAATTAAGACTGTTAAAATAAGAAAAAAAAGTTCAACATATTAAAAAGATAACGAATTGGTCCTTTGTTAGTCACGCGTTGATTTTCTACTCCTACTTGAAAGTGGAATTGTAATTCCATAGCCAATATGTTTTGTGAAGAAGTTAGCGAAAATGTAAAGACAATGATTTTTAGGAATAAATATAGAGTATCTTACTGTCAAAAGTTCAAGAACAAATTTAAACAGCCGTGTAAAAGATCTGTGGTTTTTTTTTTTCTTTTTTTTTTTTTTTTTTTGGGATTTCGCAACAATAAATGTTAGCATAATTGAGAATTTTTTAAAAATAAATGAATTTCACAAAAAAAATAAATGCATGATTTCTGATTCAGCTATACAAAATAATTTAAGAAGAAATGTTTTTACGTTTTTGGTTCAGTAGAAATCATCGTCATTTCTATCTTTCCTTTTTCCTCTTAAATTACGTACGAGAACGAAACGCTAAGCGTTATTCATCATTTCACAAGAAAAAAAAAAAAAAAAGAAAGAAAAGACTCTGTGTTACTCTCATTATTTCCCCACCTTTTCTTTCTTCCAAAGTTTGTTTCATTTTCTTACTTTTTTTTTTTTTTTTTTTTCAAAAAATATTAGGAGAAAAAAAAAACCTTTGAAAATGAGTAGAAAAACAAATTAATGAATTAAAAAATTATTATTAATTGCTAGTAAAGCAAAAATACTAATACTTTTTACGATGTAATCTTTAATCCCCCAATTTATCCAATTAGATATTTTGTTCTGCTTTTCACTTTTACATGTTAATTCTTGCAAAAAAAAAAAAGACGATATTATTACAAATTAAATCTTTCATATCATTGAATAATTATCACAAGAAGAAATCGTCGTCATTTCACGAGGAAATCCCTTTCTGATGAAGACGATTGGTTTTGAGGGCGCATTCAATGTTATAAATGTTCAGCATTAATGAATTCACTAGTGATCACAATTATATTAATGAAATAAGTTGAATAGGGAGAGAATAGCTCTAATTTTAATTTCATCATTAATAAAGTGATAAGATAACTTGAAAAATTTCTACCAAAATTGTTGCTTATCATTAGCAAGAATCAGTTCACCTGTTAAAACTCATTCTGTTGTTAAAAAAAAAAACGACATCAATAGTGTAACTTGCTGACATGATTGATCATTGGATCATAATTTTCTGAAAGTATCTTCTTAGCAACAAAAAATTCGTTTTTGAGAACTTGAATAAATATGTTATCAATTAATGATAATCCGTTATCACATCATCTTAAGTGTAAGAAATCGTTTCAAATTTGCACAAAAGCTTCTGCTCCGTTTTTTTTTCCATCTTAGGTAACTTTTCAAAAGAAAGAAAATTTTTCCAAAAATTCAAATTTTAAACTTTTTCCTCAATCCTTTTCAATCGAAAACAATGTAATCATAAAACAAGTAACATATTTTATAGTATACAACAAAAACATGTTTCATTTTTTGTTTAAATAATTGAATCTTTTCCAAGCATTATTAATACCTGAACCTAAGCGTACCATATGAAACACATCACAATTAATAAAAATGTTCTCTTACATTTCTCATTCCAAAAAAAAGTATATATATATATATATTTGAGCAATATAAATGGGATAGACATAGAGATAGTTCGATTGCGATTGATGGCATAGAAGCATCATTATAATACCTGATTGTGCATTTACATTAGCTTTTTTGGCATTCTGAATAATTCACATACATTCTTCCCAAGCAACTTAATGCTTTAAATCACAACAATTAATATTACCTTTCTTTTCTTCTTCCATATTCCTTTAACTCACAAATGAAAAATACTCTGCGCAGTTGGTATCCAAAATTGCGCATATTTCCAGTGTTATGAGGAAAAAAAGCTTAGCTAACACTGTTAATAAAATTTCTTAGAAAGAAGTTTGATTTACTATTAGCTAATCTGTACTACAAGCTTAGTAGATACTTATATTTCTGTTTTAATTTATTCAAAAATCAAATTCAATTTTTGCAAATTTCTGCGAATTGAATTAGATCAAGGTGCACCGCGTTTTTTTTTTTCAAAACTGTATTAATTTGAAATTCTTTATTAAGTAAGAAATAGAAATTGAAAACAATTGAAAGAATTTCATTTCGTTGGGATTTTTAACCTTCAAGGGAAAATTCCGCAAAACTTTCGCCTTATTTCTACTTTTGTGTGAAACTGTAATAATGAGCACTTTAGATCGCACAGGATAACGAGAGTTGGTTATTTTAAAAATTGAAAAGAACGTTATAGAAGAGAGCGAAAGTGAGGGATGGAAAAATTTCTACTCGATACCATAGCTTCACTCAACATTATCATTAAAATTGGCATCAATGTTATAAGACTTCAAAATATGGCAGATTTTAGGCTGAATTAATATTATAATTTATCATTCTTCCAAAATAAAATACAAACAGGAGCAGATACCTTGGTGGCTTTCAAATACTACCAACATAATCAGTGATTCTTTACGGAAATCTTATTTACTTGACAAATGCATTGAACATACTGGTTTGCTGCATTTTAATTAAGACTGAACATATGGTTTAATTTTTTCCACAGAAACAATCAATCATATATTGCAATAATTTAAAATTTATCCCGAAATGGTTTGTCGAGCGGTATAACCTTCACTGATGAATTATCGGCAAATGATACATCCTCGAAAAGCTTATGATAATAACTCTCACAGTTAATCTTCACTGGTTAAGATTTTAATCCTAATGTTTAACCAAATGTTTCATTTTGCTGCAAGACTAGCAATAATTGTGCAATAACACTGAATTTATTCATTTTTTGATCTGAAATTCAAAAAGATTTTTTTTCCAAAATCCGACTAGAATCATTTTGTTAGATAATAAAGTAATATGTGCATACATCAAGTGTCATGTATGATATCAATATTGTCATATTTTCATGTATGATATTTATTTCTTCATTAAAACATTTTGACGAAATTGAGAAAAAAATCTGTTTTTTTACCGTCACTAAAAAACATATTGGATGGACAGATTGTCCAATTACGAGCATCCAAATATTATATGATGCAGTAAATAATATTCATATATAAATACTGAAATAATAATTATAATCCCACTTTCGGCTATTGATTACTTCAAAAAATTACGAAATTACAACTGCATAACGAACATCAATTACTAATACTTCATTCGATTACTTTTCATCTTGCAGTAACTGGGGACATCACTGAAAACCAAATATTGAGCGCCAAATTTAACTAAACATTCATATTTGAATCACTAATCAATCTCGAGATAACAATCTCGATGCTGCTCCTTTCTATATACTTTCAGAGATTGAGCCAAATGAAAAAAATTTAACTACATTTTTTCTTTCTGTAACATTATCAGACTTCTTTAATTCCTGCACCCAAGATATTCGTCTTAATGAGCCGCAATTTAAAATATTTTCAAGCACAGCGATCATTAATCCAGGAAATGAATTCATTAAACAGATTGAATTCAGAGAAAATGTAATCGTGGATTCAGAAAATGTAATCATGATTATTTCAAGATGTCTCTTCTCCAAATTGATTAATTTTATGGTTCAACGGGTAATTTCACCAAATTATTTGACTGAAACATAAAAAACATGTAATTCCTTAATAAAATTTGGGAACACAATGCTATTCGTTCTTTTTTTTGAAAAAAAAATGCAACTAAAATTTTAAACAAAAAATAGCAGTCACTTCAATTTTCTGATACTAAAGCTAATCAATACTAAAACTGTTAAAATTAATCCCAAAGAAAAAAAAAAGCTGTTATCATTACTTTTCATGAATATTTCTCCATAAATAAATTATGTCGGTCCATACGTGATGTATGTTACATTACAGCTGTTAAATACTGACGAAAAAAAATTAAGCAAAGAAAACAAAAACAAATTACGAATAACTTTACTACAATAAAAATAAATTGCATTATTGCCTGTTTCCTATTGTTTCTAAGATTTTTATGAAACTAATAATAAAAGAATAAATCAAATTTTATGCTCCATATGTAAATAAACTGAACTTAGTTAGAAAAATTAACAAACATAGTTAAAATTTTTTAATGATCAACTGGAACTTCTGCAAATGCCTAAGCAGATGTTAAAATATAGGGCAGATAAACTCCCAAAATGATGATTCACTTCCGGAACTGAACGATGCACTTAGTCTTAAGTTTATTTTACCTATAAAAGAAAAAAAATTGCTGTAAAAGAAATAATTGTTGCTGCTTGTAGAAAGCAATTATTTAATTAGAGTATATTTACAGATGGCTTAAGCAGAAAACTTTTATGGCATATTTGTAACTTTTGTCCTAAATTTTTACAAAAATATTTGCATACTTTTTATCAGTATACTTTATTATTAAAATTCTTGAATTGTATTATAGCGATTAATTACACAAAAGTATGACTGTAATGAAGCTTATCGAAGGTTTTCTCCATGCTGAAAATGTCAACCGTTCCGTTCATTAGCAGTTCTCATCATCATTTCATCGGCCATGTTTGCTTGAAGTTCAAGTTCAATTGAATAGTTATCTTGTTCCATTTCGAAATCTTTCATTTTCTGCAATCACTGAGTGAAGGTAAAAACATAAAGATAAATCATATGTAAAATCTTTTTCTAATCTTTATTCTAAGCCGATGCTTTTGATATTTCTCCTTTAACAAAATTGCCAAGATGGTATTAGATAGAAGACATATTCAAGATAGAAATGAATTAGACTAAATAAACTGAAATTTTACTTTCAATCAGCGTACATAAGCGAATACCGAAATCAATTTCAGTAGGTAAGTTAGCAAACCTATTATGTATCGAAGGACATTAATGGGTTTATCAATCTGATAAATGCAGTAGCACCATAAACATCAAGGTATATTGTCATCATGAATATGCATTAACACTCAGCTGAAACATTTGCGCGTACAATTATGAATGCATCCATAGAAGAGCAATGCATGTTATCATAATTCCGTTATTCCAATTCAAAAAAAAAGAAGATAAAAATCAGTAGCAATAATCTTTCCAAGACCAAAAAATATACGATTTGAACTAAGTGATCAGTTGTTTTTTCGGGAAATGTTACTTCATTTTGGATAATATCCACTTAGCATCAATTGGAATTGCAAAAGCGTATGGCATTTCCGTTTTTTTGGAAAAAAAATTTTTCCTAACTCTGTTTTGCTGATTGTTTGCAACATTAGTTATTGCTACAAAATTTTCCTTTTCTTTATCAAGTTCCTTTATATTTATCTGTAAAATTGGATAAAAACAAACTTTTTAGGATAGGTAAAATGGTAATGTGGAGCATAATGCAATTGGCTGAAAAAAAAAAAAAAAGGACAAAAAAGAAAAACTGAATTTTGTTAAAAAACATTGGCACTAATTATATAATTTATTTGATGATTTTTATTTTGTTTTTCTCTTTCTCTTCTGTCAATTAACTTTACTATAATCCAATATTTTTGCTTCATTATCTCTTTCTATGTATTCTGCATTCTTCTCATAAATTAGTAACACATAATTCGCCTCACTAGCTTCTGCATTTTTTTTAAGAATGAAAGAAAACGGTTTATTAATCAAAGATATTGAAATTCAAAAAATGAAAATCACATTACAGTCTTCAAAAAGTGAAATAGGAAGAAAAAAAAGAAATATACCTGATAAGAGGATAAGTATTAATTACTTGGGAATGATCAGTGTTCCATTATAAAATATTGTCTCAATTATGTTACAAAAAGAAGATATCTAATGTATCCAAAAAATGAATTTCCCCTCAATAGGGTAAGTTTTATTTGTGCACTATTTTCAAATATGAATTAAACATTTGAGATTGGCCACAAAAGTTATACCAACAAGTACGAGATATTACTATTAGCATGGAAATTTTAATTTCGAAAGGTAAGTGTCTTCCAAAAAATATAAGAATTGATCAGTTTTTTTCCTATCTTCAAAACAATAAAATTATGATAAGCTTGCTGGAAAATTCAATTTTCAAAATCTTTCAAATATAGGTGGTGAAAAAAAGATACAAGAATCTAAAGCCTATTCCTCTTACTAATAGGATGATAGTCTTCTTTCTGCTCGATTTAACAACTCTTCAAGCAGTTTTCAGCTAATTTTTTTCCTATGCATATACACATATAATATTGCTTTTATCAGCATGGAAGAACAATTACACAAGCGACAGATTAATTTTTTGGCCGTTTATCAATCTCAAGTTTGATCATCACATCGTGAACTAACATACGGCAATTAGCTGAGATATCTGATTTTAAAACGAACTGAAAATGGGCAACATTATTGATTTATTAAACCACAACAATTGACTACTGAAACTTAAAATATAAAATTTCTGGATGATTGAGCGGCAATTTTCAGTAATTCGGTCTTATCACGTTAGCATATGCAGAAATGTTAGCATAATCAATTTACCTTAATTCTCAAGAATCCGAAACAGTTAATTAGATCTTATAGAGTGCATAATTAAAAATTATTTTTTCATTTCATTATCTAAAATTAAATTTAATTTGTATTTACTGCACAAACAGTCCAATAAAGATTTCCGTTCGAAATTTCGCAGTTATTTTTTTTTTTTCTTTTTTCACAAAAAAGAGATGTGTGGGTAAAAACGACAGAGAAGTGGATATTAACAAGAAGATAATATCGAGAAAAATACGACAAAAATAAAACGGAATTCAAAACGCTGCAGTTTTAAATATTTTAATACAGCGTTTTCTTAAATTATTTTCAAGAAAAATAATTGGAAGATATTTTTGGTATGATCGTGTCTTAGATATAATATCGAAGATATGGGAATTAATAAAGTAGTTTGGAAGCACGGCAGGATGCAATCTCGAAAACTCTAAAAAAATCTTACATCGCTATGAAAAAGGGGGATCGCTTGCGATGAGAGCAGGTAGTCTATTTGAGAAAAGATTGTTAGAAAATTAAATGCCTTAAAAACATGAAATTTAGGATGAATGATACAAATGAAGCAAGGGATGTAATGAAGTTGAGGTAGAAAAGCTTAGGAAAGTTGGAAGAGTGAGTAATCAGAAAAAGTATTTGTAAAAACGAAGCTTACATATCCCTGCTAAATGCAAATATTATCCAATTCAATTTTTCGCCATCTTTCCTTGGTCAAAGAGCAATAAAACTTACAAAATAGTTCTTTATATCGACAAGGACAATGTCGCTGCCATAGTAGACACTATATAAATAGTTCAATAAGTTTAGAAAATAGAACTCACTGACCCGCCTAGAAACACTTATAGCAAGGCGGATCGTTGAAGTATATGAATAAACAGCAAAATACTAAAATTACTGCTGTCACAAAAGTGAACTTGTCGTATTCGATACGGGAAATAGTTTAAAAAGACGGAAATTTTTCAGCTTTATTCCATAACTATAAGTTATGATACAAGGGTAAAGTGTTGAAGCGGTACAATGATGACATGAAACATCGGTGGCAAGAGTACACAAAAGTTCTGAGAATTCCTTTGTCCTGCCCATATTGTCCCTGCTCAAATCCACCTCGACAAATTGATTTTTATCGGCTCATAATCTTTATCATATGCTTATAATACAGATTCCGGAACACCACGAAATTCTGCTTATAATACATGTTCCGGAACACCACGAAATTCCGCTTATAATACTCTGCTTACAATACATGTTCCGGAATACCACAAAATTCTTTTGTGGTAAAAACAATTAACAGTGAATCCAGTGCCGAGAAAAACTTCACTTTATGGAGATTAAGAAAGTGTTATCTTCGGTACATGACATCTCATAGTGTATTTTAAAATTATTAATCATTAAGTTCATTTAAAATATCTTTTAAAATTGATATATCTATTCGATTTAATATCACTTCATTTTGGTGAGCTGTTTGATGTAAATAATCAATGTGATGAATTATATCTAATTTAAAACTTTGGTAGCTTTGCACAGTCAGTAGTGCAAGTCCCTGCGATAACGATATCTTCAGACGATTAAGTCAAGAAAATTGATGGATTAGAGACCTGAATACTGAATGCTTATCGTTCAGTTGCTAGTACTGATATATCCTAGAAATTTCCTAGTAGCAATGAATCATAGGATAATGGAATGCTATGCATATGATAGCCATATACTGAAATGTAATATCCCTCAAAAAATGAGCCAATAGTATAGGCTGGAAGAAAAAAAATGAAATGACCCATAAAAATCTATTTTGTATTTGAAACGTGATATTCCTACGTAATCTAACCACTTGTTCATAATTACTTCTCTTCAACGTGACCTCTCATCATCATTCAGCAAATAATTCAGACTACAATTAAGCTGTTCTTGTTCTCAAGTATTCTTGAAACATTTTATTGGCTGCTATCCAACTCTTTTGGCTTTCTTCCATCTCTGACATTGGCACATATGCAAACATATAGGAAATAAATGTCTAGCTTCCTCGCGTCTCTCCTTTTAGTGCATTGTCTCGATTCTTTTTATATCTTTTTTCATGTGTATGAAGGCTGTATAATGTTCATTTTCCTCACTTTCTTGCCTTTCTCTAAGAGCACTTTATATCTACTAATCAACCCCCTTAGGAAAAGTAGTTGGTGGACAAATCACTGACCTTAGGTCAGTGTCATAATTCTACGTGTAATTATGATGGTTAGGGAGTATTCGGTGATAAATAAAACGAACATATATGTATATATGTTTCAATATTCGCTGATTATGCCATTAATTAAATGTGAATTTTGCTATTTCTTTTTTCAAATTGTGAAGAAATTTGTAAAATTGTTTACATTATTATATTATTTTTCATATGTGTTTTTTTTTTTTTTTTTTTCACTACATTTAAATGTACTTTAAAATATGGCGAAATATTTTCAAGTTTAATTTGAAAAAAAAAAAAAAAAAAAAATTAAAATTATGTATTTGATCATTTAGATTGAATAGTTAAGTTAGTGTCGTTCAATTTGCTAAATAAATGTAAGCATAATAAATAAATCTATCAATGTATTTCAGGTCTGGGCTAAATATGATACCGGGACCCTGTTGTTCATATGTACTGATTCAGAAGGTCGTCGCATTACAACCTTAAATTCTCGCTAACGTTGTGGTAAGTCAAATTTCCTGTGTGTGTGTGTGTGTGTGTGTGTTATAACTTGTAGTTGTACAAGTAATTGTTATGCCGTAAATGTTACAAAACAAGTTATCAGATTTAGTTTCAATTGATTGCATAAACTTTTTCCTATTCGCTTTGCATTTCTTTCCCTCACATTTGGGCATTTAATTATGCATTCGTCATACATAATTTCACTTTATTCGAGTTAGTTCATTTGAAGCAAGCAGTTTGCCTGCTCAATAATCTTCACCAGTAATTTGATATGTGTTGATATGGACTGTGACTACTTTTTTCAAAGTATTGCAGTACTTGCAGTACTGCTTGTTATGCCGATCTTAGGCTATTAATGCTTCGCACTATCTTAGTAAGTCAGTTTGTGGCACTATTTTTTATTCCCTTCTCGAAATATATGCTTAGAAAGCGCCATAGGAGGTGCAGATGTTTTCCTCTTATATTCTGTTCGATTTTTCGAATAAATTTAGTTTCGATTATAATTCATTATTAACAAAGTCAAGCCATGTTTTAGTTCCTACTCTTTCTATTTTCCATCATCGCAATCACCGTTGCAGTGCCATCGTTTTAGTTTTTAATTTATCGCATCATTGTTTGGTTTCTGATATTGAAGTTAATTTCCTGAAATACTAATGTTTTTACTATGTAAGCATTCTTTTTTACTTTTACGGAAATTTTTTGTTTCTTTCATTTTCTTTCCAGGATTTTCTATCTGCAAAGTAATCAAGAGGTTGTGGTCTTCGTATTTTACGTCATAGAGTTGAAGGTATGTTCCAGTCTTTTTTTTTTAGCATGCATGTCAGCTAATGAATCTTTGACGAGTTAAAAAATCGGCACTGTTATGGAGGTTGCCACTTCTGTCACTTCTGTCTTCTGTCTCCTTGACTTGATGTTATTGTTTGAAAATGGAAATTTCATCTTCTGCTTATAAAAAATTTACAAATAATACTTTGCCGCTACTGAGATTGTGATTCACGTTACAAAGATTAGTTACAGATTCTTCATTGTTGACATATTTTCGTACGTCCTGAAGCCATTCATTAAATGGTTTATTTGTTGCATATAAACTGCCCAAACTCAACTAATTAAAATTGCTCTGTCAATGGCATCAGATCACTGCAGTGAAATTCTTCAGAAGAAATTTTTTTGTCTTACAGTTCAAGCAATTTGATTTGCAACATTTATAATATTAAAGATAATTGCAAAAAAAGGAAAATTTCCTGAGATCAAAGATGAATAGCCGGGGTGTTACATACAGTTTCATTGTAATCCTAAACTATTGGGTGGTAGTTTCCATTTAATCGGCTGAAGGTTTTACTGAATCAGTTGAATGAGCCTTTCACATTTTTCAGTGCTGACTATGTTCTCTGTTGGTAGTGAAATAGATTAATTTAAATTATTTAGCATAAGTGGAATTTATTCTCCTGTACGGTTGTGAACTGGGGCTAAAAATCACCTTCCACATCATTAGTCAACAAGAATCTGTAACCGTTAGAATTTAAGGAAATTAACTTTGAGGTGAAGTTCTGAAATCGATCTAAATTTTGTAATTGAGTGTTGGTAGTAGTAATATGCATGTATGACACATCTTATTTTATAATCATACGATAAATACCCATGTGCTTTTCAGTTCCTGCATGCTTTCACGTAGATATTTAAACATTCATTCAAGTTATCATTCACTAATTAATGATAATTTTAGAAAGATAAATGAATTTTTGCCTTTAATCGATTGCCATAAGTCTTACTGTATTAAAAAGAATCATTATACCCATAAACATTTGCTTTAAATACATTGATGTTTTCATATTTTGATTTGCGTATCAAATTTCATAAATTTTTATGGACGCAAGCAGATATATCTGCGTAAGCTGAGTAAAGAGAAGAGGAAGGGGAAAAAATTAGCTTTGTAGGTTTGAATGGCGAATATGTGAATATGGTTTGCGGCCATCGTCATCGTTTCTTGTGCATACAACTTTCTCCTCACAACCAATATAGACTCATATAATAGTATTTGGTGGCTTTTCGCTCATCTCATTTACATTGTTCCCCGCAAATGTGTGATTGATCCTATGCCTCCTATACTATCTCCCCGTACTAAAAAAAATATACTCAGTTGAAACTCATCACACATATTTTGTATCTCTATGTTCTTGTATTGTACATTCGTAACTTATTCACTGTCCACTATGAGTTTTTCTAATTTCTGATTTACGAAAATTTTATTAATAGTTGAAAGAGGGAGAAAAAGAGAAAGTTCCAACAGGTACGTGTGATGAAAAATAATTTAGTTTGTTTAAATATGCCTCAAATCATGATTTCGCAACTTTGAATGTAAAAATTGTATTGAGATATCCTGAGAAAAGTACGAATAACGGAACTAATAAGATATTAAAGGCAGAGTCCGATACAATAGTTTTTTCTTTAATTTAATCTAAAATCAGTAATAAAATTGTGCATGATGAGGATTTTTGAGAGTTATGGCTGACAACAGTCTTGAGGGAAGTGAATGAATCCACGAAGATGTAGCATATCTCATTTTTCAAAGTTTATATTTTTCGTATTACTATTGAAAGAAGCAAATAAGCGATTGTTTAAGAACTTGGAATTTGAATGGATTTGCTGACTCGTGGTAACAATGAGACAAAATCGTATCTGCATGAAAAGATGTGTGGTGCACCGTCATCCTCATCTAACTGCTATTCGAATAAGGCAAACCCAGCCCAACAGACATGGCATCTGCTTACTACACTCGAAGTAGGAGATCTGGGGCAGCAATCATCGTCTACTCCAATGGATTATCAGGAACAAATAGGTATGTATTTGCAGTTTTGTAGGTTACATGTAAGAATTTAAATTGGTTTTCAGTTAGGATTTCTAGCATAAATTGAAGAGCAGGAAAATCTTATCATGTCGTAAACCACTGAAAACTACCAGTGACATGTTTAGGTGAAACAACCACCAATACTCAGACCAAGATTGAACCTGGAACAGTGAGCTCAGTTTATTATTTTGGTACCAACAATCAGTTGCTGAATTGCACTGCCAGTGTTGCTTCCGAGTGTTCTGATGAAACACTGCAGGAATTGAACACATTCAAACAAAATGTACGTATTATTTTGGAGTATTTTCTATTTGTCCAGTGAACTCTGTTATAATTTTTTATATTTTGTTTTTGTCAGCTGCAGCAAGAAGGCGATGTACAAGGCCGTTCAACGTGTACGTCAACAATATCGCGTTTGCCAACTCGCCCAAGAAATTGCACTTCATACTCTACACAGCAAATAACATCACTAAGTGGAAGTACGGTATATCTTTTTAAAATATTAGATTGACTTTATACGTTTTGATTAAGATTAATAAAATTTCTGTCATTCAATGCAATATATGGTTATAACATTTCTAGTACCAGAGCCCGGTATATATGAATGTACATCTTTCAAATATTGACTGTTGCTCTCCTGCTAATAAGGTTTCAGTAATTACTGATTAAATCATTACTAAATTTGGAGTAATTTATGGAGTTTATTCGTACAAATCTGCTTTTTAGACTCAAATTATTCAGTGCCACTTCATAATGCTGCTGCATCCGGTAACAGTCAAAATTCACTTGCTCAGATATTATACATGAGAAGTCAGAGACCACGAATACAACCTCATATTCGGCCCAAGGTGAAAATGAACTTTGTTCTTTTATATTTGTAAATGGTTGTTTTTATTCATCCTTCTGAAGAATTATTTTTTCGTAGATAGTCAGAATTATTCAGTTGCAGCCATCAGATGTTGCAGTCAATGTAAAAGATTATCCGCCTGTGGCACCAGTACCGGAAGCATGGTGTCATGCGTATTACTATGAACTAAATCAGCGAGTTCGTTTTATTACATTGTTTTTACAATCCTAAGAGGAAAGTTTTCTGTTTTAAAATGTTTGCAATTTCTGTTTGGCGTTTATGCTACTCATTTTCACGTTCATCAAGTTTTCAGTCTCTTGAAAAGCGAACGAAGTTAAATTTAGATTGGTGAGCCCTTCAAAGGTGGCACTTCTCATGTTATTGTTGATGGTTTTTGCGCACCATCTGAAGCAGAAAGGTTTTGTTTGGGGGCTTTGGCTAACGTTAACAGAAATCCTGGAGTAGTGAATGCTAGACGTCAGATCGGTAAGCATTCGGTTTTTTAACTAACTCTAATTCTGGATGTCAAAACGTAGTTAATTTATAATTTGTTTTAAGAGAAAGTTAATTGCTTTTGCTGTTTGAGGACGTGGTGTTAGGATTTTTCGTCAAGATCAAGACGTTTACGCAGAATGTTTGAGTGAAGCACCAGTGTTCATTCAAAGTCCCATACACGCTGTGAAATCTCATGATCATCCAGCTACCGTATATAGACTGCCATCAGGTAAGAATGGAATTGCTATATTGTTTGAAAAAAATTCATATGATTTGAGGCTTCGAACATAATCATTTTCAAGGATCCCGTAATGATGATGATCCATAAATATTGATTATCTAGGTGATCCCCAGTCTTGGTCAGAAGTCTTCTCAACTGAAGATACGTGATCGTTATGCTTACATAATCATTTTCAGGACATATCATGCAGGTTTTTGATAACGAGTCATTTGAAACTTTGTTAGCTCAATCAACGAGCCAAGGTTTCCATGCCGTTTATTCCCTACAGGTTTACTTTTTTTTGTAGTTGAAATTATTCTTGTTATTGAAAGCCATGGAAACGAGGTAGATTATTGATGTTGATTTTTTCTATGTGCTTAACTGCTTCAATATAAAAACTAAAACGGATGCTGGAGAAACATTATTTGTAAATCATTATTCAACGCATTTAATGCTTTTCCAGAGAATGTGCCATATGCGAATAAGTTTTGTGAAAGGATGGGGTGAGCAGTACAAGCGACAGACGATAACCTCAACACCCTGTTGGGTGGAAATTCATTTAGCCGTACCGTTACAAAAACTTGATCGTGTTCTGAGCCAAATCCCTGGCCCCAATGATCCCATTCACAGTTTTACGTAAATCCATTTCGTCATTTTATCCGCTGTATTTTATTAATTTATACCCGGTTCTTTGTAGTCAAGAAATGTGTCTTGCAGATATAGTTGAATTTATAGTTACCATGAATTGTATCATATCGTTTAACATGTCTGGCTACACTCTGAGGCATTTGAAAATTTTTTTTTTTTTTTTTTTTTTTTGATCATAGTGACTAGCTGAGCACTCAAAAGAGAAAGCGCTATGCAGTTAGCAAGAATTCTGAATGCTTTCTTTTAAAAATTGTCTTTTTCTGACTTTGCTCATCATTTCTAGGCCATAACGATGTTTGTTGTCTTCTGTTCATGATAACATTATAACTAAATTAAATTAAATTTTTGAAGTGAAATTTCTCATGTTAAAGTAAAGTCGCTGTTCAAATTTATTGTTAACGGTAGGATTCAATTCTTAGGAAATCATCGATTTATTCGCATAAGAGCCTTCTGCAGTCTTCATTTGGTTGGTGTCCGTATGAAAGGAAATAATCACGATTGGTCTCTGGAAAGATAGTCTGTATATGTTTTCCATGGTGGTAGGCTAATGTTACGAGTGCTTTGGTAAATGAACGTGGAGGTGTATAATGTTTATGGTTTGCGGTGATGCTATCCACTGCTGAATGTAGGAATTGGTCGTATACAGACTATTAGTATAAAAAATTTGAAAATTCTGTTTACTTACGCGACGTCCTTTATCATTCATTTTCGTAACTGCTCAAAGATATTTTTTTAAATATTTCCGGTAGTCATCTGAAATGTTGCACTTTTTGTTTCCACCGTGTAAACCTATTTTATGCCCATTTTTCGCGGGAGTTTTCATTGATTAATATTTTCTTTTTCTTTTTTTTTTTGGAAATTGTGATTCTTTAATTTACAAAGTATTGTTGGTCTGTCTTTACATATCTTTCCTTTTATTTTAAAGTTACTGTTCGGTATATTTCATTTCAATTATCTTTTATTGTTTAATGTTTTGTTTCATGTGAACTGCAGTATGTTTTGTTGGCCTGAATACCAAATTTACTAACAACAGTTTCGGCTTTTGTTTTGAAAAATCGGGTCCGAAATAATGAACTCACCGATTCTAGGATTATAGAAGGCTGCTTCATGATTTCTCAAATCATGTGCCGTCCTCATCATTTTTATAGACATTTGATTATCGTGTGTTGCATAATGGTGTTGAAAGATTTGAGCTAATACAAAAAATGTCGTGTTGCAAAGAATAGCTAGGATCATCAGAACGCGGCTACCGCGTTATTAATACGGTGATTTTAATGATGTTTCGTTTTTTAATTAATTTACGGGTTTGGATTCAATAGTTTGAAATGGGGAGAACAATTTTTAATTGATTGTCTGTTATAGTTATCCTGTTTTCCGAAGGAATATGATGTTCTGCGAAATTTTAACTGACAGTCTCACGTAAAGAAAAAATTTTGCTGACAGTCTTTCGTTGACTAGCTTAAAATTTCCAGCTAATTGCAAATTGTCATGATGCTTCAGTAATTCTTCACATACGATTTGGGATCCTGAAAGTCTGAGTTTTGTTACCTGTACTATCACCTCAGGTAACCAACTTGTGCAAGTTCTCATTATAGCATTCCCCAACCTTAGTTTCACTTCCAGGTTACTATATATTATATTCGCTCTTCTTAGGGCAGTTGTCGGCTCATACATCTTTATTTATAACCTCTCATGATAGTCATTACAACGTGGGGAACTCTTATTGGTCGTGGTTTGAATGACTGGGAAGTGTGAATTCTTGTGATCATACTTAGAATTAAAACTAGTACATGATTAAGCTATCTGAAAGATATGTGAATGGTTCCATGGAAGACGGAAGTACCAAAAATCTCAACGTTTCAGTGTTTCCAATGATTTTCAAATCTTTAAGATTCAAATCGACACTTATTTTATAATTTTAATTAAAAGAACTTGTCACGCCGCGAAATATATAATTCACTAGTTCGTAATCGAAGCATTCTCCCTTCGAACACATTTCCTAATTAATATTCTTCTATTTATTCTACCATCGTTTAATATACTTCTGACTTGAACATAACGTGAAAAATTTATTTTTTGTTTCAATATAACTTCACGTTTATTTGTTTCTGTTGATATAACTAGATGACAAATGGGCGAAATGGCAATCTAGTGTAAGGAGAGAAATTCGAGTGAAACATTCTAGCAGTTACTTAACGGCGAGTACCGTCTTCAAAAAATACACCACCATCAATGGCGCAATACTTCGGACAGATTCCTTTTTCACCGGGACTTCCTGGTGGTCCTGGAGGTCCCGGTTGTCCCGGTGCACCATCTGCTCCTGGCTGACCATCCGGTCCTGGTGGTCCTTTCGGACCACTTTGACCTGGTGCACCATCGCCACCTGGTCGGCCTGGTGGTCCTGGTGGTCCTGGTGTTCCTGGTTCTCCTGAAGCAATATGTATTGGAATTGTTTTATGACAAAAACATATTCTTTGAGATATGCAGACAAACTATATATGGATACATTTTGCCAAAATGCGTTTTTGTGCTACTTCCTAATAGCAAACGAAAGTGACAAACTAACCAGGGGGTCCAGGTTCTCCGGGAATGAGAGGTTCGCTTGGCGCAGGTACTCCGGCATCTCCTGGTGGTCCTGGTGGTCCGGGTTCTCCCGCCGGTCCTGGCGGTCCTTTCGGTCCAGGTTCACCTGGTGGTGCATCCGCTCCAGGTCGGCCTGGTGCTCCTGGTTCACCAGCATCTCCAGGTGGTCCCGGAGGTCCAGGTGGTCCGGGTGGTCCTGGCGGACAGGGTTTGCACGGTGGTGGCGTGACCGGTTCACAAGGTTGGCTCGGTGGTTTACCAGGATTGCCGGGTAACCCAGGAGCTCCAGGTTTACCTGGCCTGCCGGGTTTGCCGGGTGGACCTGGTGGTCCCGCTGCTCCTGGTAGGCAGCATGCATCACAAACACCCCCTTGCACTGCCTGACCACCGCTGACACCAACATCACCGCCTCCGTAACCGGCTTGACGACTCGTACGGTTCTTTGCAACAGGAATGTTCTTCAGCTCATGTACTTCTGCCCAGATATCTTTTGCAGATCCCTGAAAAGTTTCCCATTGAACGTGAAAGGAGGTAATTCAGATTTTTTTTTTTTTGTTCAGTGAGAAAGGAAGATCTAAATTGCAAAACCATTTCTCCATGTTAAAAGAATTGTCCAATTGTAAAAGTGGCATTGACACATCTCCAGAAACATCTCCCTCTCTTTCAAGGTCGAAAAAGTGAAGCCTTTTCAGGGTTAGATGGAGAAAAAAAATGCATATAATACGAAAAAAGAATGTGAAGTAAAAGTGTCTCTTACTGCAATCTAATACATTTTCCACTTTACAAACAAGTTATGACAGTGATAATTTGGACGAAATGACGAATGGTAGCTGTTTCCGAAAAAGAAAAAACATGGGAGAAGCAACTGGATTTATTCATGCAAAGCTCATTCGAAGGTCCGGACATTCCAGGTTTTGTTCCATTTGTTAGAAATAGCGAAATAACCGAGGTAGGCGAGAGACAATGCCGAGCATTCCAGATATGTTCCATTTGTTAAAGGAACGTTTATATTTTTCATACATTGTGTCAGTTTTTTATTTTCCATAATTTCATTCAGGAAACTGTACAAGTCCAATCATTCATTTAGTAAACAACGCGTCTTCCAGTAATGGTGTAATTTCAAGTTAACACAATAATTTCGCGAGAAAAAATAACATGTCAGTGTTAAATCACCTCATTAAGTTACTAGTGGTTCGAACGAAGTAGCGATCTATTGTTTGGTTTTATCAAGAAAATAACTTTTGATAGATATGAACAAAAAATGCATCTCATTTCGTGCCTAATACAAGCAACAGTAATTTCCTTTCCACAGCTATTTGCTTTTGCAAATATTATCCAATTATTAAATATTTCTAATAAGCTTATTTAAATAAAGCACTGAAAATTTAAAAATGGGCAATCAATGGAAAAAATAAAATGATAAGAGATGGAAGAGATAATTGAAGAGTGTATTATCATACAGCTATTATGCTGACATCAAACAGATCATCTTTTGAATCAATGAGAACAAGGAAAGCGTACCCTGCAGAACGTTATTTCATTGTGCATTTGTCGGCGTACATGATTGACATAGTTGTAAACCATAGGTAAGGTCACGCAAACCGACAGTACAGCAACCACGGAAAAAGTGACTGCCGAATAGGCAACAAAGCGATATGCCTTGATGCGACTTTCCAAGTCCATATCGCGATCGTTGTTGTGTCCTTCCCACTTCCTTTTTCTTCTGGCGATATGAGTTGTAAACTTCGATTATATTTGCTGTTGTGGTCTTCCTACTGTCTTATATACGGTGAGACCTGCTGCACTTCTGAAACTCGTTTCTCAACGAGCACGCCCTGATTCGATCAGTACTTTTTGTTTCTTTACATTTTTCGCTATCTAGCGACTGTTTGGTTGTTAATGGCAATTGCAGAGATCATACGGCTAGTACAATGCGAAGTAAGGGATAGCGCAGTTGAGGTGAACACCGCGGATTTCTAGCACCGCCATAATCCCCTGCAGGCATTTGCACAGCTCTCCAATCACGACACCAGCTTTCCAATCGTCATCTATTAACGATACCTCCACCATTTCAAAAATTTCTGCAGCAAAGACATCTCTATATTTTATTCTAATTGTTTTCTTTACACACTAACATTCACATACATACGAGCCCGCACACATGCATACACATTGATGTACACATGTGTACACAAACGTACCATTTTTCATCTGTCACTCAAACTGAAATTCATCATTTTTTAAAGTTGTTACTATGAACGACAGTCAGTTTTTTTTTTCTAGAAATATTTCATTGGAAAAATGAATAGTTGTAACAATTAATTAGATCCATTTTGGTTACATTCGCTAATATTATATCGAATGTAAAATCGAATTTTTATCATTGGGCGGCAAAACAAGAGATAGAAATGAGTGAAATTTAGAAATAGAATTGATTACTCATGCTTTATTTATTAATCTGTTGTAATCCAACTAAACGGGTTTCATCATATAAATTTTTTTAATTTATTCATTTGTTACACTGTGATAGATTCACTTTTAGCAATAACTAGAATTGAAATGGGGATGAAAGATTGGACACTTTCACTTTTTTTAGTCTTCATAAATTTATCTCATATGTTTTGTTTGTAACTTGTTGACATTTCAGCATCTAACATTACAATTTCTACATTATACTCCTAATTTAAGCACTAAAATTATAAAAGTAAAGTATATTGTTTTGGCATTCATCGTATCATATTTTTCCTTTTTTACTAATTAGCATTGTTAGGATTTCTCAGTAATTTAGTACTTCGTATCATCTATCAATGACATAATTATAATCATATATGAAATGTTTCCACAAAAGAAACTAATTGCATCAATGATCAAGTCAATATTCTTAATTCATTTACTTTATTAGAAAAATTATTTTGAAACTGAACTTAAAACATTTTAATAACAAATACTAAAGGCATTTTTAAATTTCAATGAATAACGCCGTATTGATTCTTCGAAATTTTCATCGCTGATACTGCAAGATGTGAAAAGGGAGAGAGAAAGAACTGAAGTAATGACGCAGAACAAAATTTTCCTAGGTTGCATGATGTATTGATGATAAATCGCGACCAACCGAGGTATGAAATCTTTTGGATGTACATAACTGTAATATTAAACACACAGGTGTATAGCTATGTGTGTGTGTGTGTGTGTGTATGTGTATGAATGTATGTATGTATGTATGTATGTATGTATGTATGTATGTATGTATGTATGTATGTTATGTATGTATGTATGTATGTATGTATGTATGTATGTATGTATGTATGTATGTATATGTATATGTATATGTATATGTATATGTATATGTATATGTATATGTATATGTATATGTATATGTATATGTATATGTGTATATGTATATGTATATGTATATGTATTTTTTATGCATGTGTTTTTTTCATTTATAATGTATTCAAAAATTTCACTATTTAACAGAATGTTTGATTGTATATTGCTGCATCGATGAAACAACAGTATAATATAACTGGCTTATCGTGCTTATTAAAATCTCTGAACATTCTGAAATCTAAGGGACAATTCAATTTATTTTTAAATTCCTCTAAAAAGATTTATTTGGGAGAAAAATGAAACTGAATCATTTTTATGGATGCAATTGTGTTCTATTCAAAGGCAATTAACATTTTTTTAATCAATGAATTTTGTAATTGTCTAAAAACTTTGAAATTTTAATGAAATGGTTAAATTTACAATAGAAAATTTTGCTCCATTTCTTGGCTGTAAATATAATAAAATTTTTGTTAAAATCTTTGAAATAAATACTTTCTTTATTTGTTACTATCATTAAAGTAGTTTTGGATAGTAATTACCCATTGCATTACTGTTTTCATCAGTCATCAGATGGTAATCTGCGCTTATGTATGCTAACATGTATAGATGATCGTTTTTTGTTACATTTTTTTTAATAGTGAAATAGAAAAAGAACTCCCTTTTTAAAAATGAAAAATGAATGAGACCTTTAAACTGTACAACACTCGGCTTTCAAAGTTTCCGCTTCCAAAATTTAAGTAATTTTTCTTTGTTCCTAAAATCATAAAGTAAAAAAAAAATCTTCAGCTGTATTATTCAATTGGTAATTTTTGTATGTAATTGAAAAAGTTTGAAATGGTAATGCTTGATGGGCATTATTCAAATTAATTTGATCTTTCTACAATGCAACTGATAAATCTTTTCAAAAAATTATGGAATTTTTTTTCGGAATTTATGAATTAACTAGATAACATTCTTTAAAACTCTTCTTTTGAAAGGTAGAATTTAAGATCAATATTAAATTCCATGAATTTTAATCATACGTTTAAACGAAAATTTTAGAAAAAGCTGTTGGATAGGTCATAATAGAGAAAACTTTTTTCGCAAAAATTATGAAATTTTTTTGCCTGGTCAACCCTTCTGCATATTATTCATACCTCCTCGTCAATTGACATTATTGTCAATCATGTTCTACTAATCTACGATATATTTGTTAGTTTCTTGACACTTTGAAATTTTCGTCATTAATTTATCAATTTGAAATACTCGAACTTGAAAATAGTTCCAAAAAAATTCGTTTTTTGTTTGTCTTTCCTCAAAATTTCGAAACTTCGAAGTGAAACTGGAAAAAGCCGAAAAAGTACCTTGTCTAATAACTAATGACATAAATGATTCTCATATGACATGAATAAATGATTCTCATATGACATAAACTTATGACATAAATCCTCACATACTTTCCAATATTTTGTGTTTTCTCAAATTTCTCAATGGGCCAATGATTGGAATGTAGCACTGTTTTCGCTCAATGCACTTTTGAATTTTTTAAAATAATCATTCATTTGTTTAAAAATTTATTTATTTCTTTAAAATAGATAGCCGGTTTCTAAAATTTCTAATTGTTTTACAAATCAAAAATGTCATTTGTTATCGAAATTTTCGTCAGGAAGACAGCACATCTAGTAAGGATAGTACTAACACATGTTTCTGATCTAATAAGGCACTATCACGACAAAAAGTGCGAGCCTGTTTGAAAGATTGAAGCACAGCAATGTGTCTCCTTGTTCCTACAGCGCGAAAGAAGATACTGGATAACCGCACAATCAGACTTATTAAATGCTCTGCAGGAACTCATTACGGCTCTCAGAAGATCTGATTCACACTATTACGCAAAGCAAATGTTAAGGAACAAAAAGTGAAGGATGGGAAAAACGATGATTAAAAGCGAAGGCGAAACTAAACTGCCTAAAAATGCCGACACCAAGCAAATACAAGAAGAATCGAATGCTACATTTTTCTTTGCTGATCAAAAATAGATTGCTGCAACTAAGAGATATGGTTTAAAAGATTCGAGATGATACTGTGGAAGACATGTATGATTGATAATGAAATACTGAATTCAGGCCATAAATTCAGGAAGGAGCCGATTTAAATCCCAATATATTGACAGTACCTTCTCATTTTAAATTTTTAATCAAAAAGCTTTAGCTTGTCTTGGGCGTTTAAGTAAATCTGATTATTTTTCCTTTAAAAATTAAACAGAAAAAGATAAGAAACGCTTGATCGGAAATATCAAAAGTTCTAAATTGAATGATAAGGACGATTTATACTAAATTATGCAACATTTCACTATTTCACAAAAGATATCTGGAATACTTTAGTTAAGCTTTCCGTTACGAACAAATTAATTGAACTGAGAATTGTTAGTTTTATTGGCTACAATTAGTTTTATGGTAAACACGCTCATACTTATATTTTTAATCATAGCAATTACTTCTTAGAGAGAATTTCTTAATCAGTAATATGTATTATTTTTAAACAATGAAATATTGGTCGTCTCGTAAATAAATTTTGAACAGTGAGCAAAAATTGAAGACAGAGAGAAAATGAAGCAGTTTAGAACGGTCCGCATTTTAAATTTGGTTCTTAAAAAGTTTTATTTATGCAACTGGTCTTATTCAGGTCCATATTTTCTAAAAAGATCATCAGAAAATCATTTTGTAAGTTTTGAAATATTCCAAGTTTTACTTCTGTATATTTCAAACAAGTGTAGTCTGAAACAAATTAAAGATATCAATTTTCAACCTAAGCTTTTAAAGCTTTTGACTTCTCTTCACATAATTATTCACCGATTATTGAGCATTATTCCTATCCGAAGAATTTCTCAAGGATTTCAATAACTTTTGGAAAACTTAATGGAGAATTTCGAAAAAAGAGTTAGAAAGTTTAAAAAGCACCAATTCGTCACTAATGAAAAACACTTTTGAATGAGGAAAGTAATTTATTTTAAATTTCTGCAAATGCATTTGGGCTTGGTTTGACGGCCAAATTTTTTTTTAAAAAAATGAAATGATCAGAATTTGATCAGTCATTTCCAGAATGGATTAATGAGTTAATGGAAATCTAAGAACAGCCATGAATAGAAAGTTGAGCGATAAGGAAACTGAAAGAAATTTGCAGATTACAAGTAAGAATTCAAGAAGTATTCTCAACAAAAAATGTGGGCTAAATTTTGGTTGTTTAGCGAAATTACTTTTTATAATTAGATTTTTTACTTTTGAATTATGAATTAATTTCTAAAGAGAAACATTTTGTTGTTTTTCGAATTTTTTGTAATGTTTGGAAGATAAAACTGCTTCTATGCGCTATATAAAATTTTATTAGAGGAATTAATGTATTTTAAAGAACGTAGAAACTAGAATTTCGGACACTGCGACGAAATTTTATTCGCAATCAAAAACTGAGAATAGTTATACTATGGAAAGAATTTTGTTTATAAGCATTCACTGAAGTTGATTAAATCAGTTAAAAAAGGCATTTTTTCTAAATTTCACGAATAAACTGGCTCCGCCAAACAAAGTGAGAAATGTGCTTTCTGCAAAATTACCAATTGATCACCAATACACAAATTTTAGAGTAATAAAACTGCATGACTCTACATAATGAAACGGATACGACTCTACAAAAAGTTCTCTTTCTGACTTGGGTTCACTTCGGTTGCTGTTGAAAAATCGTGGTCTTCTGTTTGCGTTCAAAATACTTGTAAAAATTATTTGCGATGACATTAATCATATGTTTGCTAATATTCTAGACAGGATGGCGAAGTTCAAATGATTGTCTTTCTAGAAATCTTTAAAAGATAGCATCGTTTGTTAAAAAATAAATAATCTAATGTTTAAAAAAAGAAACTTTTCCAACATTTTAAAACTAAACAAAATAACTCTATCACCATGAACAGAATGTTATAATGTTTCTGGCGTATAAGTAGTTAATACAAATGTTCAGAAAAAGAAAATTTGCGAATAACTTTGGAAATGTGACAAGAAGAACATCTACTTTTCAGTAATTAACAAAATATATCCATAGATTTGGTGAAAACAAATTTAAACTCCGGATTACCATTAACTAATCGGAGTTATAACAATAGCAATCTTTTTTCGTCATAGAAAACAGATATTCCGGATAATCTGCCGGATCGCTGCAAATTTTTTACTGAATATTATTAAAGTTGATTATTAAAGGTTAAAATTAAAGTTGATTGTCTAAAACAGTCAAATTTGGCGTAATCACACTAGCTCTTATCTTGTGCCATCTTTTCCGCAATGCTAATAGTGTTCCACAAAATGGAAACAATATAGTAATTCTAAAGCTTGCTTATATCTTATTCTATTCGGATCAATTGAATAAAAAAATGATGGGTAGAATGTGCACGGGAGGAGAGGTATCTATCGAATCCAAATAAAGATAAAGGTCCTCCAGGACATGAAGGTGGTTGTTTTTATTTTTAAAAAAAATTTCGCAAGTTATGTGCTCTTTATTAGTTAGATTAAAATAAATTTCTGCAGAAGATGAACCAGGAAAGAAAGGATCAGATGAAGCAAACGGAATAGGCGTGTAATGAAGTGAATAGGCGAATAATGAAGCGGTCTCCCAATTTTTTTCCGGCGGTAATCCTAGAATAAGGTTTGTGTTTTCATTAACCAAGGGAACATTTTTGAAAATCGAATAATTGCCGCCCAAGATTTCGTATTTTTTAAAATCTTTTCGTAATTCTTAAATTTAAGATTGATACCTTTTCTTTCGTGATTAATGAGGCCAGGTAAGGCAAAGATGGGCTACCAGAAGTACAAGCAGTACTTAAAAGGCCAAATTCACCTGGATCAACTGGTTCGTGAACTAGACATAGGTGATGAATTAAGGCCAGTTGGCGTGCAAGACATAACAGTAGATGGTGAATTAGGGCCAGCTGGATTACCAGGCTGCCTTAGATCAAAAGGTAACGATAGCGAAGTAAAACGAACTATAATTATGTGTTATATAATATGAAAGTAATTGTGCTAATTTCTCACTTTGCACCATCATTATTTTCCAGATCGAAATTCCCGAAATCTTATGACCTGGTGTTTATGGTATTTACTGCCCATGTTCACCAAAAAGCGCTTTCAGCACAATCAAAATCGACCAGAAATAATAGCACATGACACAAATTATTGAATATTTCGTTCCCACAAATTTCTCGTCTTATTTTTGTAGCCTCACAGCCCTTTCTTTCAACATTATTTCAACTACAAGCGTATGCGCAATTGGCTTAACTGCCCATTCAGCCGTTCCATTGAAATGAATCATTTCTTGCTGGTTTTTGTTGATAACTATTCATTCTCTATCCTAATTCTCTTCCAACTTATCATCAAAGCTTAACTATGTTTTCCTAATTCATTGTGACTTAATTTTACTTTTATTTTCATTTCAATATTTTTAAAAAATACTCCGGTCATTTTCAAAAAATATTTTGGAATTTGCCGGTATGAGTCAGTCATAACATTGCTACTATGTATAATGAAACAACTCAAATTAAATTTTAATAAAGGTCATTTCTACAATTTACTTTCTCTAAAAAAATGTCCATATCACATTGTGACTCATCAATGATATTCTATTATATTTTCGGTTAATCAGTGATTTTGTGTAATTTAGCACACAGTTTATCGGAAAAGCCGAAGGTTTTCTATTTTGATATTTAGTTGAATAATTTTTGTAGCTCATAGTGGATGACGATGTCTATATTTTTCTCAGACTTCAAGTCATCATGACTACAGCTATCCACAAAGCCTCCATTGTCCTTTGTAAATCTTTGTTAATCTTCCTTATCATCTCATGGTTTAGATCATCATGCTTTGGGTAGGAGACAAAGCACTCATTGTTAGAATTAGATTTATACTCCTACCAATATGTGCTTCTTTCTTTTTGTACCTATAAAAGTACAATCTTCGTGCAAGTTGTCGCGAAACCTATACAGCGAGTTTCAATAGGTAAATAATAAGTACATTATGATCTCTCCATTACATCATCCTTTATTATTTTACATTATGATCTCTGCATCACATCATTAATTTTCCTTTATTATTTGACATTATGATCGTCTTATCACGTCATTGACCCCCCTCCTAATACTATAGACTGTCAAATTTCCATTATAACTGTTTTCTTCATGGCGATATTCATCAATCTCATCATCCAGTTCTTTTATATTTTTATTATGTTTTTCGCGTTTGTTACTGTTTCTAATTATGTCTGCGTGCGTTCATTAATAATTGTAATAAAAGGTTTAATTACCCAAGTTTGAGGTTATCCTACAATTCAACGCAGTTCAACTCAACACAACGGTTAAATTACCCAACGTTGAGATTAGAACCACACAACAATCAATTCAATCCTTTCACTCAACGACAACTCAACAAAACTTTCACAACAGATTTTATGGTGCCACGAGCCGGGAACTGAAGTAATGTCGACCTCCCTTAATAATTCAGCAAAACCAACCATCGACAGAATAAGTGAACTTATAGAAGAGATCAACAAGCTTGAATTATTACCACCAAACCGAAACCTCCAACTGGAGGATCAGCAACAACAATATGAATCAAAAGAACGAATTATCAAAAACAAAGTGAAGCGATTAGAAATGTATGTCAGTAATCTGGAAACGATCAACCAAAAATGGTTGGATCTTATACAACAAACCACGGCAACAACAAAGAAAAGAGAAGAAGAAAAATACGAGAGAATGGTCAACGACAAACAAGGTATCTTACATATGATCAATAATAGCAAGGAAATTATTATTACCTTAAATTCATATTGTAATGATCTAGAAACAGCCTTTCGAAAAGAAAAATTGTTAGACAATAGGGAAAAGGAATTACTTAAGCCTTCACCTATTTATCATTCTACAATAAATTTACCACAATTACCATTACCCACTTTTAGTGGGGATATTAAATTATGGAGGAATAAGTTCAATACAGCTATAAATCTGCAGCAAATCCCAATCATTCAAAAGCTTATTTATTTGATCTCCTGTTTAAAAGGAGAAGCATTAGAGGCTATTAGAGGGTTCGATGTAGCGCCGGAAAATTATGAAGTAATAAAACAGATCTTAATCGATAAATATGGCAATCCCGCTACTATCAAAAAGCATTATATAACGAATTCTACTCCATTCAACGAAACGACAAAGAATGGAAGATAAGAATCGAAGTAATGGAAAAAATCCTTCGACAATTAGAAGCATTGGGCGAGAATTTGGAACACTCCAGTATTGAAATCACAATTGAAAACAAATTACCACCATGGATCTTGGACAAAGTATATCAAATGAAAGAAGAAAAGGAAAAGTGGACAGTAAGTAATTTACGAAAATTCTTATTGACATTAATCCATAGAAGTGAAGAAGTAGGAACCAAAAATCTCAACAAGAACAAATCCCAAAAAGAACAATTCAATTTCAAAACGGAAGAGGAACATCCGCCCTACTGATAACAAAACAATCAAACGAGGCAAAGAACTTTCAGTCTAGCAATAGGGCAAAGGAAAAAAGACCTTGTATATTTTGTAATCAAAATCATTGGGATAATGAATGCCCAAATTGCCTCACAGCCAAACAACGATTCGAACGCTTGAAGGAGCTCAAAGCGTGCACAAATTGCTTCCGTACGAAGCATGCAACAATTGACTGCAAACAAAGGAAACGTATATGTTTCCACTGCAAAGGCCAACACAATACTGCATTATGCTACAAGAAATATTGCTCGCCGAATAACGATCTCAACAAAGAAGCCTGAGATTCCTCGCGGCATGTGGGAATTAGCAAAGGTAAAAGAAATCAATAGAGGACCAGATGGAAAAATAAGAAACGCTATAATAGAGATGCCAAATGGAAGGTTACTTAATAGGCCAATAAATATGCTATATCCTTTAGAAGTTGAAACCAATGAACCTATTCAACAACCAATCCCGGAAACCCCAAGTCAAATTTCAGAACCGGAAAACCCAATTGCTACGAGGACCAGAGCAGCTATACGAACACAAAAAGAAAACCCTCAAATCACATCCTAGCCTCTCACCTCCCCTCCCGTTGGGAGTGTCGCGAAATTTATAAGGCGAAAACTTCAATAGGTCAATAAATTTTATTTTTATTGTAGTATAATCTCATAGCTAATAAGTAGAATAATGTCATTATGATCTTTCCATCACGTCATTATTCTACCCGATCTAATGATCTCCCCATCACATCATTATTCTATCCTTTACCATTTGACCTCATGATCATCTTATCACGTCATTGACTCCCCCTTTTACTACTATATATAGATTGTCAATTTCTCATCTTAACAGTTTTCTTCATCACTGCGCTCAATTGTTTCCTCATCCACGTATTCAATTCTTTTAGCATTATATAATTACGTTCGTGTTCATTATGTTTCGCGTTTGTTATTACCTTTAATTATATTTGCGTTCGTCAATAATTTTAATAAAAGTTTAATTACCCAAGTTTGAGATTGAGACAGTAAAGTATTCAATTCAACCAGCTACCTTATCTCAACTTTCGCAACAAAATTTTATGGTGCCACGAGCCGGGAGGTGAAGAAATGTCGACCTCCCTTAATAATTCAGCAAAACCATCATCGACAGAATAATTGAACTTATGGAAGAGATCAAGAAGCTTGAATTATTACCACCAGATCGAAACCGTCGACTGGAGGATCAGCAACAACAATATGAATCAATTCAACGAGCTACCTTATCTCAACTTTCGCAACACAGGGAAGAAAAATTATCGACGAGATCTCGAACTACCTATTGGACTCTTGAGAAGGTCAACAGAGAGTGGTTGGAACTCATTATGCGGGTCAAGGCTCCAGGCAAAAGAAAAGAAGAGGAAAATTAGTATGGAGATGATCGACAAAAAAGAAATGATCGGGAATGAAGAGTTACTATGGATGTTAATCGAGGGGATACCTCGTCAAATAGAAGCAATAAATAAGATTCTGGAACACTCGAGTAATGAAGCCAGCGCTACAAGCAAGCTGCCGAATTGGATCCTCGAAGGAATATATTAACAAAAAGAACAAGAATCGTGATCAACTATCAAGTTTCGAAATTTCTTGAAACTACTGAAACGAAGAAATAAACGAATGAATCAGATGGGAGCAATTAATGCTGGAAGAGAAAAGAGACCAAGCAATCGAAAATCAGACAGGATCTCGTATAACACGAAAGATAAGTCTTCTGCCTTCAGTAATATTAAACAAAACCCATCCTATATGATCACAAATTAAATAGTTCGAAGATTTCTGGAGTTGCCAGTAGATCTTGTTCCGTTTGTAAGAAGAATCACTGGAATTATAGTTCCTAAAGTATCCCACTTTTCAACGGCGAATAGAACGTTTAAGAAAAAACAGTTCTTGCTTCAACTGTTTGCGAGCGAGACACGCAACTAATGACTGCAACAAATGGAAGTGCGCTTTCACTGCAAAAGCCGTAATAATGTTCGCCAAATATGCCTACAGAAATGGTTCACAAATCAGTGGAACTGCGGATCAGAGGGATACAGGAACTCTGCTATTATGTAAGGAAATTAGGATAGTCAATGCAAACAGTCCAGAATTACAAGAAAATCGCTAGCCTTATTTGGTATTAGTTCACGGATATCCTTTATCTCGAGGGATTTGATCAAGTGATTAAATCTGTCAGAAATGGTATTGACAGTAGCTTCGTTTGACAACAAAGTACCGAAATTGTGTCTTGCTAGCGAAGTGGACGTAAAAATTGACGAAACCGAGATCGTATAGATCGAAGCCAGCATGATGGATCATTTAACGGACAAGTTACAAGTAGTTCAGTTGAATGGTCACAAACTGCTTTGTGTGGAACTTCAGGAGCATTTTGGTAACCCAAAGAACTACTGGAAACAACCTGACTTATCCGTGCGGATTATTTTCTCAAATTTATTCAACTAGATAGAGTTCGAAGTTCAGAGTCAGGATTTGCCTCACTCTGCGTAAAAATTGGACCTATGTTAGCCAGAAAAGATTACGTAAATAAATTACATAGCATCGACATGAAAGAAGTTGGGCTGATAATTTTTTTATGCGTAATCCACTAAAGCTAATATTCCTAACATTTAGCAGTTCTGGAAACTAGAGGTCGTAAGCATTGAAGAACAACTTAATGCTCACGGTAATGAAGCGTTTGAACAATTCAGAAGAAACACTAACAAGCATAAGGGGAGATATCAAGTCCGTTGGCCATGGAAAGAGTCAAAGACCAAGCTGATAACAATTGCAGACTATGTTATAGACGATTAAATCCACTGATCAAACTGCATCGAAGCAGTTATCATTTGCTTTAATGATACAATGACACTTCAACAGTACGATTTGGAAGCAGCTACGTTCAAATATAATTAAAGAAGTATCGCCCAAAATGAATGAAATCGGCGTGATTCATTATTTACCTGATCACGAAGTTGTAAAAAGGTAACAGTACAACGGAACTTAATGTATTATTATATCGAGGGCCAATAATGATTTGGTAGGAATATTGCTTTGTTTTCGAATGATGAACAAGGAGGTGATAACAGCCGTTGTGGGGAAAGGTGCTCTTATAAACAGAATTACACCCTTCTGAGCGAAATTGCACAAGATTTCCGTGGTACCGTAGAAAAATTGAAGTGTTGTTTCCAGGCATTCCCTTTGGAATAATACCGTCACCCTTTTTCATTGTTATCAGTTACTGTTAATCACTGTTGGTAATGAAAGTGCTTTAGAGATTAGAAAAAATTTCTACCTCGGTAATGTCATGTTATCAGCTGAAGGAGCAGCAGAAGCACTTCAAAATATCGAGAAATGAAAACTATCTTCGCCAAAGTACCAGTGAATATTAGGGAGTTTCTATCAAATGCTGAAAGTTACGTGATCGTGACCGAGCCAAGGTAAATCGGGAGAAAATCCTGGGTATTAATTGGAACTATGATAGGGATACCATACTGGTAACTTTGGAACCGTGGAGAGGAAGGAATTTATTAAAAGAACGATTTTACAGTTTGTAGCCTCCCAGTTGACCCATTAGAGATTTCGTAGCCCCCATAATAATTCGATTCTTCAAAATCTAATTCGTGGGATGAAATCAGAAAGAAGCACTGATACACGAATGGCCATTGGATTTCGTAGAACTATCGCGACTAGCAAGAAAGTCTCGAAACATGTGGAAATGCGTCAACTGGAGCCTATTTAGCTGCTATTTAGTTTTTTTTTCTTTACAAATCCAACTTAACTATTTAGTTTTTTCTACAAATCCAATTGGGAGTTCAGCAGCGATGAATATTCCGAATGTAAAAAGAACCAAGAAGAAAGGAAAGGACTGTTACCAGGATGGCTATTCAAATTCCTAAAGATCTCAAATTCATGGATGAAAGGCTTTAAATGGTGGAGATTACGAAGATCAACAGTAGGAGTTCTAAAATTCATAAAAATAACAGTAAAGCGAAGATTGCTTTCTCTCTTTTCGGAAATAAGACGTAAATTCTGAATATCAAAGGACGGACTGAAGTCAAACGAATAAAATGTAAATGCATGGTTCGAAGGCGATGGACGGATCGTCCTGACGTTTGAACGTTTGAATATCCTGACGTTTGGATTCCATTCTATCCGACCCCGTGATTTTAGCTTCATTTTCTACGTACGGACGGTCAGACGCTGCATCGTGCCTTCGTTGTCATCCGTCGACAGATTTAGCTACAAGAGACAAGTTGGACGAGTACAAAATGCTTCAGCGCCTTTCGCACTTGCAAGAATTCAATGGCTATGGGAATGGACTTCATCCGACTCAGTAGCAACATATTTCGAAACTTTCGACTTTTGAAAGGTTATTTTAATTTCGTCAATTTTTCTTTTCTACTTTTACAACAAAGTTCTCGAGTAACGAATAAGTCGAAATTAGATATTTAATCGCTCGACATTTTATTCAGTTCTATTCAAAAGATCTTTAACAATAACAGGCATTGAAAAGTCAAGAACAAGATTTGAACAAAAATGATAATCATTACAGACTGCTATTAAAACTAGAGAACATTGCCTTAGACAATGTCTAAGGTCACTGCTCATTAATATCTTTTTTGGAGACCTGAATTTGTGTGCTGTTAACAGCATCAACTGATTGATTAACAGTTAAATGTCGAGAAATTGTTCATGCTTAAAATGCCTCATTTATCTTTTCAAGATTGCTTTTCCGAGGATTTCAACTCCTCTATCTAGTCCAGATTATTCGAATTTTCATTTACTCCGAATTCTATCCTTTTTAGAAATGTAACAACACTGGTTCAGTTAATTTAAGTAAGACAACAACGAATAAATAATTGCAATTAAATCGATAAGACAAAAGAGTATGACTGCTAGAATAATTGTATAAACACTAGTAAAATTATTACAATTATGAAAACTTACACCACAAGTTACATCCAGCACATAAATATTTTCCCAATATATTACCATAGAAACGCAATGGGTGGAGAAAAGTTACGAAGTGAAATTTAATAAATTGCATAGTAATGCTGGTACCTTTTATTAACCATTCACTTATTTGCACTTTTATCAGTTAAGCTTAAGCTATCACGGAAATTTGTCTTTTATTTATCAACTTCTTTCACACTTTCGACATTTATATGTTATTAGTAGATGTCTTCATTGTAATGCTTGAAATGATAATTATTTCAGTCTTAGGAAATCTAATTTGTTTTTTATTAAATAAAGGAAGCACAAAACAATATTATTGGCCAGATTGCAATTATTGATTTTACTGGTACATCGTTCGATATTTCTAAAAATCTTTATGATTTGTAGCAAATTTGTATTATCGCAAAATTTGGTTTAAATGAAGCGAATATAAGACGACATTATATGGTCAAATCATATTTTATAATTCAAAAGATCTTCGTTTTCGAAATCAAGATTTTGCTTCAAAGGTTTTCATGTGTATATCTTTGGGAAATTTCGTCTAATTCTGTAATTGATTTTTCAGTTTCCTCAAGAATATTTAGTATTCAAAATGTTAACAGCAAAAATTTCCGAATGATTTTTTAATTTATTTTTTCCCCAGTGATATCCTTTCTTTCGTTCCAATCATAATCATTGTCACCTGATATTTATAGGGTACTAAATAGGCAATAATCAGTCTTTGAAGGGAATGCTTTTTGTTTGAACCTGCACTTAGCTCGAAGTTGGGGATTGAGAAGCATGCAGCATACTAAGGCCTTAACAGTCGTGGCAATTTATACCATTCGATTATATTTCATCAAAAGGATGTTAGAATTTATCGAAAACAAATATTGCAGGCGAATATTATTCTAAAATATCTCCTTGAGATCGTGAAAAAAAAATTCATACTGCGATTGCTACTGCAAATTGAAGTGTTGATAAATTAATTTTTACGTAACAGAAATTCGACTTATTTATTAGGACTATTTAAAAAAGAATGGTAGGACTTTGTATTGTCCATACTTCGCACAGAAAATCTTTGATTTTCGATGAATAAAGCTTCCTAAATTAAAAACTAGTTAATGAGACGTTTCATTCTTACAGAAATGTCTAAGATGTATACGGAGAAAACGAGAGAATTGTTCGCAGGTTTAATTGAACGCCCACCTCTTACTGATCAACTGCTTCAACGACCGCCGTTTCGTTTCTTGCACGATATCGTTAAAGCCACAATTCAAAGCACAGGGTTTTTAATGGTTTGTTTTGGTAAATGAATTTATGATTTGGCATGTTATTGTATCAGGTTAAGTCACTTTCTCGCACCAAAAATAGTAGTGAATAGTAAATTGTACAACCTTTGGTTGTAGCGGCATTGACTGCAGTTTGACGGAACTGATTTGGTTTGAATGGCTGAGCTCCATTTCACATTTAATACATTGATGATATAAGTAAAGTTTTGTCGCATCAACTGTGAAACATAAATTCAACAAAATAGTTCGTATCATCAAAACCTAGAAAACATAAAACAGTCAAGCTAAGTGTTTAACAACTAATAGTCAATTAAAAAGAAAGGTAAGTAACAAACTGTGACGATGATCCTGATTTTAGTCTTCGGGAAGAGTTACTGCATATCGTAATATGCTGTAACTGTAATACTCTGTAGACATCAGTTCTTTTATTCTCAATAATGTGGAAGAGGCAAAACGAGCCAGTTTTGAAATTCAGCATTACTGAGAAATAAAAAAAGCATGTGGTCAGTGATAACGATTCGGATTTTCTCAGTTGAGATTACTTCATTTTAGCTGCTATAAAACTCAAATGAATATTTAATTAACTTCTGAGCATTCATTTAATGGCAGTATTTGTGCAGGATAGCTTTACAAGTGAGGATATGGATGCATCAAATATAACGGATAAAACGGCAAAAGCGAATTTTTTGAAAAGATTGGTTAAAGCATTAAACAACGACGGATCGTTGAGTGATGTGAAAGTTGCTAAAATAATAGCTGGCAAAGAACCGGAAATGACGAATTTGGTATGTACAGGATTTTTACTTTTCTGTAAAGTGATAACTGGTCGTTAGTAATGTAATCGGTTTGTTAATCCAATATAAGGGTTCAGAAAACTTTAGTTTTGCTTCTTTCGTAGTTTGGAATTTTGCGAAAAAAACATTTGCAGTGTTTTAGGTGCTACAAAAGTTAGCAGTTGATGCGACAACATTCCGTGATTCGAAGTTAAAAGGTATTAAAAATGAAGAAAGGCAAAAGAAGGAAGCAAAGGCTCAAATGAAAGACAGGAACAATAAAGGTGTGGAAAGAAAAAGTGATAATAATAAAACCAAGAAGGTCCAAGATTTTTGTTTGCTAATCCAATACTAACTGTATGAAAATTAGGATTGAATTATTTTGAAATTCCAAACTGTAATACTTGTTGAAATATTGTAATACTATCCGTAGATACTGACGTATGTAGAAATGAAATCACGGTTGGATTTGGAGGAAATGAAAGGAATTTTCAGCTTGAAAAGGAGAAGAGACATTCAAGCAGAAGTGAAGAAAAGAGGAAGAAAGGAAATGGAAACAAACTGAAGATAATCAAGCAAGCAGTTGATAGTAATGAGCGAAGAGACCCCATTGATGAAGGACATTTGGAACATGTTGCAAAAGAAACACCGTCAGCGAAAATTAAACAAGTGGTTCACACTAATCAGGATCCAGCAAGTCTGAAATTGATAGTTCCGGATATTTTATTTCTTTTCGTGACGGTAGTAATAGGTTGGATATAGCTCTAATGAACCTAATAAAACCAGGTGACAAAGTGAATCGTTCGGGTTCAGGTGATTCGAATCATTAGCTATCATGAAGTGAATACGCGTTGCATTTTCTTGATCTGCTTCCAAGTTTGATGTTTCGCAAAATTTTATTGGCTTTGCTTCTCAATATCTTCTTGCAGGAACTTCAGCATATAGATATTTCGGTTTGATAATATTAATATATTTTAGTAACTATGAAGACAGAAGGCAGCGTTATTGCTGATAATATAACAAATGGTATTGAACAATCTTTGGCATCACCAGTATTCAAGGAACAGCTACGGTTAATTAAAATTTGAAAATACAGAAATTTCTGGGAAATCTTTAAACTTCATATTAATTGTCATAGTTATTATGTTCAGTGCATCTCAGAAGCTGGTTTCCAGACCTTTAACATCGTCAGGACGGCCGCGCACATCAGCGGATAGATTGGGCACATCTTCAGCTCGACCAGCTCCTCCAAAGATCAAAAAGAAACGGGTGGAGGAAATCGAACGAAAACCAGAAGTTGTAAGTTTTTCGAATTAAATGAAACTCTCAGTTAATCAGTTCTCCATTTAATTAATAATTGAGTCTTATACGTATCAATCATTCTTTTTGATCTTGCAGAATATGAAAATAAGCGGAATTATTATCGGTGAACGAAAAGAAAGTGATGAGCATTTTGTTGTAGAAATTGAGCCATCGTTCGATCAAAGTGAACAAACTAATGCTGATGAAGTATGCTTCTCCGCAAACTAGAAAAAAGATCCGCGTGGAATTAATTCTATCAAATTTAAATAAACAATACGTTACTAGCATTTGCTGACATTGATACAATTTAAAAGATGAACATGTATTTCCGAAAAAATCTTTGATAGTATGATCAAGCAAGCCATTTCCTTTAATCCAACCAAAATCAAGCTATCGCCTTTTCATTCAATTTTACAATCCTCACTTCTGTGCTACTATAGAAGATTTTATAGCGACCATCCTTATTATAATCTTAATAAAATTGACGATTTCTAACATGAGTATCATTTGCAGGAGCGATTATTTCTAAACTTTTCAAAAACAACCAATTTCAGCTAACTAGCGAAGAACATGGCGGTTTAGTACGAAAGATTCTTGAGACCAAAAAAGGGCTAGAAGATAAACTAAGCAAAGAAGCTTATAGCGCTACCATCAGTGTATTTGATAAAGATCAAGCAAAGTCTCAAGAAGAGGTTTATTTTTCGCTCCATTAGTTTCACCTCCTTATCTTTATTCATGGTCTTTTTGTCAAGTTCCCTTATCTCTTCAAATTCAGTTTGTCCTACTGGGAAGTTATCATATCAGTTTTTTATTTGGCTCATAAGCATGCTAACGAATTTTCTACTTCATAATTGTACTGTTCTTGCATTAATAGGTGATTAAAAATTTAAGTGACAGGAATTGAAAATTAATCTCGTTTCTTGTAAAACTTTTCATTTTCCATTCTACTTTTTTCAGTTAATTAATTTACGAAATACCATGCAACAGGTAACGCAAACAACGCACCTCCTTGCTCGTTTTCTTGACAATGCACAGGTACCGTTACTTAATCTCTAAATATGCGATATTAACGGAGTTATTATAATGCAATAAATAACGGTTACTGTTAACGTAATGTTCGTAATGCTCAAATTCATAATTGCTTGTTAAGTTTAAAACTCAGAGCAAGAGTTATCAGATCAATCGTGCAGACATAAGTAGAAATCACGAATAAGTGATCATAACTGAGTGGTGACAAAATAAATCAGAACTTCCGTCGTATTACATACATTCTATTTCCATCCTGTTCATTTTATGCTACTTTATAGGAAGATGCTGAAGATATGTTTAAAGAAATGGAAGAATGGCGTTTAGAAAATGCAAAAAATATGCGTGAATTGCAAGAACGAAAGGCAAATGCGGAAGGATCATCGGCGAATTTGTTGTTAAGGTTGAATCAGTTAGATGAACAGATCAAAGAAGTGAAAAGCGCCATTATTCAGAGCAAAGCTGAAGTGATAGCAAATGAAGAAAAAATTAGAATTTTAGTTAATAATATCTAGTTTTTCAATAAATTTCATAACATTCTAATTGTCCAACATTAGTTTCTTTTGCAATCCATAAATGCTTCCTACGCATATCGAGTAGTTTGAATTGAACAAACGAATTGACTCATTCAGAAATACAATAAATATTTTGAAAACTTCCAGACGTTTTATACGTTAATTAGGATAAAACATTTTGTAAACAAATGGGAAACATTCAGGAGGGTAAAATTTTTTGAGGAAAATTTGACTGAAAGCAATTTTTGTCATCAATTCATTGAATAATAAAATGTGATTCGTTACTTCACCAACAAAAACTTGATAATTACCTGTTTGATCATAAAAATTTAACAGTGGGTAAAAATTCTTCACTTTTTTAAGACTAGCCTATTTAAAAAAATAGTATTAACGATCTGCGCATTCTGGACTAACGTCCCCGCATTTCTGCACTGATAAAAAAGGAACTCCAATGTCATTAAATTTAAAAACATTTATTTTTGATTGTAGATTCCTTCACTTCATAGGCTTCTATGGAAGGATATACTTCGGCATCCTTTTCATTTTCATTGTTTCTGGACCGAACAAATGCTACCATGTGAAGATGTCTTCCGAAAGCATATTGTTTTGAGTTACTTTAAAACTTGCTCAAAGAATCCAAGAAGTTGTTTCGAATGTTATTTGAGGCGCTAATGCACTGGTTAGTTGTCTTCGTCATCAGCAGTGACGAATGTATTCAAAAGTCTGAGAAGGTTTCACTACTTTTTATATCTAATTTGTGAGGGATTTTCGAAATTCTGCGTTTAAAATGAGTTAAGCAATCTACAGTCAAGTTTGAAACATAAAAGATCAGGACAAGTAATATTACTTTCGGAACGGAAAGCGAAAGAGAAAAAGTTAAAGTTGCACAATGCAGATGAATGATCGGTACTCCGCTATCCTGTGATATCTTATTGCGCACACATTAATATACACTTGCATTGAAGCAGCCAACCTCGGACTAATACCTGGAGCTCTGTACTTGATGCATCAAGGCAAATTGGAGTAAGACAGAGTTATAAAGTTCTCAAAGAAAAATTTCGAGACCAGTTGAGATTGAAATGTTTATGGAATTTAATATATCATTCAGTACACCGCTACATAACCTACTGACTGAGTTCTTTAAAATTAACTTTGAAAACCCCCTCTTAACCTTTAATTAAGGATTGCGGAAATTTTCAAGCGTTATGCATTTTAATTTGTCACTGAAAGTCTTTGAAATACCTGATATATGCTTCAGGCGTCAAATCATAATTTCGAATAACAACGTTGGCAGAATCCCTAATTTTTCAAATAATAAAGGCAACCTTGACTGCTTCGAATTTCTATAAGATTGAAATGTTACTTCTGGTAAGTACAATTTTTACTGCGAATAATTAAATAAGCAAAGTATATAAGGGAAGATGCACGCAATATTCCTTTACAAGCAGTCATCCATCTTATACTTCGCTGCAGTTCATCTGCTGAAACGTGCAAGTTCTTGCAGCAATAAAAGCAAGGAATTATGTTAAAATATGTAAAAATGCTCAAGAATGCGCAAAAATATAAAAACTTTAGAGATCCACAAAAATTATCCCACATTTACATATTGATTTTCCGTTTATGGAAATTTTTGTTCACCAGAAATTCGTTTACAAAATGGTGAGGTCGTTGCAAACATATGAAGTCATTCTTCTTTTTCACGTGAACTTTCGGCTGGTACAATGCACTAAAAAGGTGATTTCAACCTGTTATTCTTCCATTTCTTTACCTTTAATTTTTTTCCCTACTTTTGGCAATTAGATTAGCAAAGGAAGACAAAGAAATACATTTCGAGAATCTCAAAAAATAGTAATTATTCTGGAAAGAAGTGATTGAAAATGAATTAACGAATTAGAAAGAACTATTCCTATCCGAAAAATTTGAACAAGCTTCAGATCATGATCCGAGGGAAAGGTCGGGAGGTCATGAGATTCAGAGGCATCCATCCATAATTTCTTTTTTTTACAGTTGGAAACCATTTAATTGTTGCCTACAAAGTTGATTCGATTGTGTTGCCCTAAGAGGAGACTATGTCACGGGAATTTTTTTTTTTTTTTTTTTTTTTATCATTGCAGTGATACTTTGCTCGCGTTTTTTTTTTATCATTGCAGTGATACTTTGCTCGCGTTCAGAGAATGGAAATAATATGTTTTATTATATCAAATAATGATTTCATAATCGAGTATAACCACTGATACTGCATTGTGATTATGATAGTTGTTAAGATTGTTTGCTTCAGTTCACCATTTCCTCTTAGAGGAATGGACGATAGAGTAGTTGGATCCAAAATGCATTGGTACGATAGATTATACGACGCATGCAAGCATTCTAATGGATATTCTGCACCGGAAGTATTCTATGATCCCGAGAAAACTGTAGCAAATGGATATGAACTGCAACATAAAACATTTTCATACGTGTAAGTTGTCACCAAATGATGCCTATATGGCATATGGAAAAATTTTTTAATTTTATTTCCAAGTTGTACCTAATATAAAAATTTGTTGAAAGATATCATGAATTGCTATACATTGTGATGAATCCTATTCTGATGAAAGATCTTGACATTTATTGCCAGTCGTGTGGCAAATAGACAATATGACGTTTGTAAGACATGCAAATGACTTAAACTTACATGCAAATGCATAAGCATGTAATATTGACTGCGTTGAATATTAGCAGAAAGAAACAAATGTAAATTGCAGAAAAATAAAAAAAAAAAAAAACAAACGAAATTAAAAGATCTAAGAATTCTGTCTTCTTACTTTACCTCCATTCTTCTTTCATCTCTTCGTCAAACGTTCCATTTTAACAAATTATTGTGCGAGTTTTTTTTCAATGTTTTTATACGAAAAATCAGATTATTTGTCATTCAACTGAATATGCACTACAACCTATGCTTCCTTCAAACAGAACGGCCGTATATCAGAGGAATTTTAATTCATCTAGGAATCAAAAGAGAAATAAATCCTGTTGATTTTTCAAGAATGAAATTTTCGGAAACTTTAATAGAATTATCATTTATCCTTTTTATATGTTTCCTCGCAGAACTTCCAAAATAAATTAACGTGTTTTGCAAATAGTAAGAGTAGAACAGAATGGAAACACAGTTGAATCACAGATTCCAGCAAACTACTAATATCGGTTAAACAGCTGTGAGCAACTTATACCTCTTAACTCTGCCGTGCTACAACCAGAAGATCACACATTTACGGTTTAATGTTCTACAAAAACTACATAAATCACCAATACAATAAGAAAGTTATCTTTGTCGCAAAGTTCTGATAATCTATGATTTCATTTAATTATGATTCACAAATATCAATTATAATGCATGAAAGATATGATAAAACCAACCACAAAAGTGTTGATATTCCTACTCTGTTTTGGTTTATTTTTATTCCTAGGCATATGTTTATTAAACTGTTCACATCCATAAAATTATTTTCTTTTTACTTCACACATTTCTTTCAGACTCACGTAGAAATTCTATAACTTCAGCATAGATATATTTATTTTAATCTAAGCTTCTTTTTTATTTTAATGAAATGTGTAAACTAAAAAGCAGTAAACATTTCAGCGATCATCGTTCGGGAAGACCAGTTCGATTGTACGGTGCTGTAGACCGATATTCTTCGGGTGCAGATGCTGATTTTATAGTAAGTCAGATTGTTAGCGATTTACTGCCTTTTGATCGTACAACCGACCATGTATTGAACAACGATCCTAGCGACCGAGAGGTTTGTCAATATTGTTTTTCATGGACTTGGCTATTATTACTATTTAATCGGAATTTAGCATTTAGTATTCACATCAGTATCATTTGATAAAGGATTGCATCAATTAAAGTGCTTATATAAAAACTGTATTTATGTTATTTGTGCTACACAGTGCTCGAAAAATTTTTTTGTGCTTTGCACTTAACTGACAGATAAAACATTTACCAAAAAAATCGGGATTTGGCAAGAGTAGAAATAGTACAGGTTAAATACAAATTATTGTTCAAACGAGCAATACACTCATTCATTTGTGTTTACTTTCAAGACTATATTCAGTTATAAAATCTTATCTGAAACATTTGAATATTTCAACAGCTAAAAGTATTTGTCACGAAGTTATAGAAAAGTAAGGATTGTTGGAAAGCTTGAATTTTATTTATATGTGTTTTAGATATACTGTTTGTTGGAAGAAGTATTACGCAAGGTTTATAAAGTCGACCTGAATAGCAGTAATGCAAGCACACGCTCATATCGTGGAGGTGAGTCACGTGGATCACCTGGATCTTCTGGAAGCAGGCATGAGAACAGTAGCACTTCACAGAATCCACCAGGTGGAAATTATGTAAGATCAAATAATGGAGTAAATTCACCAAACTTGGGACTACTGGGACCGCAAGTTAGCGATACGATAGCACAGAAGCTGGCTGTGATGGAGTTTCTTGAATTTTACAAAGATATCATTAAACGAGTGAATGAAGCAGCGAACGCAGAAGAGAGAAAACACATTGATTCGGCCAGTATAAATCAAGCTAAACTTATTTCTCCTCCATTTAATCTCTCTAACGGATATATATCACCATCACCACCGCATTATCAATCAACACAGTATCAAGATCCTATGGATGATCCATATCCTTTTGATGAAGAAGCTTCATCTGACAACTACACAAACAATCGATCTCCTTCATGTCCACCAAAAAAAAAAGTTGGTACGGTTAATCGGAAATTATTGACTCGCAATACAACCTTACCAACTATTTCGGAATCAGCTGAAAAGTGGTGGGCTGAAGAGGCTGAACATCTGACGAGTTCTGACCAGCAGGATAATTTTAATTTTCCGGATAATACAGTTATTCCGCAGTCAATTCCGTCGCCATTCCAGCCCATTTCTATGACATCTCCCGTAGAAGTTGCTCGCAGTAGTGATGATGAAGAATTTCTACGCGAAATTGAAAAAGTGGCTATTGATTTAGGCTATATAGAGGACACCGCTTCCAAAGAAAGCAGTGAAACGACAAGCGTCAAAAGTGAAGATAAAGGTAGCTCCACGGATGCTTCAAGTTGCAGCGATTCGACCTTTTCATACACGGCAGCAACAATCGTCTTTATCTATGACAACAAGATGTTCATCGGTAGTATCGGTGATTCCAGGTAATCAATTTAACACTTGCATTTTTAAGATATCTTAAATCAAATTTATAAAAATGATTTCAAACACAATTCCAATTTTCTTTCGTTGAATTTTACATTATTCTAAAATAAAAACATTCGTTGCATACCTTTCAAGTTCTTTTTGCTCAAGCAAATTAGCATGAAATGAAATTATTTTGAAATGATTCCTGATTCATTTTGCCTTAATATCTATTCCATCAAGTTATTTTTTTCAATAGTCTTACCATTATTTTTGCATTTAAATCAAACGCAAACCTGAATAGATCAACTTTCTGGTTTTCTAACCCATAAAAAAACTTTAATTCTTATTTTTGAGCAAGCATGTTGATGTGTCACAAGCAGATCATGATGAAAGATATTGTTATTATCACTGGACAATATTTTTGTTGCATTCGCACATTTTTGCAATTCTTCTGTCTTTTCTGTTTTTGCATGAACTTTATCCGTCGGCATTGCCTTTTTTTAATGAAAGGAATTGTAGTTGTAAGAAAATTATTCTTTGTGATATATCGTCCATTTAGGATCATTTTGTTGCGCCAAAAATGTCATTATTTGGATGTAATGTATTTGAATGAGCCACCGCTTGCTTGGTATCCTGTAAGTAATAATTCTTGTAATAATTCTAATAATTCTTGCTGTTTATACCGAATTTTTAATTTTTTCATGATTTTTTTTAAATTTCATGAATTAAACTTGGTACCCAATTTCAGATTGCAGCAGCAAAAAATTCATGCTTCAAAAATAAGCGTCACATTCTATTCCAAGAGCCGATTGTTCGTGGTGGATTTTTGGTGAGTGGTATATTATTCCATTAAGTAATTACTATAAAACTTAAAGACATGGGATGCTTTGATGGGTTAAGGGGATAAATTGTCTAAAACTTTTATCTTATAATATGATTCCAGATTAATGAGTATTCGGTCTTCCTTTTAATGTTCAATGATGGTGTCATTACAAACATGTTAAAAATGAGTGATCATCACCATACTTCCAATGAAATAAATCGAATGGCTGCCCAAATGGTTATCAAAATTCTTGAAAAATATCCTCCAGGAAGTTCGACTTTAATTTTGAATAAAAGTTATAACAAGTTATTGCAGAAAAAAGAGCGCACTTTTTTTTCCATTAGTGTAATTAATTTTTGTTTGCTTAGGCTTAGAGGTTTAGTTACATATTTTTAACAGTGGATAATTTCTTAATACTTATGTGAAAAACTGAATTACAAAGGAAGCTGCCATTGGAAACATCGATGTTTCTGGAGTTAAATTATCTAGAAAGAGAGTTAAATTGAAGTTACTAATGAAAATTTGAAAAAAAAAAAAAACGATTGAATAATTATTTCCAGGTTTTATTTTTCCAGATATCGCACAAAAATTTATAGCACATATCAAGCACACTTGCAATCGTAAATACAAACAAGCTGGTGAATTCCGTGGTGTTAAACGAGAGGGCATGTCATTTCTGTTTGCAGACCTCCGACAATTGACTCCAACAAAACCAGAATACGATTGCCTTCTGAAAAATTATCAACTAAAGGTCCACTTGTCTTTCTAGCATTTATTAAATTTTATAAATTCTATACATTCGAAAATTATACTGAAACAACTGAGGACAGTATTTGTTTAGTTTAGTCCCAAATGCATTCATTCTTTTTTTTGTAGTAGTTGTGAGTTGTTGTCCTGAGATCTGAAATAAAAGTTATCGTTCGGTATAACAAATATTGGAACGGTAAATCTTACTTGGCATACAACATACCTACCATCGAAACATTTTAGCAAATCAAAATTTGAATAACTGTTAAGAAACGAAAATTACAACAAGTCAAAAGTATATCGTTTTAGCTCCTGAAAGCCAAAAAAGTACTTGCACTTTGCCTCGACTGCTCGAGGCTTTGGTGATTATTGTAACAGCGGAAAATTAACTGAAATTAATGACAGCCGATTTTTGTTGTACTAAAATGAACGAACGATTTTAGCCGAATATTTCGAAATCAGCAGTGGTACAGTCGTATCCAAAAATGATGGAATACTCACACCCACAAACGGATGAAGAAAAAATAAAAAACAACTCATCGATGGACAGAGTATACGATCTGATTCAAGGAATGCTCGATCGTGAGGATTACTGAAGTCTGGCAAAAGTGCTTCTATGATAAATGAAGATAAGTGGGTGTTTCTGCGAAGCAATCAGAACAAAATGTGAAGTTTAGATCTCTTAGATTTTCAGGATTATTTGCTGAACTCTTCTGTTGTTATTACATACACTGTCTGACTGATCTTTCCAGTCTTTCATTAATTACCTCATTCTAAGCATTACTGATACATTCATTCGTTCATTCATTCATTCATCGTTTCATTCTATCAATGATCCATTTTATTTCGCCATGCTAACATTCTCAAAAATACATTTTCTTCAGTATTGGTGACAGATTTCAATTTTAGAGCTTTAAAATGAAATATTAAAATCTGATTGTGAATTAGGCTTAAGGGAAAGAGAAGGCGGGAGGAGAAAGAAAATATGAATAAATGCATTAAATTTCGAATAAATGCTCAGAATCGCAAATAAATTTCCTGTACCATGTGATTATTTGCAGTCGGCTTCCGTTGGAAAAGATTGTTGTTAAATTAAAAGCATTTCATGCATGGCAATGCATGAAATGCTTTTAATTTTTTTTTTTTTGTAAATTAAGAAGTGTCAAATATGTCGTTATTGAGCCAAGATGACAATCCGTTTGTATAAATCAATTAATAACAAAATTAAATTTATATATGAAAAAACTGTACCTTTAACAGATACAGAATAATTCAGTGCTATTTTTTTATTTAGGATAAATACTTGCTTCATTCTTAGTTGCGAATAGTGCTTAAATATCTAAATTTATATTCCAAATTATTATTGGTGAAATTGAGAAAACAAATTTATTAGCAGAACAAAACTGAAATCTAATTGCTGAAGTGATTAAGTATAATGCCTGAATAGCCCTGCCAGTCGGGATTTCTGCAATGTCCATTACTGCTATTCATGCATGCTTATCCTACTGCGCATTGAATTATTGAGCAATTATAAAATTGTCAAACATTTTTTTTAACAGTTGACATGGTCTAATGGAACATATGTATGATCCGATGTTTTAGCTTTCTTGTATTACTTTAGTGTCTGAACTAGCTTGTTAAAAGATGTTGCTCGGTCCTGTTTATTTCTTCTTGTGGTGCTTTCAGCAATTCAATCGGTTGGATACTGTAATATATTTCTTCGTTTTTTTTTTTTTTTTTTTTTTGATGTATATCGTTCTTTTCCGTTTTCGATCATATTCGTTAAAACTTTTATTATTACGTCCGAGTTTTTATTTGCATCCTGAAATAACGGAAAATACAATTTGGAATTTACCATGTCTTCAAAATTACAAAATGGTGATTCTTCAATAAATGAAATATAGGAGTTATGAATACAGTTTAAAGCATTTATGCGCATTAATGTTCCTGTCCAAGTATACCGTTTTAAGAATACTCGTAACAGTAAAATTACCAATCACTTATTATGGAAATATTCAGTTACAAAACACCCGGAAAGGCTAAAAGAAGCATAGGTTTGGAAGTGGCAATATAGCGTCATTAGAAGTCTCAATAGGACTTAGACGAATAATATATAGCGGGGAAATTCTTGGAAAGATTGGATTTAGGTACACGAAGATGTGCGCAAAATGAAATACGCTTCCAAATCTAATAAACAACAATAATATTTACAAAAGCTAAGCTAAAAGTAAATAAATTATTGCAATCAATATATACACCGTTGAAATACCGTATCCAGGAATGACACATTAATATCATTGATGGAGACATTTCTAGGAATAGTTGAAAATTTGAAAAAACAATGACGATGCATCCTAATACCGTCAACCGTTCAAATTATCACATTTTTCCTGGCAAAAACCTGGAAGACGAAAATATATGTAGTTTTTTGATCCAGACCATGATTTTTGGGATTACTGTAGCTACTAATCGAGGCTATCATTTCCTAGTTGTTAAGCGATAGGCTAGCATTGATCATCCTATACTAGCTAGCATGTTCTGTTTAACCTCATATCATTCTGCAATTCTGGCATTTTTAAAAATGGTGCTAAATTTCATATATATGTATTTATATATATATGTATATATGATAAATGATAGAGCCTTACCATCCATCATCCTATAGTCGGATGGATGAAGTAAGCGAAATTAACCACCAGTGTTGCTTATACTTCTAAATGTTTGCTTTACAGCACTCTGAATAAGTTTACTAGCGAATTCCTCATCCAGTCCGAAATATGTTTGTACTTTCAGATAGCGATCATGCAATGATAGCCTGTCATGATAACAATTAATGATTACCATTAATTATATAATAGTCTATGATCTTGAACTTTATTTTCATCATCTGTTTCAATTCATTCGATGCCAAACATCTTGATATCATGAATATTTTCGCAAGGGAAATATTTAAATTGTCATTGAATAATCACAAAAAACAAACTTGGGATTTTTCAAGACGACTCCTCTCATAGTAGGCATAATAATGCCCACTTGCAAGATATCAGTAAGTAGTTGCTCTAGAAATTCAGCACCAAAAAGACCGAGATCACCAAATGTTGCTTGGTTGACTTCATGAACACGAGATTCAAGCAGTTTGAAGTCTAAATTTTCGATCGAAACATTTCCGACGATTGTTGTTTGATTTAGCCATAAGTTAATGCTGGATGTCATCTTCGTATCAGCTCGTATGATCTGCAGTTGGATGGTTGAATATTATGTGAATTCTTCTTTAGTCCTTACATTTTGAAATCCAATGAAATTTATTTGTGAAAATTTGGACTTAAAATCCACATATTGGCATCTTAATTTTTCTTTTCTAATCAAAATGTTATCCAACCAAGAAAATTGGCAATCTTTTATTTAAACCGTCAAGGTTATCGAACTACAGCTTACCATTCGTTTGATTTGTGTCGAATTTTGAGGTCTAACAAACATATTCATGCTACCATAAAGTCGAAATCGTGCTTGCTTTTCCACAAAAACAAATACCGGTGACTAGAAAAAAGCTGATTATTTCCGAAGAAATCTATTAATCAACATTACCTTGACACCTATTTTACCAGTAAGTAAATTACTTCAACGAAAAATCCTGGTAGCAATAAAACCATACGTCGAGTAAAACTCTCACTTTGAGCAGCAAGAAGATAAATCAAACTGAATTTCAAATCAACGTAAAAAATAGGTCAAAAAAAAATTAATTAAAAACGGCTAAATAATTCACCTTTCTTGTCGAAAAATGAATCTCAACTTCACGATCGGGGAATTGATTGGAGAGTTCACCAAGATATTCACCAATGCAATACCCACTCTCACAAGTGGTTAGTAAGGCGGTTTTAAGTTGCGGACTCGATTCAGGACCAACAACAAAATCCATATAGTTCTGCTCATATGCGTGAAACAGCAATGAATTGACTACATAATCTGTTGCAATAAATTCAGCCATATGAAGACCTGGAAAGAAAAATTTTTCTCTTAGATATTCATTCAGTTTTACCCACTTATGCAAAATGGTGAATTGAAATGAACGTTTCCTTCGTTCTTTTTTTTCATAAAAGTTTAATAAAAATGGTTTACCCCATGCTTTGTGTCTTGTGTTGTGTCGTTATGCTGTTGTGTCTCGATTTACTTATTTGTTACTATAAGGTGTTGCTAACCTTAAGGGCCAAATTGTTTGGAAAGATGTTGCTAATCTATGGAAATATAAAGTTAAAATGGGTTTGGTAAAAATTTGGAAAACTGGTTTGGGTTAGAACCGCAAATAATTGTGGATTATTCGTCATAGTAAAGTTCCGATCACATTATTTGTAACAGATTACATTCATGGATCCACTTCAAAGATCTTACAACATTATGCATAGTGAAATCCAATCATTTTATCAAGCGTACACAAAATATTAAAATTGCTGTAATATTTAGCGCAATATGTTTTCCGCTATAGACACAACTGCATGTCGAACGTGACCGAGGATTGGCTCTCATATAAAATTTGCAGTGATTGCGAATTTAGCTGCATAACTAATTTAATTTCTGGCAAAAATTTGATAAAAACTTGATATGTGCTACGGAACATTTACTTAACCTACCATCTGGTGAAGCAATGTAGATATTCGGAGGATAGAAGGGAGTTCCGCCGTAACCATTCCTGAAAAACGCAAAATATTTTATCATTTTTAAAATAAATGGTAAAAAAGCTCAAAAATTACTTCAAAACGACATTAAATAAATTATTTCATGTGTTACCAATACCATTTCCGTCTAATGACATCTTTTAAAGCTTATCTTAATAGATAAGCTGCTTTTTTTCCTGGTTATCAATCTACTTTTTATAGAGATAAAAAAAAAACTACAGAGAAGAACCTACAAGAAGCTTTTTCATCACATTTAACGGAAATGAAATGGCTAAAGGTTCAGCGAACCTAGCTGATGCAATACCCGCTGGACTATCCAACATATGCACGATCTGGCAATGAAATTTACTTAGTTAACTGACTTTTTGAAAACGACTCAAGAAATAAATGTCCAATAAAGCGTTTACTACTTGAAAAAATTTACATGTTCCTTTTCAAACCATTTTCTTTGAATTAAAAAAAAAATTTCTTACTAACCAAGAAATTTCACCCCGTGATAATATCTCAATAGCTCCATGTGCGATGAGTGGGTCACGGATGAGCCGATAATCCAAGACAAGACTTTTCTGACGTAAATGATTAACGATGTTTAATAAACTGCTATTTTTAGCGCCAATTTCGCCAAACCTGCTAAGCGGTTTTCTCGCTGGTAAATTAAAAGAAATCCCAAGTATATCGACAGAATTTTCATTGATAGGTACCTAAATTGTCTTTTTGCTCAAAAATCAAGCTTTTAATTTTGAGAAAAGTTCAACATCGACACTCAGAATAAAATTTTTTCAGAGTAATGAATGAAAAGGTTGTAAGATGAAATATCATGCTAACGCTATTCCTATAAATGCCATACTAGTTCGGGAAAAAGAGAGCATGATATAAAAGGTTATCTGATGATTTGTTGTGTTTATTCACTTCATAATTAGCTAACTGAAATGAGAAAATTACCTGAAGAGGCATTGTTGCTAATATGTAATTCATATCTTTATTAATCATGTTCTTTATCATTTGGCATATACGATCCTCCACAATTGGTTTGAAGTGAGCAATTATAAAAGCTGAAATGTAATTAATCTATTATCAGATTGAAAAAACAAAAATGCGAAATAGGTAAGAAAAAAATAGCCTCTTTAAATGCTTTTGACAGATGTGAACTTTTGCTCTTTATACCTTTAAAAGTGTTAATGAAGAAATCTGTGATAACACCAGTATTCCGCACATTTAAATCAACGTAGCCGACATCGGCGCTGCAATACGTAGATTGTACCATTGGAGCACCAGCTCTCGTTCTACAAATTTGTAAAATTAAAAATTGAAATTTCAGAACAATATTAGTTTACAGTTTGACAATATATCCAAAACGGCGATCTTATTCGCTTGTCAAATGTAAAATAAGCCAAGATAAACGAACCTCGCTAATCTAACAGCCATTGTTAAACTAACATGACCAAATAAAGTTTCAAATTTTCCACGAATTGGTACTGCTGTAATTAGCAATGGTCCAGTAAATACTGCTTCGAATCCGCCTCCTGCTCTAAATATCATATTTCAAAGTAATGGTGCAGAGTGTGGGAATCAATCTATTTGTAATCATCTATTATTATTTAATAATTGAGAACAAAATAAATTACATTCATTCTGTTTCAGACCTAATATGCATTTTAGCCATTGACCATGTAAACATATCTGGGGGTGATAATTCCAGGCTGTATTTCGTTGGTGACCAATATTTTGTAACATATGCATCATATATTGAAACCTGAAATGAGCAAATAAGGGTATTCATCATTCTTGAAAACTTAACGAGTATTTCCCAAAAAAACTCTACGGCAGTTATCAAATAGTTGGACCACTCAATGCAATCTATTTTTCTGTAATGATAGATCAGTGTGACTCTAAAAAAAAAAATTCTTCAGAAATTGATCCATTTTCAATTTATCTGCAAAGTCAAAATATCGATCGTTTAATGAAAGTCTACATTTTGCTAGAGGTGACACATATCAACTGATGAGGGAATTGTAATTTATTGCGCACTTCAGCGAATTGGGGAAATCTTATTTTCTTCTATCCACCTATCCATTTTGAAAAGTGATGGCAGCGGACAAAATAGGGGCCATTTTAAAAAAGGTCATTGAGCTAAAGTCACTAAAGTCAGATTAACGACTGACCAGTACAGGCTAATTTTCTACTGTTATAAAAAGTATGGATCGATGGATAGATAATGTTTACCTGACCAGCTTCAATAACTTCTGTGATGGTTGGTAACTGAATTCGCAATATTTCATCATTTACAACTTTCATGCCTATTTCACGTAAGTATGCGAGGCCAGAAGGCATTAATCTCATGTAAATACCAGGATTGTGCACATTCGTATTTGTCTGAAGCAAGAATTTTAAATTAAAAGGGATTTAAATATCTCAAAAATCTGTCAGAGCTTATATCTTAACTTTAATGGGTTTGGAAATTGTTTTTATCATAATGATAAAAAATCACTAATGAATGCTTGTCATTCTATTAAAAAATAAATTTGAATATTTAAAATTTAAAAAAAAAAACTGTTTCAGGAAAGGAGAGCAAAGGATGTGTAAAGTATTGAAATATTACCAGTAACAACTTTGATACATTATCATTCCCAGATACATGTGTATCCAGAATTATAAAAAGTACGGCAATAATCGTAAAATACATCACCACATTCCTGAAATCGATGGATTGTCTGCAATAAAGGGATATATGATTGAGGAAGCACTGCGAAAAAAAGAAAAATTGTTCAGCACGGAAGATGCAACAGGTATTACGAGTAACTGATGAAGAAAGCGCAACAAAAAAGAATGCTATCCGGTGAAATTACTGAAAATATTCGGCAAATAATCTTTGAAAACAAGTTTTATATAATAAAATAACAGAAATTATAATTGATGGTATTGTTGACGAATGTATAATTGCTGGAAGATGAAAGCACTTCTGCTGTTAGAAAAAGGCATAACAAAATATCATCACCACAAAGCAACATCAGTAGAACCATTATAAAAGCTGTTTAAGGCAGTTGTGACATTATGTCAGGTTGATTGTTCAGTGTGAACATATATCAACGTCAAGGTTTTCTCTCTTCCAGTCAGCGGATTTTATCTCATCTTGTTCGATTCAATTCCATTCCATTTTATTCCTTGTGATAAGTGGTGGATAGATGATTGTATGGATGGATGAATGGTTGAACAGGCACAAACACATTGTACAACGCACAAATTATTGCTGTTGTGTGTATCCGTGCGAACAGGTTGTAGATAAGTACATCGTTATCCGGCTGGCTGTTTCTTATGCATTAGTCATAATATTCATTTCAAGTTTGATCATCCAATGTAGTTTTTTTTTTTTTTTTTTTTTTTTTTTTTTGGTAAGAGAAGTTTTCATACAGCACTAATCGACAATTATAATGAGCGGATACGCCATTGTGTATTAAAACTAATTCGATGATAGATAATGTGACAATTATTCAGATATTTCTTTTTTTAGCATGTTACGATAAACTTGACAATACACCAGATTAACTGACCAGAGAATCTTAATAAGTTCTAAACCAAATACAGTCTTTTTTGACATTAGCAATAATTTGCATTTAATAATGACATATTTGAGATATGCACTTAGAATTTCAGAGACAATGTTTTATCTTTTCAAATGAAAGAATTTATTGCAATGACCTTGCAAACGATTTAGTTTATATCAGCGCCCTCTTAATTTTCTCCTAATATAGCGTTACAGTCATAGCATGATTAATCTATTACTAACGAAAGCCTAATCAACAGATGGGTTAAATTATAATTGTTTAGATACTCTGCCACTATGTCGCAGTGTCATCAACGAGTTTTGCATTGAATTACTGTTGATAGGTTCTTTTCATAAGCCATTTTAAACTTCCATTATCTATTTTAATCTTTTCATTTTTATCATGTTGAATGTTTCATTTCAATGAAAAACAAGCTTATGAAGCATGAAGCCATCAACTTTAATTCAATTTTATCACTGTCAGTGTTCTCACCATTTATTCATGGTTTTCGTTTCAGTAATTACTGTTTATCATCTTTGATAAGAAAACGCAGATCGTCACTGGTTGTACTCAATGGAAGATGCTAGAATTATTCAAAATCCTATCCCTCATGGAAAATGGAATCGATAATCGGATGGTTAAAACTTGCCATATTTAAGACGATCTGAAATACGATCGGTAAATTTTAGATCAAGGAATTAAAGTCAAAAATAAGAAGTAGATTTTTTGTAATATTTCATGAATTAACCGAAGCCAAATATAAGAGGGTAAAAGTATCACAAGACAACATATCATCGCTCTATTCGCTGCTAGGCGAAATTGCTGTTGCTGCTGCTGTTTGGCTGTTACCATTACTGATGAAACTTAATGGAAAAATCCGTTAATTACACCTAGCAAGAGTACATGGTGAAAATTTCATAAAATTAATTATACTTTGAAGTATATTATGTTATAATCAAATAATTTTATCCGCAGTGTTTTCAAACCGATTCATGTGTTTTAAATATATCTGATCCCATAATTTACTGTTAAACTTCTTTTTGTTGGATTCCATGCTTGTTACGAGATGTAGAAAGAATTAGACAGTTGTCCGTTAACATACGCATCAAAATATACAATTTTTCAATAAACAAGAATAGAATGTAGTTGATTACAATTTCTAGAAGCTGCTGATCTTTACAGAAAAGTCTTTGTGATTTAGAATTAGCTTTTCTGCTCGTCATTCTACTTATTTCATTGATTCACCATTTTTTGCTACTACTAATTATCCATTTCAATTTTTCTCCAAAACGTATTTCGGATTAAGATCGATTTTTTTCGATGGTAAAGTATTACGGTTGAGAAAAGGTTTGAAAAAAAAAGTTGAAAGACAATGACTGTCTCTGAATCTTCAAAATTGAATCAACAATATTTATTTCATCGCAGAACATTGATGATTGATTTAGTTGAGCACCAAGAAAAAATTGATGTAAAAGATGAAATTGTGCTGATAAACAAAACACATCAACTTTTTATGATCTGTTTGCTGGATCTGAAATTTTCTTAACTTCAATGATGTCTTTTGATATTTCCAGAGAATTTTGTTCCAAAAATGGTCCAAAATAAAGTTTTACTTGAGAAGTTTAAATCTTGAAAAGCACTTCAAAAAAAAAATTGTCGTAATTTTATTGAACCTTATGATTTAATCTAATTTAACTGCATAAAAATAATTGTTAAGATTCATTATTTTTTTTAAGGAAAACTTAGCTTAAAAAGATTGGAATAAAATATCCAAAATCACCACTGATAGATTTTTTGATATTTTAGCAGATAAAGATTTCAAAAAGCAAAATCTAACTAGTAAAAAAATTACTTATGAAACTATAACAAAAAATTGCTTAGAGAGCTGTAACAACAATTTATCGATAACATCAGATAACATGGCACATTGGTATAAATAATCATTTGTTCTTCAAATCAATTAATTTCTCATGATAGCACAACATCATTAAACACTTTCTTCATTCCCCCGCACAGTTTCACTTTTTTGAATCTATTTCACGTATCCATTAAGATTTTGCTTCTGGTTATCAGGTGCTTAAAACAACGCACTAACACGTTACATTTACAAAAAAGTTTACGTTCATCTTTTGGAATATATTGATAGTACTAGAATATAGTTGATTCTTCAACTTTAAGGCTTGTTTTGCTTGTAATTTTGTATAAAACCCATATAAATTCTATGTAAAGAGAAAATTCTAGATGAAAGATTAGGAGAAATGAGAAAGAGATCATTTGCGCTTCGTAAGCATTACTGTGTTAATTAATAAACAGCGATATGAAGGAATTACGAAATACTCACAAAATGATAATGTACAATAATGCAAAATAGCTCAAAAAATTTTTTAGTAGATGAAAGAAAAGGATTCATAAAAATTTAAAAACAGGAACATATGAAAGATGCCTCAAAAATCAGGATACTATGATAATTACAAAAAACAAATAGATCTTGCTTGTCAACCCATTAAAATATGGAGCTATTTTATCTTTTTAACTTAGTTATTTAGACTTACTTCATTATTATCCGTATCACTTTCCGTCTGAACTTACTTGTTTAGTTTGAAATATTATCACGATACAGTATCACGTTTCGTCTAAATGAACATAACAATTAACGCTTAATAATAAGTGATAGTTATTATAATAACGTGCTTTATGGCGAACAATAATCGATGAATAAAAACTACATTTTCAAAAGATAAGGAATGAGGAAAATAAATGAAACGGTGATAATGATTAGTTTCAAGATTGATTGTTGTAATGAGTATTTTCCAGAAAAAGAAGTTTTTCGGAAGAATCTACGGACCGTGGACATCTTTGAAACATACCAAACACCCTATTGTTATCTACTTTAAAAATATTCTAAGAACAGCGATTAACAGCAACGAAATGTCCATTCAACTAAAATTTTAGTTATTTTTTTTTTTTTGAAAATTTATTTCCGAAAAACATCTGTGAAGTTTTAAACTTTCAAATGAACAAATTTTCAGTCAAATTTTGAGCAATGCCGATATTATTTTGAAACAAATTTACAAATTTTAAATCGTAACATAGAAAAAGATAAAGTATTGCAAGTAATCAGGCTGGAGAATGGAATGATTTAAAGTAATATGTTTGTGTTTCTTTTTTCTTCGGTCAAAAGATCTGGACTAAATTTATCACCAATGTCATAAAAAAAAGTCATTGTAAGTAAACTATTTTGTGCAAACTTTTATAGAACTTTAAAATTGATTTTTGTAAAAATTTCATTTTATTGATGCAATACTAGCCGAATAAAAGAAAAACAGAAAGAGTAGATCTGTTGGAACAGCGAAAAAGAAGTGGAATATGCGTCTTTGGCAAAAACGATGGAAATTCTGTCAGCACTAATTGTGTGGGATATTTTCAAAATGATGAATTCTTTTAAATTTGTATTCCATACATTCGTGCTGAATCACGCAATCCTTAAATTATAAAGAGATTACATTCAACTGCAATGTTTAACTATTTATATGAATATGTGTAATTCCTAAAATGTACCACTCTGTAAATGTTGATTTTATGTTCAACTATCGTATATACGTGATAGATAAATATATGTCACACATTATAGATAAGCAAAAAAGCGTTCCACGTAACCGAACCCGAACTCATTATTCATAAAGTCATATTTGCATCTTTGACATAATTCATGATATTCACACGCTCATTTTTTACGAAAAATGAAGTGCGATGGATGAAATATAGAAATTTGAACCATTTGAAGAATTGAAATCTCTTTAGAATAACTTACTCAAAATAGCATTGTAGATCTTTTTCCGAGCACCCATTGTTGAAACACCGATATCTTTCAAGTTCTGCTCATCCAACAATAAGAAAGCCTCCATATCGATCTATAAGTTATGATTATTTAATTTATATCATATATTCATACCACTTATAACTTCTTGCAAAGAAGCAGTCATAAGTAACTCTAAAGATAACTTCTCTTAGAGACACTTCTCTTAAGTTCTTAAATTTCAAGTGCATTTATAAGACGCCTCATACTTCTTGATCTCTGAACTGTGCAAGATATTCGCTACAGCCTAGTTGTACAAGTACCATTGCTGGATCGACAAAAATACGTATATCCCATACAGAATCGTTTCCTATCAAAGGTGATGATTCGAATACACCGGTCGATGCCGAAAAGTCTAAAATTTTTAATTTAATAGCAAATAATTCGAAAAACTGGAAGAAAAGTCAGGGCTTATTTATATAGCCGCGTGCTCTTTATGTATGAAAAACAAGTTAGCATCTATAAAAATATAAAAGATATTTTGCTCTTGTATGATTAAATTTGATTACAAAATAAGGTATAAGACTGAGAAAACGATTTCGTTCACTTTTAGCTCAGGCAAAATAGAGATAGAGAGGAAGAAATTATTTCTACACTTAAAAAATCTATAAAAATGAGGAAAGTCAAAGACGATAAAAATCTTTACTGGTTCCGAAACTAGTAATAGGTCCTTGTAATTGATTCGATTGAAATATGTGCAAGTTATGTGACGACAAAGATCCAATTAACGAATTCGAATTCGAACTATCTTGAGCGTCATCACCATGTTCATCCTCTTCCAATACAGATGCCAAGCCTACTGAAGGCGTTATCGAGCGATGTGCCTGAAAGGAACAACAAATCATACAAATGCTGTCAAGTAATTACTATTAGTATCCGAAAACTTTTTTGGACAGTAATAGAGGCAAAACATTAACAACATATTATGGTATTTTTTTTTTTTTTGTTTTTAGGAATTGATTTCATAATTATCATCATTTTCTGGATATTACGGAGAATAAGCTGAATAGTTAATAATTGGCACCATGATTTTGGATCATTGAGTTCAATTGTTTTTGATAAGCTCAGCTAGTGTTCAATGGCAAAAGGTAGTGAATGTCGTAACAGTCTTACAGATCGTGAATTGATGGAAGTGGTGATAAGAGCTTGTTTGAGAAGATTTATGTATGAGTGTGCATCAAAGGTAATTGCAAAACAATAACTGTCCAAAATGTTGCGATTATTTTTCATCATCGTTGGAATCAAGCAATTCATTTAGGGAACTTAATTTAGCGTGAAGTTACCTACCGCACCCTCCATCAGATTTTTTTCCTGTTCTGTGCTTGATCGTCCATCACACTGATTTGCAGTATTATCGAAAAAGTTCAAACTGTTTCTCAAAATATCTGCTGGCAACGAATTGCTAAAACCGTAACCAGCCCAAAGATCGGTAGGCTGTCGTACTTTTGCTGGAGGACCGTTGTACACGGCTGAATATATATTGATCGAAATACAGATTATTGATATATAAGCTGAGAAGTCTCTAAGGCCTTCAAATACTAAGGTGACAAGATTCAAGTTTTACCACACGACAAGCTTTGAGAATTAAGTGAAATTTTAGAGTAAAACAAACCGCGATTAGCCTTGAGCAGTAATTGTTCTCTTGTCGTGAATCTCTCATTTCCACTGCAAAAAGAATTCCGCCAATATTTTAAAAAAGTATTCGGATCATTTCACTATAGTCTTGAAACCAATAGGACTACATAAATACAGTCGTAGTTGAAGAAACAGCAAAAATTGTTGAAAGTGACTTACTTCCTGAACATATCAATTTGTTTGATTCCAGCAAGTAGTGAATGAGCGATTGGAGAGTCATCTGGATTTGGAGTTATCTGAGCATATCGATTCTGCAATTAAACTTCGACGTGGAAAAAAATTTGAAGGAATTTAGAATTTTTAAAAATTCAGCTCTTTTTAAAGCACGTAAACTTTTACTTCTTATCATAACAGCTGTATAAATATGGATAAAAATGAAACTTGAAGCTTAAAGTTTTTGGGAGATAGAATTTGTTAAAGCTATCAATGAAAAGAAATTTTACGTTTACTTATAAGTTCAAATAAAAGATAAATTTTAAACAAATAACGTCTGTTGTTTGCACATCAACCAGTGCCTCAGCCAATCGACATTTACCCTCAAATTTGCCAAATGTCGGCTTATGCAGCGAACTTCGTGTCGAAATGTGTAAAGTTTTCATGTTGATACCTGTTTACAATTAATGCAAAATGAAATTTTGGATATTTTGCATAAATTTGCTCTTAGTGAATACGAACAGTTTTTTCTTCGTAATTGCTACGTAAAATTCTCGCTAGCAGATTTTTCATGACCATGAAATAAACGTGAAAGAAATTATAGGATAAGGGGAAACGAGATGAAACCTGTTTGGTTTGAATGAAGAAACCGATTCCGATATTTTGACCGATAATTCTGACTGAAAACATACTTAATAAGTTGTAAGCTTCAGTGCGCATATTTTCAATGAGAACTGTTATATGACCATTTTTGAAGAATTCGAACATATCCGGCACAGTATCTGAGATATTTTGAACTAAATTTAAGATTCGTTCACGCGCTTGATACAGCATGCATATATTCATCTCATTGCTACTTAGCACTATGAGCTGAAGAAATGTTTTATTAGTACAGATATATTCTTATTCACTCTAACTGGAGTATCCTTAACTTCAGTGCGAATAACTTTTTAGTCATATATCCCTGATTAGTATCAAAATGTGAAACGAACTCTAATTTCATTCTTTCTGAACAAAACTGAAAAATGTTTGTACCTGCAGGGTTGTTCTATCAGGAAACGAAAATTTGCATAAATTATACCATCGATAGATGTTAAAAAAAATTAATACATTATTCCAGTAAAATTTTCAAATTGTCATTTTGCTCAAATAAGGATAGGTAATTAAACATGCCGTAGCACTACTAACAGCTCGACTTTTCCGCCATTTCTCTTTGATTGTAATGCCGAATTTTGCTTCAATGAAAGATTTGTCAATTAGATCGTGGTCGGATTCCAGTATCCGATCAAATTGCACTGTTATAGGTAATAAACCCTTAAAATATTTTTAATAGTAAATTAGATGTATGTGATATATGCGTTAACATTTAACAAGTGCATTTCAAAGCACAGGAAACTGCTATAACTTTTGAGCATATCGTGACAAAAAAAATTTCAGTAAATCTCACGATGATATATTTTCGTGCAATTAAAATGCCAGCAATCGGACCCACAATAAATAATTCAAAACTATTTTCAATAGTACTGGACTGGATAATATGAGTTGAAGTTTGTTGAGCCAACCATTGCATTTCTTCTTTTTTAGTTTCATCGCGTAGTAACATTTCAAGACAATCATGTGCATTGATAACTGTTTTACAAATTAGACCATAATCATTCTGCAACATCTTTATAAGAATCAAGTTTGTCTATTCATTTGTTTAATAAATTTCAAGAATCAGAGATTCTCGAATTAAGAACTGACATGATAATTAAATATGCATCAATTAATAAAGCAATTTCGAAGAGTTCAGTTTTCTCTTAGAATGCAAGAATAAATAATATATAAAAATAAATGAGCGGTGATGAACCTGTAACTGATACATATTGGCAAGAATCATAACTGCTTTAACCATTTGAACTTCATTTTGTTCGATTCCTTTCAAAATACATTTCATTTCACCATTTCGTTCTTCATGTAAATTAACAAAGATATCCGGATGCTCGATATTTCTTTGCAATTCTTGGAAAGAATAACGGTATGTATTGGGTAATTCGCATGTTACGCATAGTGGTGATAATTTCTGGAAAGGAAAAACAAACAAAAAACTAATGTATAATAAAAAAAATAACACAACAGTGGCAATATTTGTAGCACTATTAAATTAATACGTTAAATTAAATGAAATCATTATCAGCAAATGAAACAGATGAAGTTTTAACGGGCGCAATCGTAAACTTTACCAGTAAAATTTGTTCAGATGTATAAGTATCGCGTAACGGATAGTATCGTAAACTTTACCAGTAAAATTTTTTCAAATGTATAAGTATCACGTAATGGATAGTTTTTGGAAGATACGGATGATGTGAAAATTTTATGAACAAAATCGTAACCTACCCGTAATCGTTGTCGTGCCTTTTCTACCTGTTGAACTGTTCCAGATACTGATACCTAATCAGAACTACGGTTTATTAATTATAATATAAGGATAATTTCAACTCGGGAAAGGCAAAACGATGGATGATACAATAAGAGATTTTGTGCACATCATCAGGCAATTCTCAAAACCTTATGTTTCGCTTAAAAAAAGCAGAGCTCAATATGATAATAGCATATAATAACTTGGAAGCTCAAAGAAGCAAATAGTACTGATCAGAGCGATTAGAGTTGACTAATGAAATGATTTGTTTTTTTTTTTCGAAATGCGTTCTTATGCAACTATGATAAAGAACTGAATTTTTTAAATGATCATAATTTTTTTTGCAAATTCTAAGGACAAAGATTATCTCAACAATTATAATACCTGATTGTTTTTTTCCATGTGATGAATTCTGTTTGAATCTGGAAAATGAATATGGCACATTGTATCACGCATAATATCTTGAGTATTTTTACCTTTCCGCCCTATTATTTTCGAATGATCACAGTGCGGTATTTCCATCCTCAGTGATATTTTATCACGCTGCAAAACAGCTTTCATAAAACAAAAATAGGTAATGGAGATATGATCAATTTAAGGGGCAGTGGAAAAATGATAAATTTTCAACATTCTTTCAAACTTAGATTATAAAAAATATCGATAGGGAGGAAGTTAAATGTGGAAAAATTGAGGTAATCCGAATAGGCAACCTTTATTCGGAGTGTAGATGCAATCAATTGACGGGCACATTTAACTTGCTCAATTGTACCATAAATTTTGACATAAGGATCTAGAAATTATTATGCCTGTTTGTTTTGTAAATTATAATTCGAGAATGAGATTCTACGAGCGAGTAATTCACTCTTCCATTTTCTTATGTCTTCCGGTGAAATTGAATATATTCTAAAATTTGAAAACATTCATTACCTTTTTTCGTTTTTGCATTAATTTTCAAACGGCTTGGCCAAGAGATAACAGCACCAGAAAGCTCAGTAACCTGAAAGAAAAGAAGCATTAAATATGGAAATTTAGCCATATCCAAATCATCGATCAGACTGAGACGAAAATTCTTCAGAAACTTTATTTATTTTATGCAAGATGCACATTTATATAAGTGCTTCGAAAACAAACTTTTTGGAAGAATTCTTCTGCTGACGGCAAAAATTTCTCGGACCCGTATAAAGGCTCACCTAAAATACATAGTTTTATTAATTGACGTTCAAACTATTAATAATAATGCCTATAAATTGTTTGACCACTGTCACATATTTTCTTTTTACACTCATTTTACCAAAGAAATCTTGCAATGAAGCCATCACAAAAGACATTCTGTACTAATTAAAAATTGATTTTCCGGTCATTTTCAAAAATTGAAACAAAACTTATTTGTCTCAAAATTTGAGGTACGAAGTCTGGAAAGTATTCTTTGTCAACATTTGAAATTAAACATGCGAAGTTCCAGACAAACCCGTGATCATTGATTCAAGTCGTTTACGATCAACTTGTATCTGTTCTTCAATTTTATCATTCGTAATTTGGTTTTGAGTTGTTAATCGCGTGCCTTTCAAGGTTCCTTTAGTTGCTTCGTGTGCCTGTTCTTCTTCACTCATTTATATTAAAAATTCTGAATAATCGTATTTCAAAACAACTATAAATTTTTTGATAAAGAAAAAAACAAAGCGATGAATCATTAAAATTTTTATACTTTGGTTTTAAATGTTAGTATCACACTATTTTTCTTAATTTTTACATCGAACAATTTCAGGAGTGGAGAAATACAGCAATTTTGTATGCTAATCTCAATAGCATGATACCAAAAAATGCCGTTTTACATTCATGAATCTTATTTGGAGGTAGAGCAAATAACTAGCTTTGGATGTATTTACGCACTCGACGTACGCACCACAGGATGCGAAAACAAGTGAATTGAAAAACAAGCTAATACAGTAAACGATCTGGAACGGAGACAAGGTCTTGCGTAGAACAAATTGAAAATTCTAAAAGTTCTAGGAATAATCCAGTCAATTACTATACGAAACTTCTAAGTATCTATTAAACAAAAGAGTGTTCTGGAAACTGATCGTACCTCTTGCAACTAACATTACAATACATCATTACATGACATCCCCTATCCAGTACAAGGTTCTTATTGTTAGGCCAGTGGATTATTCTTGTAGTTAGTTTGTATCACATATATTATCTAGATAGAATGGACAATAATAGTTCTATAACGAGAGCTTGGAAAATGAAAAGCTCAAAAGCGCTTTTGTCACTTTTTCTGAAAGAAAAGGCGCTAAGAAGAAGTAAAGGGTAAGCAGCTGGTAAGAGATGAAAGAGAAGAGAAAGGATGAAAAGAAGGATTGGATGATTCTCGAGCAAAATAACTGCGACGGATATTAGAAGAAGTGCGATGAGTGTTGCAAGGTATGGGAAAGAGGAGGAAGAGGATGGAAAGGAGAACTGTTGGGTTAGAAAAAGGGTGCCAACCGGTTGTCTCACCTTTTTCTAAAAATTTGATGCCATGTGTTTTCGCGCAGCTCGCGCAGAACTCGGTTGTAGATGTCTTGAAAAGGCACGATAGAAGAGTCGTCTAAATTACTCCTGATGTTAAATGTTAATTAATCAGTTGCTTTCTTCCAAACTCTTACTTCTTCATCTGCAATTTACGCATGCGTAACTTTTTCTCTACAAGTGTAATTAATGTTTTTTACAAAGTTCACTTTTCAATGACGTCTGCTGATAGTTATTTATTTTTCAGAAATATTTTTTGTATTTCAAAGTGAAGTAAAATGTAATAATTGAAGATCTATAAGTACAAGTAGGCTCTTCTTTCACTTATGTAGCATTTTAATCAGAAAGAAAACATATTTCCAAATTTGTATAGTTCATATAAAGATAGGTTTTTAATTCACCGCCCGGGATTAAAAATCGAAGTTATTCACTCAAAAGAAGAAACTCCGCCGATTGACTGCATTTGAAACTTCAAAGAGATATGCAGAGTGTCAACTGCAATAAGATAAAGCTCTTTAAACACAATCAAACCAAGAAGATCGGAGGATTTCTTCAAGCCAAACTTCTGATGCTTTTTTCTTAGATAAGTTCTTAAATAGAACTGAGATTGAAGAAAGTATAGATTTAATATTAGCGACATTTATAAAAACTTTAACTTGCCCTTAATTTTTCATATCCATCGGATTTATCATTATCGCTTTTCTACTCTGAACTTCGAAAATTGTAGCATCGCTGCCTCCCCTTCTACTATTTTCAAGCAATCCATTTCTTTATGTCTTTTTTTTTTTTTTTTTTGTAATTTTCTGTTCTTGAATACTATTTTTGTAAGTTAGAGAAACCTCCGTTTTTTCCACAAAACCCGACTTGATGAAGTTATTAAATTACGGCAAGACCTCAGTTTAGCTTTAGCTAAACTCAGAGGATATTGCCAGAGAGATAAATGGAGATCAAGTGGTCCAAGACATTTTGGCCATCAAATAAATTGAAAAAACCATTTGATGATATCCAACTCTCAATAGACCTTTCTTGTAAAGTCTATTTAAAATTTACGAATCACTGTTGCTGTACAACTTAAATACATAGAAGAAATATCTTTTCATCTTCTCTTTCTTTTCTTCGCTTCTGTTTCATTATTCAAATGTACTGCAAAGTCATTTAATTCAGATTCTATGTTAAAAAGATGTGGAAAAGCTGAAACGATGAAACAAAATTTACATAACTGGAATTAAAGTAAGGAGAACGAAGGGAAGTAAGGAAAACTACCATTCTGTTGATATAATCAGTATTCTTATGCTACATCTCGACTTTTGGCTTGAAAACATGACAAAAAACTGATGCATTTTTTTTAAACATAAATTGCACAAATAATTAAAAGTGCTTGGCTTAAAACTATTGTTTGTCCTACAGTAGGAGATTATTGTTCTTAATCATTTCGTTTAAATTTTTACAAACAGGCTTATGAAATAACATGTCCTGGAATATTTGAAAATTTGCATTCTCTCGCTGCTGTTGGAAAATTTGTTTTGATGAAATGTTTCAAAAATTTTTCTTTGCAAAATATTTCAAACGCATCGTTTAAATCATTTCGTTCATGGTATAAACTCAGTGACATCAACAAAAGGTTTAAATACAAAAAGCAATAAAATTTAAAGCTTATTTTTAAATAAGGCAAGAATGAAAATATTTTTCATCTGGTTTGCATTCAGTTAACTATGCACTTTACAATGAACGACTCATAGATTGTTTAATGATTTGGTTAAATGTTCTGTTGCGTTCTGGTTGTTATTGTTTTGAGAATTGTGCAGAAAATTCTAAAAAATAGTTTCTTTCGAAATTCTTCCTTGCCATTTGTGAAGTTATGAAAACATAAAAAGCTAAAAAACACTTTTACGAGAAAAAATTGAAAATTTGAAGAAGAAATAACGCTTACGAAAATCTTGCATCAACCACACAGTTAGCCTCTTCCATTTTATCGAATAACTGACATTTCAGACCATTGTTGCTTTTTTCATTATCAGAAGTGGTTGACAATTGAAGAAAAAACATATTTTAAAATATCAGAAGTAACTGGCCAAGTCATATTTAATATGCTATTTATATCACGGAAGATGCGGAAAGAATAGCATACTGTATAGCAAATCAGTTGTTCGTAATTCATTCAAAATTTTTGAATATTTTTATAAAAAGTTATGTTGGAGGAACAAAAAATCTTAAAGAAATGATCAAATATTAAGAAAATTTGTTTTTTTTCATGAAAAATTTTCAGTTCCATTTTTTGTTATATTAGTAGTAGAAACATGAATCATTTTTATATCATACATCATTATCTTGTTTTGTTTTGTGTTTATCGTAAGTACCAAATTTTGAATGATTTTTTACAAATTCCAATTTACTTTGAAAACTGCGCTGAATCTATTATTATAGCGGTTCCTATTGCTAAAAATTACCAGAATTAGGTTTTGGGATGGATGTCCGTTTTTAGAAACCTTTTACTTACAACAATCGAAGCAGATGCCGCTATAATTCTTATCCAAGAAGCGATTATTAAGGCGAGTAGCGATTTCACCAGCTGTATCACTTACAAGGATGATGTGATAATGTTTACCTTTAATCTTTTTTTTTACTTCCAATAGCTCAGTTATATTTATCTTCAACTGACACACCTATCGTTATTTCTTTATTAAAAATATCATTTTTCCTGAGGTTTATTAAAGAATTATTTTGGTGCATTCAAGTAATTAAATTTCCAATATCGAAATTATATAGTGTTCTGAATTTCGAAATGAGCATGAATTAGAAAAGCGCATTGTGATTTAATGTACAATTAGAATAAACTGTTGTTGTTTTAATTTTTCAAAATCAGTACACAACAACAACGTAAAACATTTCGCAAATATTTTTGCAAATCATTTACAACATCACTGTATCATCATATCAGCATCACTAAATACTAATTATTGAAATTTGAAAGTCATAGAGTTGTCTCGCGTGTAAAAAAATTCCGCAATTGTTTTTATTTTGGCAAAAGATAAATCACAGACATATTTTGTTCTTTATCCATTTTTTTTTTTTGTTGTTATAGATAATTATCAAATCAGTTTAGTTCAATTTTCGTTACAGCTAAAATGAAGTTTCTTTCACTTGAAAATAGCAGTTTTCTTTCCTACTTTTTCTCTAATTATAGGGAAATTTTTGGAAAGTTTGAATTTTTGATTTATGGAACGAAGAAACACAAAAAGATTGACTGCTTAATTTTCCATTGGAAATAAGTTGACTTTTTTCAAAAAATTTTTGAATTAAATAACATCTTCAGAAAGTCCTTTGCGAAAGCGGGGATAATTCTTTGTGTACAAAAAAATATTAAAAATCATTGGGAAAATCGTTTAGTGTTATTTGTAAATTTATTCGCCCAATTATTTCTTTCTTGAAGTGTACCAATCACATCTTCAGAATGTTAGCATTATTAAGTGAACTTAACTTTTAATGTCACAATCCTTCGACACAAATAAGTTCGTTGTAGATGAACTGTGGTTATATTCGATAGTAATATCAAATTCGCGAAACAATAATAATATCGCAACGAGAATCTTAATATTATTTTATTCCTAATCCTTTGGTTTGTAAAAATAAGCCTTGTCGCATTTCACGGATTCAACAAATTTCAAAGGATTTTTGAAATAAATTTTCAATAAATTATCTAAATGAAAACGCTACAGCAATCTTATTAATAACTGGGTAGAAATACAATTTGCTGTTTGGCTTTTCCTTTTTTTTGGTAGATGTATGTTGTTCGTCAATGAAGAATTCCTTATTTTAACGCCAGTTATTATTGTTGTTCAATTAAATTCAGATTTTCCATCTATGATGTCATAGAATTTTAATTGAAAACTTTTGAAATACAATCGAAAAATTTTAAAATTTTCATAAGTTTTTTGGCACAATTTTGGGTCACATTCTTTTGTCATTTCATTTAATCTGTGTAGCATCGATAAACTATCAATGAAAGTTCTGGATTTTGTGCATTTAACTGAGAATGAAGAAATATGCCTTTTGTCAACCACAATAACTTCAATAATCAACTTAAGTTCACTTTCTTTCATTTTAACTATCTTTATCTTATCATTCATTTTACCCCTTACATTTCGTAACCTAAATTATCTGAACTACAGTATACTTAATTTTTTAGCATAAAATAAGCTTAATGAAACATTTTTAAGCATTATCCCATTAGCTTGTGACTTAAAGAAAATAATTGTGCCGGAATCTTCGAAGGTTCATTAACTCAGCTACTTTCTGTTCATTTCTCGTGCAACCATTAACTCTTAGCTATACTAAAGCTAACTGATTTTTACATTTTTAGAAATTGTATAAAAATCGAACAAAAGTGTAAGCGTCTAAAATGAGCGAATTGATATGGCTTACCGAATCAATGTAGTGTAATAGTCGAACATAGAAAAGCTGATCGAATAATGATAACAAAAATTGTAGCCGCTTCAGTAATCATTCATGCACGGGAGTGAAGAAGTAATATAATTTTTAGAGTAAATCGCTTCTGCGCGGGTTTGAAAGTCGGGTTTAGGAGAAAACTGGAAAGTTCAGAGGAAAGTTCAGAGGATGAGCCATGTATATATCATTTTTCCTATCAGTACATGCACTATTATCATTATGCAATAAAAACAAATAAAATTTCAGTCGCTGAATGACAAAAAAACATCAAGAAAAGAAAAAAAAATGACGGTCACATTTGTCTCTTCACTTTTCCATTTTCGATCTCTTCTTTCGCATCTCTTTCTTCTTTGTGTTTTAAAAGTATTATTCTATCTTCAATTATTCATAGTAAAACTATAGCAGTGAGTTTTTTATCTTTCCCATTTTCACAAGACTTTTTTTTCGTGATCAACTAAAGATGATAGATTAATGAATCTTAACTGCATTACATTTTACAATGATCATACTTTTTGACCTTCCTTTACTACTGCTATCATTTGAAGATTTCATCTTTGTCAACTTTTCAACTGTTAAGGAGAAAAAAAAAGCATCGAGAAATAGTTTTTTTTTTTTTTAGTGATGCAATAAATTCGAGTTACAATGAAGTAATTGGGATACTTTTTTAAAGATTAAATGATAACTTTTCCAAACAATGACAGAGAACAGGATCGCACAGGTCAATCACGAAATTCATGCTGCTCATTCATTTCATTATCGTATTTATGGATTTTTATAATGCCTTCATTCAACATGCGATCTGTTGCGATTATAAAGCCAACTTTTCCAATTTAAAAGTTGTTTCTCGAAAAATTTAATTTGGTAATTATTTTTTCTCTTCCAAACACTTTTTTTTTTTTTTTGTTTTTTCTTAGCTAATCAAATTGATGATGAATGCTTGGGACCAATATGGAACTAAAGAAAGAGGATTGGAAATCTGAAAACATATACAGGAGAAAATTAATATTAAGCCTTAAAAGAGTTATTCTTCTAGAATTCATTCATTGTACTCCACTTAATTTTTTTAAAAAAGGAAGAAATCACTCTCGAAAATATCCCCGTGAAATATTGAGAAACCTTTCCTAATATACAATTTTTTTTAGCTTTCTTTCTTCCTTCAATTTAGATTACGCTTTATCGAAGGAAACTAGTTTCGTAACTGCATAAAAATAATTATTTCAAAAATTTTGTAAACAAAATGAATAATGAAACAATACTATAAATAATACGTAAAAGTGAAGGAGAAATGAACCAAAAAATGATGATTTATTTTGTAAACGTATGAGAAACTGTAAAAATTTCAGAAAAAAAATTTCACTATGAAAAAAAATTTAATTAATAGTGACAAAAACGAATGGATGCATTCTTCCTTTTTCCCACTATACATTTTCCATTCTATGGCGGGGAAGTTCACCACACGTTTTCCCAATAAATTAATTAAAAATTATGCTAAAATCTGGGATATAAACAATAATTCCATGAAAAATCACTTCTAGACAATGCAAGACACATGAAATTTATTGATTGCTGAGGATACACTGTATGGTGGAGATAGTCAATGGAGGCTCGCCGGTTTCCCACTTTCTTGCTTTATTGCAGACTAATGGTATTGATACGGTTCCCGGTTGTATCTGTATAAAATTTACTTGATTCACCGTTATAGCAGCCATCAGTTGCAACGCCGGAATTAATGTCGGTTGTCTACAATGAAATCCAATTTGAACATTTTAAGTACTGATTCAAATTTCAGCATAAATTTTTATTCAATGTTCAATTTGAATTCTTATTCAAATATGATCTTAATTCAGTTTCAACTCATGTTTTAACTTCAATTTTGTTATTTAAAATTAATTTATAATTACAATTTTAAAGCAAAAGATGATTCTATGATTTTTTAATATAAATTTTTTGAATTTTATATTTTTAAATTAGAAGCAATTTAAAAATTTCTTACGAGCAAGTTGCAATAGCTAATGCTCGACAGGTATTGGTGCTGTAGATGAATGTCATTATGCCATTTGATAGATTTGTGTTATTCGTTGGCGAAGCTGCCAGCGGTTGACAGCAAACTGAAAAGTTTCGAACTATGGAAATATTCAGTGGTAAATTGTCATCATCAGACTGCAGTCTGAGCTCAATTAGTGCATGCCGTCTAATAGTAATTCACGGACTTCTGAAGAAGACCTTTCATACCAGTTATCTTGTATTTATTTCATTTGCTAATAGTTAAGCAGATATGAATTTTAAAAAAAGAAAAAAAAAAAACATGCCAGGGGGAACTGGAGTTGAAGTTGGAGGTCGGGGTGAAGTTGGAGTTGGGACTGCAACTGGTGGAGTCGCTGCGCAAGCGTGAGCCACAGGTGATTGTATAGCTGCCAAAAGAATGATCACACATACCGTTAACGAGAAATTGTTGGACTGAAGTGAGAACAAGACGATGTAAATCCAATTTTTAAAATTATTTTAAAGCAATTATAATTTTCATACCAATGCATTGGAAATGATATGAAACATGAAAGTTTAGCTTAAGATATTGAATGAATCTCTCCAAGTGCCACATATTACTTTTTAGTGTTTTTTCAGTTATAGAAGTTTGCAACAAAGATTAGAAGATATAATAGTGCTACTTTTTGCAACGTGATCCTTTAAATCAGAAATCTATGAGTATCCTAAAATCAAAGTAGATATCAATAAGACAGAATCATTGCAAGAGCTCAGTTACTGAATGCAATCCTTAAAAGCAATGCAACATTTAAAGTGATCATCAAATTAAATACAGATGGAAATTAAACTGAACTCTTTTTTTCTCTCTTTTGAATGAAAATTAAACTGAACTCTTTGATAAGTGTGACATTTTTTGCTGATTCATTACAGTTCTATAATATTATCTGAGAATAAATTTACAATTTTGGAATATGCGAAAAAATTATGATTGCATTTGAGGAATTGATGGGAGAAGTAAAATTTTTGATGGAAGATTCATTTATATGTATAGAAGATGTATTTTAAAAAGTCTTTTAGATTATGAAATGATGATTAAATGGTGATGCTAAATTTTTCCGGAAAAGGAAAGAACTAATGAGGATCAAGTAGAGGAAAAACGATAGATTGAAATTATTAAGAGTATAAATTATGACCGAAACACTTTTCATTTTCATTCGGAAAAAATTAAAACAAGTTGTGGTCCACGTTAGATTCAATCTTTGAGAAATATTTTGTATCTTTCTTTATTAATCATGTAAACAAGTGAAATTCTTTTATTTGATTTGTTCGTGAATTGTTATTCAATAAATTACATTTTTATATACTGACACTAAAAAGATAACTTCAAAATCCGGTTTCATCAAAACTTTTTTTGGACATAACAGTTCAGATCGAACCGTCTGTCATGATTCTTCGGTCGATTCAGTAGGAAACATTTCCTGCTTTTGCGAACGTGGTACGTTAAAGTGTGAATTTTTTCTAAAAGAAGCTAACGTGTTAAGACCAAATGTTGAACCATTTCGATCCAATCAGTCTGTTGCTTTTGTGTTCCAAAAAAGATATAAATGTAAAATATGAGTGCGAAAAGTTAAAAAAAAAAAGGAAATTATTGCAGAAAGTAAAAAAAATTGATTTGAAAAATATGTAATGAAGAACGAACTTACAGGTAAATTCTGACCAGGTGATACAATAAGAAACGCAACAAAGTTATCCATAAATTGATAACATAAGCAGGAATGTGACGAACAATTTGAGTGGCTACTTTGAAAGATGGTTAAATGCATCTGATTACCAAAAACTAATTTTTAGGCATTACTCAAAAGTGATTTGAGGTCAACATATATGGGAGACAGGGGATGGGGTTTCACCTGGTAGGATATTTCGTACCGCTATTATAGGATTTGCATAAGATTTTCAGGCAGACAAAAATGACATTCCAACGTCCTTGAATTATGTCATCACTATTTGTATACAACAAGCATTCACAATATATCTGGTAATGTTTATCTTTTCTTTTGGCTCTCATGTTTATTGCATTCGTCCTATTCTCACATCACCTCTAACCCATCTCTTCTGAGCCTAATATTACATCCACCTTATTTCACCATTATATCTTTTAAGAAAACGTCAGGGTAGAATGCTGTGTTTTTTTTTCTTCCGGAACAGTCTTATAAAACGTCCTCAATACGAATCGCTAATAACTCATTCATCCATTCATTTGTAAAAATTGCCGTGATCGCTCCGTTTTTAGTGAAAAACATACGGTATAATTGGGATGCAATCACATGACACTGCAACATGATAATCTCAACCTACTGTTACAATTGTTCGGTAACAGAGTCTATGGTCAACATCTACTAAGTAATTAGTATTTCATGTAATTTTGCTGAAGACATCATTTAAAATGATTTTAAAATGATATAACAACATTTTAAACTACTATAACAACATTTTAAATTTGCGCTTTTTTATTCGTCTATTTTTGAATTCTTTTTATTTGTACTTTTTTTTGAACAAAAAAATTTAAGACAATGAAGGATTACGAGCAGCTGAATTATATTGAAGCATGAAAAGGTGTATTCCTTGAAACTTCAAAGAAATAGGTAGCACTGCAGCGCGGTGGCTGTTTGATACAACTGTTTTTTGTCAGTAATTTTAATTAAATTATGGGAAAAATGCAAAAATTATGCTATTTCAGAAGTAACCAAAATTACAAAATGATAACTAACCTAAAATGGTTAGTTAATTTATTCCCAAAAATACAAAAAAGCGGATATTCTTATTCAATTTTTTTTTTGAGGACGCAAACATGAAAATTTTTTCAGTACCGAATAATTTCGTTTCATTGTAGCTGTAAAGGTTTTTCGTATTTTTTGCGCATAGGTAAAAATTTTCAAAAAAAAAAAGAAAAAGTAAAGGTTGAGTTGACACGATGCAGAGAAAAAGAGAAATGACCACCATTCTTCACGTTATAATAAAATTTTAATCTGTTTTCGAACAAGAATAAAAAAAAAGAGATTTTTTTTTATAAATTTAACTATAAAAAGATTTTCTTTTCTCATTTTTTTTTTGCTTTTTTTTTATTATTTGGACTTAAAATTCAAAAATCTGGTTTTTTTTTTTTTTTTTTTTTTTTTTTTAAATTAACCGGCTTTAGTACAAATTTAAAGTTTTTCCGGAAATTAGAGTTTTTTCAGTTTTTTTCTTGGATTCTAACATGTTTTAGTAAGGTCAACTAGCAAGTATTTAAAAATCGTTTGGATTACAAAAAAAAATCGCCTGAAATATAGTTTGTGGTCCGCACCTTTTCTTAATTAATTCCTAACTGTTCCATTGAGTCGATGTGATAAACCGGCCTTGAATGTGAACATCCAGAAATACTATCAATCATGTTTAACTAATTTTGAAAGATTTTAATATTATGATTTTTTTTTTGAAGAAGAAGAAGAAGATAATTGCATTGAATGGCTTTTAATTTGTTACACTGAGTGCTATGGGACATGAAAAAGGGATGTAGGTATTATTGTAAAGTTGAATGGCAGTTTTTACTCATTTAATCTGTCAATGATAGCGATGAACAGATAATGTTCCTATTACGAACAAAGTTTCTAATGAGGTATCTTGTGAAGTCCTAATTCACTTTAATCTCTTTTTTGCTGCATTATTTTTAGAGGAATTTCGTTTCAAATTTGTATTTGAAGTTTTCAAACTTTTTGTAATGAGTGTAAAATGGTTCGGTATGAAGAACGTACCACCGCACTGTTGTATTACACTTTATTTTGTTATCATTGATAATGTGAAGTGTAGTAAGGAGACAAACATAAATTTCATTTGAACCATGTCATCGTATGTAACGTATGAATAAGAAGGTAATGCTGAGAAAAAATTGTGTACAAAGATGATGCTTAGAAAATAAAGATTATTTTTTATTCATCGATCACTCATTTAAAAAGTGATATCAGTGTTCAACAAACTTTGGAAACAAAAATGGATTCCCAGATTTCTATCAACACAGCTGAAAAGTTCAAAAAAAAAAGAAAGTAACTGGTAGAAGAGCAGACAATCGTGACTTTCTTGAATCAAAGAATTCAAAAACGAAATATCCCATGTATTCTACAACCGCATTAGGAAATGGTAATGCTTTTAACCTTCTAATTTTGATAATTCGGAAGAATTATTGTAACTCAGTATCATTGAAGTACTTGAAACGGATCACCGAAAAATCTTTACTACTTCATTCTTCGTAAAGTTATCATAGTTAAAATATCTGAATAAAATCGAGAGATGTAAATTTCTTGGAGCTTCATAATTCAAGTAATTTTAAGCATATGTGACACTTATGCTAGATTACTATCAATGTTTAGCAGCAGAATTTTGTGAATCGACTATCACACAGAATGAAAAATGCGACTGTTCACATAGAATTTTCAGTTTTCATGCCCATGCCGCAATTTTTCGTAGGTGACATTTTATGCCATCCTTACGATATAAACTAATTCAAGTGCGACATGAAATTCTGCATTTATAGCTGCTGAAAATACAGTATTAAAAACAATAAAGAGTCTGATGTCAAAATAATTAGTGTATTTGACTTGTATTTGACATAAATAATATTAAAGATAAAACACAAAGCTCGAAAGAATTCCTGAAACCAATTCAGCAACATTATAAAATGTCCAAAAAATGAATAAGGATGAATGTTTTTATTATGCATCAAGTTGGCTCAAAGATCAAATTCAATTATTAAGTTAAATTACATCAATTCCGTTCATATTTAAATAAGGAAAAATACCAACTAAGAAAAGCCGCTGATTATGCGAACAACGGGATCAGAATTAGATAATGTTAATACTAATCGTTGACAACTAGATGGAAAATGATCAAGAGAATCAGAAAGGATGTGCCAATCATAGATATCTGATGCATGCCACGTAACATATTGTGAGATTAGCGCAAGCGCTGAATCAGCATCTTTTCTTTCGCAGCTTCCTTTCAATATCACTGCAAATTTTACATAGACAACTAAATTTCTAAATTAATAAAATGTAAATCTTACTGTGATTACCAAAACGTAAGAGATATCTGACTAACAATGTAAAACATCTGATGCAAATGAAACCGTTTTTTTAGAGCACATCACGGTGACTTACTTGAAACTTTCAGAAGACAAGTTTTGCATAGCAAAACTGTTTAACCTTGTCTTAGATAAGATATTCACAGATGGTTTTCCAAGTTTTACGTAAATTTCAACATATGTGCGAAACAATGAGACGTTTTTTTGAAACTTACATTCTTCGCATTGCAAGTAACATAACTGGAAAGAACAGAGTAGACTGAGTTCCCTTTCATATCTGCTTGCTTCCTTCTTGGTGAATACCTGGAAAATACTGTAAGTAAATGTGGTTGCAAGATTTAATGCTTGAGGATTAACTGCTGAATCATTTGCAGCGGAAAGTTACAAGATTTTCTTCTTTAGAATGCTTCAATTTAAAATTTTTTCGTGGTGATTTCTGCGCAAACTTTCTTTATTCCATTAAACAGGAAAAAGGAGTATGGAAAGTTTTTCAAGAATTCTTAGATATACTTTTACGTTTACGAAACAAGTGAAATATTTAATTTAAAACTAGAAGATTTGAAGTGATATTTGGAATGGATCCTCTTTGCTCATGAGGTCATTCCATTTCATTCCAAGAACATTACAAATAAGCAAATATTGATGAATTTTGTTGAAAATGCTTGCTTTGCCGGGAAATGCTCGCTCTTTGTTTTCGATGTCCTTTAATGCTTCCAAATGGCATGTTTGATCACATTTCAAAAACGTTAAAGGTTCCGTCTTTTCTAGGCAACTTCGCGCTTCCAAAAAATGATGCTTCTTGAAACGGCATAGGAAATTAGACGGTGAAAACACTCGAATTGCAGACTGAAATTTTTCGCAAACATACATTTTAACCACATCAATACTAAAGTAGAAATCAAGGTATTCCGGTTAAAAATAACGTAATAAAACAATGGATTTTACAGAGTATATAGTAAGAATGAGATACGATTCCAAATGAAAAATAATTGAAGTGAAAAATACTAGAGAAAGAGGATAACTTCTAACTGAAATGCTCTTTCCTCTTGCTGCATTTTTCCTATTGAAATAATTGAAATTGCGTCCATTCTAATCATACCAAATTAAAATCTTACTAGTATTACGAGTTCGATAAGCAATATTTTCTATTCTCTTTCTTTTTCCTAACAACATGCAATATTATTAAAGGAATGGTCAGCTTTTACAAAATAAAGGTGACGCTTCAGAATCTATTATCTTCGACTCGGCATCAGATTCTATTTCTACGGCAACATTGTTTGCAATGTCTATCATTTGCTAGATTAAAAATATCGCAAAGGCGCAGTTTGCGTAGGACTAGATCAGATTAAAGTCAGTTCATTTCGAGTAGAAATGGACTCATTCCACCAAATGAACAAGGATTTCCATGTATATCAGGACAGTGTGACAGTCGCGTTTTTCTGATTGTGCATCTATCTGGCTAGCATTCTATTAATGTGGAAGTATTTTAGATTTTTTTTCTCTGTATATGAATTGAAGTTAGCATTGTTTACACATGAGAAGTATACGAACCAAAATGGAAGAAAAACAAAATAGGAAGTGCTATCATCCAACAGTTATTTGCCAAACGAAATTTTATGTTCAGAGAGAATAAAATCTGATAACAAGCACGAAAAGCCAAACTTAAAACTGGCCTGATCATTACACTCATTAATATAGCATTGAGTGCGCTGTTCCGATATATTACAGTAAGTAACGAATCCAGCTCGATCCAGTACTGCGGGATGCAAGGGAAAATCATAAAAATCGGTACTGCTTAAATTGAACTCATGTTCGAATACACTTTTCCACTTATCATTGCAATCCTGTAGATGAATAATCATAATTCATACTATATCAAGAGAACTACAATTTATGGATCTTATTATAACCACTAATAAATTAATAACATTTAACTAATAATCAAATTATCTCAGTCTTACCATATAATCGTAAAATATGATGCAGTTCTTAACATTCCGGATCTCACAATGCAGATAATATTCAGAAGATAGAGACTTTATATGAGGTCAACTACCCTAAGATATGAAGTCAACTAGTCTAAGATAGCGGCGCAAGTTATAATCTTTGTGTCTGTCATCGTTTAATCTTGTTCTGTCTTGTGGTAATAAATCTATCCTATTTCGCACTAATCAACCAAGACGCTCTTGCAATTACCTGGAAACATGTTGCATCGGTGGAATTTACCTCGGAAACATACATAAAATCTCGTTTCCATCGGAACTGATGACTAAGCCTGAGCTGACCGATGATAATAGTAATGATGAGGAAGATACAGCTGAATGGCAATGTACATAATGGTATACTAATAATGATCATTATGAGCGTAACATTCACAACCAACGAAATGCTTCCCTCCCCAACAATGTAGGTCAATCCCCCAAATGACACCTTTCACACATTTAAAACCCAATTCTTGTCATTTGTACTCATTTAAATGTGCCCGTTCTTATTTCAACCTTCATCCATGAAAAGATATTGTTCGCGTGTAATGTAAACACCAGCCGATTTCAGAAATTTAATTTCACAAATAATTAACTAAGGCTCCCACTGGCAATGATTAACACATTTGGAAAAGCATGAAGCAAGCCAAGGAAAAACTACCACACGGTACTGACTAAAGTCAAACTGTTTAACAGACGAATCTCTGATTTCAGTTGGATTGAAAGAATCGCACTTCTTTCTCGGCACCTCATTCACCATCTAGCCGTACGACCCACGAAAATGCAGAAACCGAGCGTACAGTGTTCCAAAAGAGAAAAAACTGATCTTTAATGCTAACCGTCACAACATTCGGAAACTCGAAATAACCTTTATCTACAATTAAATATTACAGTCTATGTCAAAGCACCAAATATATTATATTAGTAAGAACACATGGAAATAGAAATCTCGAATTGGCTACTGTTTTTCCTTAAACTTTGGGTTCCATAATGAGAGCTTTTGTTTTGTCGTCGAATAAGGATAGTACTTTCGATTTCTGAAAAATAAATTTCTTCATCAACATCAGTTTACACCAACTTGGACGAATAAATGAGACACAAACTAATAATCTACTGTAGCGAATGCTCTCAAAACTCGAAATGCAAATGAATGAAACATCAGTTTTCTCAAATCATGTCAAAAGTTCAAGGAAAAAATGGTAAAAAATACACTTCTCAAACGTACTCCAATAAAGTCAGGGTCTCTTCATGATCCAACATCCATTTATGCCGCTTTGGAGGATTCTGGATTGGAGTTTCATCGACGATATGATGTAACCACATATGCCTATGAAAATATGGCCCTAATAAAATTGCATGTGAGTCGTCCAAAAACTTTTTTTAAGTTTTCGACTTGAACGGTAAAGAAAACTGAACTTCGAATGATGACCAGACCAGAAAGAGGAAAAAAATTAACTTACCATTCAGCAGGAATTTGAGAAGCGTCATAATCAAGCCAAACATGTTCTGGATACTCAACCCAGCGATTTCGCGGCATAAAATAAGAATTGTCCTTGAAAATATGTGGGAAATTTTAAGACTGCATATTGAGTTCAAATATTCAAAATGAATCAAAAACTTATGAAATCCATGAAAGAAACGATCTCACTCACTTCGTAGTATTTATTCCCGAATTTGTCTTCTCCCATGAACTTCCCAATTCTTGTATCATCCATCCTGAAAAGAATACAAGAAATATATCAAAACTGACAAGAATCAAAAATAACAAGCAGATAAACATGACTGTAAATATCTGGATATGAAACATCACAAAGGCGATCTATTCCATTGTCAGCAATTATCTAAATCACTATTGATACAGTAAGATATTCCAGATATACTCACAAATAACGTTTCTTATTGAAACCAATCCAACCACCGCAACCTTTAACAATTTGGAAGAATTTCGTCCATGCTCGCAAACCAAGAATTTCTTTCAAACTCATTGAAACCTGAAAAGATGACGTACGCATACACAAAGATTAAACAAAATTCCGCTTCGCAACAAAAGCATTTCCTAGCTCAGAACTGCATATTATAAACATAAAATAAATGCAGTATCCGAAGAGAACTGTAATCGTACTGAATAGTCCAGCATCTAAAGAATATCGACAAGAATCGAATGCATATTTGCACCACTCTTCGGACAATAGTACATGCAGCACAAACAACTACCAGCACTACAGAAACTCCGTATAATTAGTTAGACATATCACTTGTTTACAGCGCTACTGACTAAACATTAGAATCAGCCAGGGATTTCTTCAAAGAAATTCACAAATCATTGCGTTCAATTTTCTCCCTATCCTCTCACTTCCTTTTTTTCGTCTTTCACTTCAACAGTTGAGAATTCCGGTAATTATGCGCCTTCTACGAAACTCCAAAATGCAATAAGAGAACACAGCATGAGATGAAAGTCTTTTTATTCGTAGTCCCTTAGGAACAACTCATACCATTATCATAAGAAAAAGTAGGAAAAGAAATATTGTGATATTTTCGTTCCAGCATATAAAACATTTTCTTATCAATGCGCACTGTACATTGATTTTACTAAAAGGTCACAGCAAAAGAATAGTTGTCACGTGAAGAAGTGAAATGAAATAGCAAGAATAACATAGAAAATAAACTACACAAGTTTCGCAACAATAACTGCATTCAATAAGCCTGCTTCTTTTAAAGAAATGTTTTCTTGTTCGATCACTTTATTCGGAAAGGTTGTCATCAAATTGAACGGTTGGAATGCATAATCTGGTGCTGCGCTAAAAAATATCATAGCAACTGATATCATATTTAGCTGTAGCATTGCTGACATATTTCGTGGCCAAAAGCAACATACGAAAATGAACATAAGCACAAATATCTAAAATAGAAAACTATGACTTACATTACGAGAAAATTCCGAATGTCTCCAACTGTATGATTATGATTGAATTGCCCCATAATCCGTCCTCCCCTTGGTAATCGAATTTGAACATGCGTAATGGGCTCTCCATCAACTAGTTTTGTCGCTTCCTGAGCTTTCTTAACGCATTCAGAATCTAAAATTCTCCAAAACCCAGTTATTTTTAGTCCACTGTAACATTCATGCAGTAAAATTTTGTAATGCATAAACGCAGACTAAATAAATGCATTCCAGGATGCATGAATCCTGAAATACGAAACGACAAACAAAAAGTAATTCAGCACAGCGTCGTAAAGCAACATCCTCAAAAACAAAAATTTCTGGTATTCATCAAGTATATGGAAATGAATAATGTGAAATCATTCAGTTTTTTCTCTGCAGAACGTTATGAATATAACTTACCTACAAATTCAGTGTTCACTTGATTAGCACCACTATTCATTCTTCGCTCCGAATTTCTTTCAAAAGCGATAGCTGGAACAATTTCACCTAGTCTCTGTCCTTGTCCAGTGAATGCTTTCGGTTCAACTACAAATGGCTGTTGCCGACGTTCCATCTGAATCTCAATAATTTTATCTGGATACTGCCGTATTATCTCGCTCGGGATGTGCCTAAACTTCTTTCAATACGTGAAGCAACGTATTCCACCACTCCATAATTGTATGGAATTACTGTATATATAACGTATATATAATTACTGTATATATAACGTGCAATCATCACAAAGTGTTTGAATTAACATATTTATATCGAAAGACTGTCCACTGAAATGTCTCTACAATACTAGCACGACTAATATTTAAAGGAATCTAATTATATCATTAATAAAGTCTTCCATTCAACTTATACGTCGGTTCAGAGTTGGTTCACTAGCCTCAGTTATCCACTAAACAGAAGATTTTTCCAACTTGTTTGACGTGTTCAAATATTATATCACACTTTTCAACATGATAAAATCGCAGTTCATTAAAACTAAAATCGCAATTCAAAAAAATATCTAATGTTTTTGCTATAAAACCCAGTAAATTAGCTGCGATTTTAGTTTCTAAAAAAATGATGCAAATCATTAGGGCCAGACGAAAAGTTTTTTGAAACTTTCAAAACAAGAGAACGAAAAAACTCATTTAATTAAGTTCAAAGTTACCCTTCGCTAACTGACTGTAAAAACAAATGATTTGGCAGATCACTGTACGATCGAAGTAGACCATCATCTACAGTAAATCCGTTTTCCCACAAGGCGAGTGTCACTTTTTGCTGGAACAAAAGCAGGATTGGTTATCTTAAATCTACTTTAGCACAATGATTGTTAAAACAAATTTTGAAAATCTAATTACAAAAGAAACATCAAAAAACTTACTGAAGAACTGTTCGATTCAACCAATTCAGACGGTTGTACGGTATTTCCCAAACGATAACCATTAGCACCCGAAGTGAACCTCACTGCATCACGAGTTCCTAATCTGGCATTCTCCTCCGGTGTAAGAGATTCAGCACCATGTGCACGAGCTGAATTGAAGACTTGTGAAATGATATCTTCATTACGTGAACTATTTGGTCCAAGCACTAGATTTCCACTGAAATACTCATTAGTAAAAATAATAAGCAAAAATATATTACGATACCTCATATATATTCCTTATTTTACTAGCAACTCGTATTTCAGATTTTCCTTCGCATTAGGTTTCAACAGAACAAAATAGTTCAAACAGTTCTGAAAACCTAATCTAAGTGATTCGTTATTCTCTCACATAACAAAATTAAAAAGAATGTATATCGGGATAGAAATTATAGAAACAGAAAGTCACGACAAATCAAGTTTACCTATGTTCGCTACCACCGACAAAAAATCCTTGCTGACGGTTCCCATCATCGCTTGATGGACTATTGCTTCTGCTCCTTGATTTTTTACCAGATGTATATAAAGTTGCAATCCTGTAACAATACGGATGTATGGTTAAATTCTCTTGAACGATAGTGAATCTGCAGGCCTGAGTCAGTACGTTTCAGTAAACTTTACTTTTTGTCTACTGAACTATAAATGTAAAAAAGAAAAAAAATTCAACATTTATATAGAGCTTCAGAGATCTCTCATTTAATTCACAAAAATTTCCTCAATACTTTGCATTATCAAATATTTGCCATAATGCTTCCTTAGTTTATTTGAAGCCCTATGATGTCATTTTTTGTTATATTTTGGAAATATTTAATTGTCATAATGAAATAATTGTTTAAATATTGAATTAATAAAATAAATGACAAACCTGTGACTCATTGTACAATTATCGTATGAATGATTCAAAGAACAAACGCTATTATGAAAAGAAAAACTCTGAAAAATTAATGCTTATAAATTCCCGACACTCTTAACCCGTTCTTTTTCGTATACCAATATCTGAAGTGGGCTCCAATGAAAACTTCCATCCCTCACTTGCATTCCATAAAAATGCAACATGCATTTTTATGTATGCTCTACGTGTATCCTAGCATACTGTAAATATCCTTTGTCATCAAAATTTATCGCTATCGTACATATATACATATATATTCCATATATATATATATATAGTTTAAATTTTTATTTTAATACTTGAAAAATGGAAGCGAAATATTGAAAGGTTGAAGAGTAGAAAAAAGGATATAACTGACATAAAAGTATCATATACAGAAATAATTGAAAACAAAATTAAAATAAAGGAAAATATGAATTTTGAGAAGAAAATATCATCAAAATGTTAATCCATTATTTGACATTCTGTCAAGTTAAATGCATTTGAGAATATTCAACCGTTTTCATTGATATTAGACTGAATCTGATACAAAGATGTAAATCTATCTATACTTATCATCCCTCATTATAATTTCAATCTCCAATATCACTTATCAACGATATCGCTAATTAACGTTTATTCATGAAGATAAAATGTTAGGTCATGAAATTTTTTGGAAATAAAAGAACTTTGGCTAAAGTTTATCGTGTGTTTTTTTTTTCCTGCGTTTTAAAACTTTGGCTTAGACTAGCATAAGCTTTCTGGTAAAAAAAAAAAAAAAAAAACAAACAAGGTATAGTACAAAAAAAAAAGTTCTTGGGTTTTATTGTTCATCTTTGTTATCTTCTAGCAGCTGCTCACCCGAAACTTTTTTCTTCATGACATCGTAATGACCTTCATCCTGATATTTAGAACATTCTTAAAAAAAAGTTTTTTTATGGATCAAAGCTGCGTTTAAAATATGTTAGTCATTAATTGGTTTGAACCCTTATTGTATTGATCATAATAAGAACCACCAACATTGCTAACTAATCTGAACCTCTTACCACTCTTACCAGACTGTTGATCATCTACTTCCACCGATAAGTTTTCATTCAAACGTCACGAAGCCCGAAATTTATATTAAATCAATACGACATTACTTTTTACCACAACTACCGGGAAATTTTTTGGAATTAACATTGTGAATAATTAATCACGCTCTTTCTGTTGAACTGTGCTAGTAATGCTAGCAATTAGTAATTTTTTTTTTCTAGTAATTTTGCTAATATCTTTGCAGCATAGAGCTTAATTTATTGCTATTTTTGAACTGGAAAAATGACGAAGGGAATTGCGGAATTGCTTTACGATTTTGTTTGACGTATTCTTCGAACGCTGCTATCAGACGTTTGGATTCATCCAAAATACGCCTTGATTTATTCATACGGCGTTTTTGCTCTAGAAGCTACAGCCGTATATTTGTTACATTTTATATTCGCACTTTAAATTAAAATAGTTTCTTTTTGCTAAGAAACCGAAGTCCTGAAAGGCTGTATCAGGATCCAATGACACTGTCTTCTGCAAAATATGTTTTTTTAAGCTGACCTTTTTTTTTTACGCATTTTCTTCGATTAATCCAGCTGTATTTGCAAACGTTCTGAGACATCATTGGCAATATTTTGCAACTGCATCACACGACGGAATTTTTTTTTCACTTTCTGAGCATTCCGAGATTAATGAAGGGAAAAACAAGAAAATGGCACAGAAGGAAATTGATAATTTGAAATTGCTTACATCGGTAGTTTCCTGCATTTTTATGAACAAATCAAGCATACTTTGCTTTTACATCAGCAATGCGTTCCTCAATGATACGTTTTTCATCTTGAAGGGTATCGCTGATTCCTTTACATTTCGTTCTGGCGCAAAGTTCCGTCCAAGTTCGCAAAGTTCGTCAGTGTTCGCGAAGTTATAATGTTTGTTTTCTATGATTGTATTCTTGAATACAAGATCTGATACAAACAGCGAGGGAAACAACAAACATTCCAAAATGAATTTCGGAAAAAGCCGTAATTTCGTATTATTTAAAGCTGTCTATTAAGTTTTTTTCAAATCAAAATAACAAATGCTAGAAATGTAATTTAATGTAGGCTTAGCAACAATTATATTATGGTACGTTTTTGTTGTGAAAAGCGAATATGAAATACATTAAAAATTATGATTTAATACAGCATCAAATTATTGTTGGACGATGTAATTTTTTAAAATTAGTCAAATGCAGTGTTAAAAAAATTTATAAAAAGTGGAATAGACCGATGAAGTGGAATAGATATTCATTAGTAATCAGATACAGAATTTAGCATTTGAAATCTGTTGTCACTTAGTTCACTAGATATGTCTTATTTTTCCCAAGATGATATAATCATTGAACATCTCACCTACGAAGTTTTTTATTATCTTTAGACAAATACCGAAGTACAATAAGAACAAAACTAACTGAAAATTACCTTAAGCAGCATCACTGTTCATTCTCAGATTAAAACTAAGTGAATGGCAACAGAGTTCAATAGGTTAAAAGGAATAGATCTACGAAATTTATAGATCCATGTTTGAATTAATCACACGAATTTCCAATAAAAAAATCTATAAAATTAAAAAAATAAAGCTGAAAAACAAAACGAACGGTTCAAAGAAAGAGAGAAAAAGGAAAGTGATTTTCATCATCGTCCAACAATACATCGTCCGTGGTTGTAGACGAACATGTATGATGCTTATATGTAAATTTTTGAACAGCAAAAATGCTTTTATCACAAAGTGAAATGCAAGATGGAAATTGAATTCTCAACAAATATAATATATTGTCATTGAACGTTTATCATACTTTGTTAAATCATCTGCTTCAATCTTTTAGGGTCTAGTCGGTATTTCTTGTAGAAATCATTGGATATCTACAAATAACAGATACCTGAAGTAAGCAATAAATAGTTCTAGTTATTTTATTTTAGCAAACTTTATTTTTTGAGCTCACATAACTTGGTAATTGAATTTCAAAGTAGCAAAAAATGATAACGTTGCCTGCATTGTTTGAACTTTTGCCATTTGCCTTCATAAATTAATGAAAGGTGTTTAAAACAAAAAGTATCGAAAATTTTCAAAGAGAAGAAGCTCGCTTTCACATGTGACATCACAAGAATATCTTTACAACGGAACAAATTCGCATTGGATGTGGTAAAATAGCATTAGATTTTAGCATTTGGTAGCAATTGATCCGATAATCTGTGGTCATCATGATTTTCGCTGACATCAATAATACTTCGCATGGTGACATTTCCAGGAGTGTTGTTCCTTTTAATGATACAAACTTAATGATTTTTTACCTATCATTTGGTTTTCTTGTTATTAATGATAAAGCTAATTGAAATCTGGCGGTGACATTACAGACCAGAAAGAACAATTTAAAAGGAAATTTGTAGTTGATGCGACATTTGCTATTCTTTCTGACATTTCACCGTGTTTTGTTGAAATCGTTATTGTTAATGATGCAGGAATCGTTCGATTGTTGTTGAGGTGAAAAGAAACAATGAGATGTGAACGCTAGCATTTCCAATATCCCAGTGCTCTGTCATTCGATAGCATTTAATGGAATTATTACATGCGCGAGAGGTGCTGTTGCAGGTCCAAAATGATAACCAACGAAATTACAGTTTTCCATAAAGCTAAGCTTTAATATGTCTGATCCTACCACTATTACTTTCATCGGCATTTGTTTGTAGCAAATATCTACAATTCAAATAATTTTGCACCTGTTTCCATTGCTAAATTTTAAAGTGCGTCTCACTTTATCATTATTGTTATAGTTGAGATTTTTTTTTTAATTTATAATGATTACTTTTTCATTTTTAAATTTCCCAAATGAATAAGAGTAAATAGAACGGTTACTTTAATATCTTTACGAACATTACTGTTAATTTATCAGCAGTAACTGCTTGGTTATTAGCATTCTCCATAGTCTTACTTTATTCGTGTCTATTCATCTTTTTAATTGAATATTAGGTCTAAAACATCTTTTAGGTACATCTTGTAATTTCAAAAGATATTAAAAACTGATAAATCATTAAAATCAGGAGGGTAGGCATAAGCGATTGACAATATAATGAATTTTATAAATAAAATAAACATGTCATTACTTGGAAATTTAGACCGCATATAATTTAATTGATATTATTGATAATGAATTTGATAATGGAAATGTTCCTCGCCACAATTTTAGCAAACCAAAAATATCGATAGGCTAAAGAACGATTTAAATGAGAAAAAGCGAGAAGAGAAGTTAGCAGCATTTGCTTTTTTCGGAAGTCACCATTTCCAGTCTTGCAGTTTTTAACAAGCAAACAATGCTATGAACAGATTAGCAACACAATCTAGTAATTTTACTAGAAGCTTAACCTAATCCTGCTAACACTGGAAAAGCATTGGCTTCATAAAATTATTTGTTACTTGAATTATTAATAAATTTAAGATATTTTTCATTCGTTATTTCAATAAGCTAAGACAATCAGTGGAAAACATTAGATAAACCTTCTTTTTTTCAACTATTACTTAAAAAAAGAGTAAGATTTATTTACCAGATAAGTTTTCCAATCGATGCATAGCATAAATGTAATTTTCTTTTTGAAAGGGATATCCACAGAAAGATGAACGGTGATTAACAGGGAAAGTGTTTACTGCTGATTGATGATACCTTTCCAGTGTGTCAATTGACTAAATGGACTTGATGGATATTTAGTTGATTGATAAATTCAGACCCAAAATAAAAAGGGTTATAGACTTTTGATTTTAAAGATATTTGAAGTAAGGAAACTTTTTTATTCCATTAGTTTGCTTTTCACTATCAATCCATCATAAATTTTGAAATTTTTAAATTTATTTTTTACATTTTTTTTTTAAAATTAATTGATATTGAGGGAGACATCGAATATGTCCCGCTTATTCTCGCTCTTTCTGTTTTCTTTTCTCTTCCCATGTATCTATTATTTTGTCTACAAATATATATGGTAATTTCATCTTTTTTTTCTGAATTGTCAGAAATAAATGATCGTAACAGAGCTAAAGTGAAGGATGAGTAATATTACAGATGGTCATACGAATAAATGAAATAGTATTTTGGAGAGAAATCGAAATAGATATTTTTATACTCTATTTGAATGCTTACTTCAAATGAGTTGTTTCTAGCGTTGACCATTGGTCATGTTCGATTTTGCTGAAAGCCGAAAAGCTCAAACGACAAGCTAATCTGGTCAGACAACGAGTTTTTGCTACGAGTGAACTTCTTATTTGGATATGTGCATTTGGTTGTACACTGCTGTCTCCTATGCTATCAGAATATATCATCTGAAAAAGAATGAAATATTTAGCAAAGGGACAGCAGAGGGTGCTGCGAAGAGAGCATAAGGAAATGAATGGCTTGTTATTGCAACTTCTTTATTGTTTATTACTTCCACTTGCAAATTTCCAGTAGTCTATTAATGAAAGTGGATGATACTAAAGAATTCGAGTTACTTTGGTCATTGTCCATCTCTAACAGTTCTTCATCTGGCTACTCGTTTCCCATTGTATGTTGACTTTGCCACATCAAACAGCTGTTTACGGCATATTCCATCAAGCCATTTTATGGGGCTCTCTTCAACTCGATTATCAAAGATGCGCATTATTTGTACAATACTTATAAACAAAATTAATACTGCCATTTAGTAATGATTGTCTACTGGTCACTATGTTATCCTTCTTGCTCACCAATCTTAGCAACACTTCCTGATGGCTACTGAAAAGTTGAATACTCCAATGCAGCGACAATCCTACTACTCTCTATCACTTTTTCTTGTCTTCCTCTTACCTATTTCCTCGCTTCTTCCAGGTAAGTTACCACTAATGTGTTTGTTTATCGCAACTAACCAACTATTTCCATTCCCGATAATTCGAATCCTTATTTGATTCGCAATTTCAATTCAAGTTATAATATTTCATTAAAAAAATTTAATAAGACTAGGCGAAAAACTGGTTTAGTGCATATCTGTTTTGCAAAAATTTCATGCATTTTTAACTATCACACTAAAACTAACACAACATTTTTTTTTAAAATAACTTAATGACAAATTGTTTTCTCAGTAACAAATGTAACTTTGGTGGATGGCTTAAGCTGCAGTGAACAAAGTTTTTCTGCGCTAAGCGCTGATCTTGGCTTCTTACATATCGTTCAAAGGATTACTGTTTTGGCCCCATTATCATTATTTTATATATATATCGATATTTGTGATGATCATACTTCCAAAATTCAATTACGCACTGCTGATGGATCGCCATTGGTCTGTTTGAAAACTAACAACATTTCTATTAAGAATGATGTAGTGTCAAATCTTATATGAAATATTAATACAAAATATTCATAGCAATCGATATTATCACTCAACAGAAAAATTTGCACCATAAAAGTAAAACACTGTTTAGTAAATTGATTTCATGCAATCTCATAATTCTGCCAGTATTTATTGGTAAATATTATTTATATTTCATTGTTAACTTAATATTAAGATTTTATATTCCTCACTGTCCATTACGTCCTCGGAATGGCAAACGTTGGATGTGCTTACGAAAAGGATTTATATTGTGCCCGTATACAATTCCGATGTTGATATCATTCCCACTGTGATAATTTCTGCCTGCAAGTATTGTAAGTATTTCAGAAGAAAATTAAAATGAAATCTAACAGGAAAATCTCATTTGATTACTTAACCGTATTGAAAGAAGAGGAACGCAGTATCGTAGTATTTGGAAAGAATGGCGAATTAAGAGATTCACGTAATTTTTAAACAAACCAAGGGAAAAATATTTGACTTTAACTAATTAAAGTTAGGCGATCCCACTGTGATAATTTAATAGCAGCAGTGAAATTTGGCGAATGGAATAGTTTGAAAGGAATATTTTAAGCAACGCCAACATCATATTTCAATGATGATATGTATTCCGTTGATACGCACAAATCTGGTGTCGTTTCGACATATGAAAATCATTTGATTGTTGTATTCCGTACATTTGAAAATGGAATATTTGTATTTTCGATGACTGAACAAGGCGATTTACTGATTGCTCAAATAGTTCACGGCAAAATTTTTATTACTTTTGATTTTGGTAAGTTAGTTATATATTACTGATTGAGGTTAATGAAGTTTAAATTCACTTCCCCGAAAAAGAATGCAAATAAAGGAGGTAGAACATAGGAATTAGCATCATTTGATTTCATATCAGTAGAAATTTCAAAACAAATTTTAGGCTCACTTACTCAAACAACAATTTCTGGAGGAACAGCATTGAACGACGGTGAATGGCATGAAATGCGCTGGATTCATCAATTTGATTCTCTACAATTATATGTGGATGGGGTGATCATGAATACTACTGCTCGATCAGGTTTGTATAGGAAGTTAGATTTCGATACAAAGATTCATATTGCTGGACGACCAGTGGATGATATGAACACCGGTATTGAGACGAGCTATCACGGATGTCTTGCTCGGGTCATGCTCAATAATATTGATCTCCTGGCCGAAATACCCAGATCACTACGCAAGGACTGCCAAGTATCGAAACTTTATTTCATTTTGTATTTTAAAAATTCACATCGTAGATTGAGAATATAATAATGCTGTGGACAAATTTTTTGTTTTTTTTAAAAGACTTTAAATTTATCTGAAAAATAAAGGTGACGTTAGGTGGTGGAGGAAAGCTTTCTTCTTCTAAATTCCAATTTTTTCCAATAATAAATTAAACTTTGGTGGATAGTTTAACCTGTAGAGGTAAATTATTAAAAACTTACAAAAAAATTAAAATATTTTCTAAAAAATTTAATAAAAAAATTCTTTTAATAAAATACAGATGCAAACATGCAATTTATTTGTAGATGCCAAAATCACAACCAATGACCATTATGAATGGAGGCTATGTGTCAATACCGTTCTCTTTTTTGCCATTTTCGATCGAACTTCGTATTCTACCTCAACCAAGCTCTATATTATTACTAACCAATACGAAAAACAAATCACTCGCTCGAATATCACTCAATAAGAAAGGCTTATTGGTTTTAACAATGTTTGCTAATATGTCTGAAGTTGAACAACCGCCACAGTCAGGTTTCAACTTGATTTTAAACTTTAAAAAGACAAACTCTTTGAATTCTACCAAGTTACTAGAGATTGCACATGTATTGTTGTTTTATATCAATTATTGTTTGCAAAAATGAACTTCTTACTAATGCTTTTTTTTTTGACAAGAAAAATTTTCAAATATTTCAATGATGTCGTGAAATATAGGTAAATTAGTTACTGATGGTAATTGGCATTCTCTGTCACTGATGATTTTCGGAACACGATTACATGTTGACGTGGATAGTTACACGATACTTTGGGTAGAAGGAAATGCAGTACGAAATTTGATCAAGCAACTTACCCATTTTCATTTATCAGCTGTGGGATGTTATCGATCGGTTACTGTAGCTTTCAAATCATCAAACTTATTTGGAAATGTTACATTGGATGGTTGTCATTTTCAAGAAAGGTAGTTAATTTTTATTTTTATATCATCAACTTCCAAATATATTTTTGAATACAAATAAAGTTGACAATCTAAAATTGACAAACTAAAATACAAATATACTGCTATAATGTGAATATTTATTTTAAAAAATAGTTTAAAATAAGGCTTCAAAAAGGATATTTTAAGCACAAACTTTTATGAAATATGTGAAAGATTTTGTTAAGATAATAATTTATTATGAGACCGATAAATTGATGATCAATTATGTTGCAGAAAACTCACGCGAGTAATAAAGTTAAACTTTTTTCAGATGCCGTCCAAATCCTTGCGAGAATCATGCCATTTGTGAACAGATATCTCTTAATGACTTCAATTGTAATTGCCGTGATAACTACCATGGGAAAACGTGCCATGCAAGTGACTCTTCAATTGTTTTCATCACAAAATGAATGAAATAATTGAGCATATTTTGAAAAACTGAAATTTTGAAATGAATAACCATAACCGTACAATTGTATCTTTGTAATAATCACAGAAATTATAAGTTATGACTTGGTTTTATTAATGCTAGTTTTCATAAATTTTGAAGTAATGAAAAATTCAACTGCTATGGCAATAAAAATTTAGCACGGAAGTCTCATTCCTGTGAAGAATTCTTTCTGAAGAATCCTCATATCAAAAGTAAGAATGTTACAATTGATCTGGATGGCGGGTATCCATTGGAGCCACTCATGGTACAATGTGAACGAAATTTCAAGGATTACAATGGATTGAGAATTATCTCAAAAATATTCCATCAATTTGGAAGTAATGGTATAGTGATTAATGGAGATCATGAACCAGGTTCCGTTAAAAGGTCACTTGATTATGGCATCACCATCGATCAATTAGATCGTTTTATCAATGGATTTGAAAATTGTATGCAGGTATATTTATCTCTGTACTATTTTGTTTCGTTTAAATATTTGAAGATGTGACATCACTCATCCAGATGCTGTACTTGCAGTACATGCGTTACGAATGTCGAGGAGGTGCGAAATTGATGAGTTACGGTGTAGAACGAAGGCCATCTTCCTGGTACAGTACACGAAAGGGTCATCATGGAATGCAGTGGGGTGATGCACCACCGTATTCAGGCGTGTGCCCATGTGCAGCAAATTCATCCTGCACGCATAGTAGCAGGTTTTGTTATTTGATAAGTGCACAAACCTTGCACAGATAATGAATAACTTTTCGTTACTCTTCAGGTGCGCACTTAACATCTCCAAAACACAGTGTTATTTCAACTTCTTGATTAAATAATGTACTTTTCAGAATGTGTAATTGCGATAGCGGCGAAGACAGTGTCGATGAAGGCTACAATTCACACATGCAGTTGTTACCAGTGATGAATTTATACCTTGGAGGCACAACAGTTACATCCTCAATAAATGTTTCTATTGGCCCTCTTATTTGTAGCCAACGTCGTGAGTGTATCTTCACTTATTTGAGTCGCCAATTGTTTCACATGCAAAGCAGCCATTTTGACTAGAGATTCCCTGATAGAATGCTTTCTTCATCTTCTGACAGCAATGCTTTTTCATGCAGACGTGTTTGATGGAATAACATTTCTGAATCGCAGTGCTCGTTTGGCTGGTTCACAGGCTGCGTTTGGCTCAGTGATGGATCTCGAGTTTCAGATACGCATGTCACATGCCCGAATGACAATTTTTATTTGGGAATCGTTGAATGGACAGCGTTGGTATCAACTCGATGTTGCAGGTTATTAGTTTAGAATTCCACCTTTCCTACCTTGTTGAATCCATTAACCGAGAATGTAATTTTCTTTTCTACTTTTTTTCTACTCGCATTTGTAGAATTGATTTATTTTGAAGGATGGCTTTTACCTCTTGGCTATAAGAATATTTCAATTTAGAACTCATTTCTTGTTAAATGATCAATTTTCAGATGGTCGCCTAGTAGGACAAGTCGTAAGTGGAAGCAAAGTTTTCGAAATCAGGTCGAAAATGCGTGTAAATGATAACAAATGGCATACTGTATACTGGGAAGTAAACGTAAATGGAATGATGTTGAACGTGGATGACGAAAGAAGTTTATTGGATATTTTTATCATACCTCCTAATGTCTACACCTGGATTATAGGTGAAGCATTTTCGGAATCCCCTACACTGTGTCATATTTTAGCGATTGATTTCAATAAATTACAGGGTCACGAACTGAGCACGGTTTATCAGGTTTCGCTGGTCAGATTCGAAATATGTACTTGTGCGGCAATGAAATTATGTTACAATCATTGGTCGTGAAGCAAGGTCGAGGCATGAGGGTTAGCCTTATATTGAATGACAAAAAAAAAATTTGGGAAATTGTTTTTTTTTTATTGTTATTGTTAGAAATTATTAAAAAGGCGAAATTGTTATTTGTTACTCATTCTATTAAATAAATCATGCAAATTTATTACAGTATAATGCAGTTTGGAGAGTAATTGATCTTGGACTGTTAAATTTTCTCGGTAATTTTGATCCACAATTGGAGTCCTTGTCTGATGAGTATAGTTGAGGTGGCGGAAACTTATTTTCATTTTTTTGCTTATCCGTTTAGGGTATCGAAATTGGCGAAAAAGGAACATGTAAGATAAATGAATGTTTAAATCACGGCCAATGTATTGAATTTTATGACAGTCACAAATGCAATTGTAACAATACTCCATTCGTTGGTCAGAAATGTGACCAGGGTAATTTTTGCTTTCGCAACACTCGCAAAGTGTGTAATTATAAAAAATATATTAAAGTAAGTGAAGAATAATTTTGACAGAAAACGAAGTTATAGATGTCAGTATATTTGTACCAAAAGATTCTGAACTAATGATTCCATGGCAACATCCAGCTCAAGTATCGTCATGTTTTCGGATTGCTGTACAATCATATTCTTCTAATTATTCATTGATAAGAGCAAAAGCGTTGTTTGCAGACTGTCAGTTTAACTTAACTATCAATCAGAAAGGTTACATTTTATCGTATTATAAAATCTTTTTCTGCGTATTTTATATGAGTGTTGATAGATACTGTGAAGATACGGAAGAGTGTGTCTGCGGAAGTTTGAGAGTGATCAAAAGAGCATTTACGCTTGTTATGAGCTAGACGGTTAACTTTTAACAATATACTGATTAAAGCAAATGAAAGTTTTTGATGATCGGTATTTTTTTTACCCAATTATTGATACATATAGTATTTAGCCTTGAGTCCAAATTGAGAAACTTGCTGTAATGAATAACTAAGTAATCCCATTGAATTTTTATTATCAAAAAAATATTTTCAAGAAACTGTTCAATGTTGCTATTAATTTTCACAGGTTATCTCGAATTATCAGTTTTTGATGGCTTTTTTTTCCACTACAAAGCCGCAGATACTACACATAAATTTGACGATAACGAAATCGCCGATGTCAATTTTTGTGCCGAAAGTACTGAATTTACACTTCAGGTACTAAAAATGTCTTGGAAGCTTCAAACAAATATTGAAGCTGTAAACAATCAACGACCTTAATTTTGTCTGCTACTCTTTCAAAATGCAGCTTGGAGAAAAAGAAACAGTAATTAGAAGCACTGTAAAAATACGATGACATGCATGTTTTAGAAGCAGAACGTATTTTCACTGAGATGTTATTAGCAATTATGATATGATATCTAGAGAATCTTTTAAACAATATGATTGAACTGCCGCCCTTAACCAGTTTAAGCAATGCAGCATTTTACAGATCAAAGAAGAAAACGTTTTTCATATACGTGGTAACTGGTCATTTTTCCAACAGCTCAATACTTGGAAATTCATTGATAAAAGTAATTTCTGCATTATTAAGAATACTCGGTATTTCTGAAGTCTTTTTTATAGTTATTGATATCATTATTAGCTGCAAGTAATATCCTTTTTATCGTAGACTTTACGGGCTGCTTGCTGAGGTTACAAGTTGGTGCAGCTTTCCCTCTAAAGGATCCGTCGTCATCACGTTTTTCCTACAGAAAAGGCGTACGATTTGGAAGCTGTCCCCATAATCACATGTGAGTTTTGCGTTTTTTTTTTCTCCTTTCCTTTCTAGTATTTAGCATAAGCACGACCTTAATAGGCATTCTTGAAGACATTTCCCAAAGATTTTGAAAGCAAATTCTTGAAGAAAGCATTTGACATGGATGTTTAGCGAATTTATGCTAAAGTTTAGTTACCATTGCAATCATTTGACATTAAGATTATGTGTTTAATTAGCAATTATTTCTCTTTACCATGAATTCGGCAAATTTATTGCAATTCAGGTTTTTCGATCAAGCACCGAAATATGAAGACATTAACATCAATGTCATCAATGAACATCATATTTCTTCGCTAACTTTAGCACGTAAGCTTCAATGATCAATTATCCGGTGGCTAGGAATTTTTTCCCTATTTGTATCGTCAGTAATGAACAGGAAATTAATGAAATAGTTATAATTGAGAAATGTGATATCATAAAACTTGACCAAAGAACCACAAAATTTTGGAAGAAATTTTTTTACTTGCCCACTTGTTTTTAGTAATAATTGCCGCAGTTCTGTGTTGCTTCCTCTTTCTGCTCATCCTTGTTTCTGCAACATGCTGGATTCGAAATCAGCCTGATGGTGTGTATAAAACGAACGAAAATATTTTAGCATATTGCGATCCAAACCGCTCCGAAGAGCCGTTCATCTTAATTAATTGTGCTAAAAGGGAGTATTTTTGTTGATAATTCAATCTCATATACTTTCTAGCAGGAATTCTTAATTAAATATCGTTAAAATTTTGTTTTTAATCTTAGCAAGAATGTTTTCGAAAATCACTGCACTTTTTTTTTTTAATATAAAAACATTTCTAACTACATATACATCCAATGAGCAATATGACATAATGTACACAGTTTTATGAAAGAATTTCCCTGACAGAATCTACCCTCCGCTATGTAATTACTTATATAATTACCTCACTACCAGATAATGTCATGCATCGAATTCTCAACTAATAAACCTGTCATAAACAGCAGCACTGAACTTCTTGTTTTAATTAATTAAATGGATTGTTCTTGCTACTGTAAATTATAAATTTACAAATATTTCTCCTCTCTTGAACTTTTCATGCTTCTGTCGAAACACTCCAATTAAGTGATCTTATACTACAAAATTATAAAAAAACATACTTTTTTCTTTTCTAATTAAACCTTTATATAAATTCAAATACATTTATACAAATAAACATTGTGCTAAAGTTCTCATGAATATCACGAAAAACTGATAACTTAAAGCACAGTATCCTGCACGGATCGATTATCATTTTAATCGATGGCTCTGTCTGTTTTCTGTCATTTCGAGAATTTCCATTTTATGAAATAAAAATTGGACAATGCTTAAATTTATAAACACAAAAATAATTTGTTTTTTCAAGGTTATGTACCATCTCGTAAACTTTTTATCGATAAGGCAAACAAACTGGCATCAGAATAATTGTAATCAAGACGAATTTGAGAACATATCATGAATTCAGTCACTGAAATTGAAGTTTAATGCAGGTGTCACGTTCTTTGACGCGTCAATATTCTCCATATCAAACCTAAATTGAAAACATAATCCTCTGTAATAGATTTAAGTACTAGAATGTGATCAAACGATAGCAGAAGGAGGTACCATTTTTGCTTTTGGAATGATAATATTGTTACATGTGATTTGATACGTTTCATTTATTCTTCTTCATTTGTTTTCCAGAAGGATAAAATAAATCTCATATCCAGGAATCTGGGTACCTCATATAAGAAAATAGACTGAGGAAGAAATATGAAACCGAAATAGTGCTGCTTTTTACCGACTTCATCGAAAATCAATTTTGTTGAATCTAAAACAAGCTTCTCTTACCTGTGTACTGGAGCTAACAGATGATGAACTCGCACAAAAACTATCTTTGCGCCGGAACATATCCTTTCGAATCCTTGGTGAAACTGCTCGTGGTGGTGTTCCAGTACCTGGCATATTCGGCATATCAAATGACGGAACTAACTGATGCCCTCGTACTGTTGTTTTACGCATCGGCAACTTTTCCAGAATCATAGTTGTGCTTTGTCTGGTTGTTATTAACTCTGAAATGAAAAGAAACAGATGACGTAGTGAAACCTCTACGGCAACATGCAGCACTAGTTATTCAGTAACAAGATGTTAAACGTAAGTCTTTATCTCTCAAAAATTGCAAAACAACCTACTTGATCCACTCATTAGTTCTTCACACATTAGTCTAAAACATCATCGGGTTTACTCAGCTCACGTGAAGTTTTCAGAAGCATTCCTTGCTGCGTCTTATATCATAGCATGATGATCTTATCTATATATATATATATATACTTAATACTCACTGAAGTCTCGAGGTGACTGGTACTGAAGAGATGTTTGATTGGAACAATTATTCACAATTATTTCTTTCTCTATTGAGATATCATTTAATTGTCCGGCTTTTTCTTCATTTCGCGTGTTTGTTGAAGTTTCCCGAGTTCGTGATCTTATCTTAAGTAAAAAAAAGAGAAGTAATTATTACTAGTGATTATCAAGTGAAAATGCTATACAATTCGAAATGTTCATACCCTTACTTTCATAAAAAATGTAAATTTGAAAACAGTACACTAAAATGTTTGCGACAGTCAATATAAGTAATCAGCAAGTCCTACAGTAACAGCAGTAGCTATTCTTCACTTACCATAGATCTTGTTGGTGGTGGTAATACGGCATCTCGCCTAAGTATTACAGCACTGGCTGGTTCATCAATTAAACAGTTATATGAATGAAGCAATTCTCGAGCATAATCAACACCTAACCTTTCCACAGTATGAATTACTTTTCGACCAATTGTCTGCAACAAATGAAAAGTTGGGTGAAAACATAAAGTCTTTAATGTATTGAAAACAAGTAAAGAAAATAAAAATAAATAACTGGATATGACACAGTGATTCATAATCCAAAATCAAGAAGAAAGCAGTACTGAATGACCTTCCAATTAGTGATAGCTTGCTTCCTTTGTCTAGCTCGAGTTTTCTTCGTCTGTTTGATGACCATTAGACCACGAATTTCCATACCGGCATCATTAGCTTCATTAAGTCTAATACTATACTCTAACTGACATGCTGCTAATTTCTCCTTTTTTACTGATCGTTCCAGTACCATTACAATTTGTGCATACTGAAAAATATCAATCTAACTATTTCTTTTACACGACAGATGAATTGTAGATGATTTAATTCATCTGGAGTTATCTAATTAATACAGAAAACACTGTTGGCTGTGTTTTCTCAGCTGTGCATAAAACTTCCAGAAATACGACCCATCATACAATCCAGCACCATCCAGCAGCTAATAAGGGGATTAAGAAGGTTCCAATGAAAGTAATATTATACAATTTTTCGTGGTGACTTTCGAATCATTTTTATACGAAGTTTTTTTCTAGCCAAACGGTAAAAAAAATGTTAACCTGTTGTCTCCAAGCTTTTTCAGCTTGTGCGATGACCGTTGTATAGGTATTACCCATCATAGCAATGAGTATATTAATCAACATGATTGGCATTATAAACATATAAAGTACGAATAATATCTTTGTTAAAACTTCGTAATTAGCGCAAGAAAATTCCTCATACTGAAATAAACAATAGTTGCTTTCGAGAGCATTTCTATCAAAACATAGCTTATCTCTTAAATTTTGAGAAATTAAAAAGCTTACGTCATAACCACCCATACTAGCACGAAATAATGTAACAAATGTTTCCAGAAATGAAGAATACGTAAATATATCGTAGCCTTTCACTTTGCAATAATCGGGATTTAACGGACTGAGCTCTTGCTTCGTGTGCATATCCTTTCCCAGAAAATAAAATACTGAAAGGAAAGAATATAGAAGACAACGTCAGTAATTGGTAAATTATAAAATGCTATTGAATCTAAGCCGCTTACGCCTAATTAAGGCATGTTCGATTTCTAATGACAGCCTGAGCTGAATGACTGGACAAATGTGAGATGATCAATGACTGATGAAGAAACAAATTTTTTTAAAAGAAATGTAAATAGGACCTTGTGAAAAAGAGACAAGAAATATAGCGGATATAATAGCGAAACGAATCATATCACCAGCAATCATACTATAAATCATTTGCACAAATGGTCCCGTTAATTTGGCACTTCTGAAACAAACTTTTCTGCTCAATACAAGTTGCATGTAATAAATTGCATGCAAAATGCATGATAAGAATAACTAGAGTCTTTCAATTAATTTCAATTTAACTTGATGCGATCATAACGAATTCTACTTGAAAATGGTAATATTTGAAAAAATTTATTGACCTGGCAAAGAAAAGAAAAAATATCCAAGAACCCGGTAATGAAAAGACTAATAAAGCTTCTTCAACTTGAACATTGCCCGATATACGAAAAGGTACGCATATAAGAATACATATATTGGCACCAAGAAATACAATTTTAGCTGGAGCTGTTTTCTGCAATGAAATAATAATAATGACAATATCAATAATGAGTAATTAGGAATGGGACTATGGCGAGGAAATAAAAGAGATAGGTAAATCATAGAAGATGAAACTTTTGATGCAGGTAAAACCTACCAAATTTCTGATATAACCATAAAATCCTTGCGTCTTTAGTTCGCTAAACTGTTGAAAGAATACAAAGAATACACAACTGATTATTGTTAGAATTTCAAAGAATAATCGTACCTGCAAGAAATTAAATATTGAATTAATACGATTATCGGAAATATTCGGTTGCGCATTATAGTGCATCTTCAAGCACTGCTTTATCGGCAGACTGAATACGATTATACACGGTCTGAACAAGGCTCATAACTAACCACCTGTTTAATTCAAAATTCAAAGTAAAATTTAATCCAACCACTATTAGCTTACTGACAGACTGGCCAGGTCTTTACTAGTTAACACAGAGCAATGTATTACTGGCTTACTTAACGGTTCCAGAATAAATTTTTCGTCATACTTCGACATTGCCTAATAGTTAGTAAACATTTTTAATAACAAGACGATTAGATTAGAAAAAGTATAAAAAAGAAAAAAGAATAGAAATGCAAAAATATCAGAGGCTTAAGAGCGGAAAATGCTCCCAAAAACGTAAAGAAAGAAAATGAGAGTGACATACCCAGTCATTCCATTTTGTTGCACTTAATTTATACGTAAGTCGGTTTGGTTCATGCGGCCGCATATAAACAACAAAACATAAAAATATGAGATGCAAAATGAGCAATCCAAGTCTTTCAAATAATTTTCTCTGCAAGTAGCAAGTCATTTCCAATGAATCGTAAAGGTACCATATCTTTTTATTAGACAGGATTGGACACCAGCATTCAAAATATGGCAATAGCAGCCCAATAGAAATGGTTCGAAAAAGCATACCGATGCAAAAGCTTTCCATTTATCAGCAAGAAGTCGCTGGATCACTTCACTACCAATCATATCTAGATGTTCACTGGTACTACCATTTATCACAGTCATCAACGCTGAATCATAATCTAAAATTTTAAAGCTAGCATTGATAACAAGAACAAATACAAAAACATTTAGTATTTATTTCATCACCACTCTTTACGAAATCGGACATAAAGTTGTAGATAGTGAAGAAAGTTTGTCGGGCATGATCAAATTACTAATAGCTTAATCACCTGATAATTTAAACGAAAACCAGTCCACATAAAATTCGCATCACTCTTTTTGCGAATGAATTAAGCAAAGCGAGTAAATACGTGCATGACAAACTTTATCAAATGAATAACAGCAAAGTGCTAACTTGTTGAGCCATCGGGACGAATAGTGTCTAAGGCTGTAAGAGGATATGCACTACACGTCATATCACTAAATCTCCAAAATTCCTGAAACATCCAAATTTCCAAATCAAAACTGGAGAAGTCAAACATCATTAGTTCTGTGTAACCGTGAAATTACGTACGACTTTCATCAATTCTAGCATCTCTTCAAAGATATCCTTTCGTCCAAGTTTTGTCGCAAGCGTCAATGGTGTCAAGCCAGCTGCATTTACAATGTTTGGATCTGCGGGTTTGGCCCAGTGCCTCACTGCGTAACTGTACATTGACTATAATGCAATCATATCAGGATCTATATCATCAGAACGGCGGTGAGTAAATGTTTTACTGACTTTTATGACTTTTCAACCTGTCAACCCTCCGCTACGATAACAAATACCGCGAGAAAACATAAAGATTTCTGTGAATGTTAAAAGATTTGTTTTACATTGCTGTAGTTGATGACACACATATGTAGAATGGTATTGCCGAACATATCTTGTAGATTCGGATCAGCACCATACTGTATCAGTAAATCATAGATATCTTTGTTGCCGAAACAAGCAGCAAATGCTAACGGATATTCGCCGTAATAGGCATATCCTGCAATTCAAATATTACACATAAAAATCGGACAAAGATCGGACTTGTCTTACTTTAACATTATTATAGAAAAATTTTTTTTTAAAATAAATTAACTCTGGAACAATATATACCTTGGTAATCAGTTGATTTACTAGATGTCTTCTGATTTTCAGGTAAAAAAAATGTTCCGCAAGCCCGAGCATTCACTTCTGCTGAGTTTTGCAGTAATAAATGAACCGTTTCATAATCATCATGAACAATCGCTAGATGCAATGCACTTTGACCTAAAATATCCCCTTTCTAAGTTCTATAAATTGAATGAGCTTCATATGTAGTTGTAAAAGAAACATCCGATCAAAAGTTGCTTTGCGAAAAACCTTAGAAGATCAATGAAAATAGATGAAGGAAGAAGCTCTTCCATGTTTTGTGATCTTCTAAATTGAGAATTAGCAAGGCCAAAAAACAAATAGTTGGATACATTAAGTCGAAATAAATTTTTTTTTTTAAATGAAATTATTTATGCTGTTGATTCTTACCGAACATCTCGTCGCCCAAGTAAATGTCGTTAGCAAGACCTGGATAACGTGTTATTAAAATTCTAGCAATTTCACTACACATAGGCTCCTCACGGTTCAGCAACAGGTGTATTATCGTCTCACCTTCTACACCACGCTTATTCAATCTCCATTGACCAAGATGTTCGCGGAATTTACACCCAAGCTGGCCGACAGAGTTAGATTCTGTTTTGCCCAGTTGCAGATTCTGTAATCACATTCACGAAGGATCAGAAGAATACATACAGAAACTACCAAAAGTTACTTATTTCTGCGAGGTTCGATTTATTGCAATTCAGAGACAGTAACGGTGCCAAAATTCCAAACTAATCGAAGGTAAACCAAATATAATCAGCGGCTGTGTAAAAAGCGGAACTGTCCAGAACTGAATCCGGAACTGAATCTGAAGGTTCACCAACATCCATAGCATCCAACACATTACACTAATTTATTTGAGACGTGACTCAAATTCATATTCTACGGCTGTCATATGAAGAAAACTATTCTTTGGAGAATGACGGGAAACATGATTCAAAAAAAAAAAAAAAAAAAAAAAACACACAGTTGTCTTTTTCCATTTTGCATAGTCCGTAAAACGAATCATTTGTGGTGATGCACCATCATCATACATCATTGAAATAAGCTTCTCGTTTGCAAACTTTAGAACTCCATCTTCACCTTCTTTTTCAAAAGCAGCTAATAGTTCACCACCTATAACTAACTAGTTTCTTAGGCAGTGCAAAACTAAAGCGGGGCTTTCGAATGTCACAAATTTGGTTATTTTTTCAACTAATGATGTCCTGATAAGTTGCAAAATTCATACTGTGATTGCCTGATAGCGGTAAATTTGATCATAATATATTCTTCAAGATTTTATAAAATCAAGAAAAGAAAAATAAAAAACATCACTCTTCTCATGATTATATTACCTGAATTTCTATCTCAACAAGGCTTACAATTTAAACTAATAAGTCATACACACCGAAACATATGAAATTACATAAGAAATAATCGAATGGTTTATATAAAATTGAGGAATTCTGGCAAGTAGGACTAAAAAAAAGTTTGAAAATTTGAAAATACTTACCGCTACGCATGTCAACCCATTTATAAAGGTGATTCTTTTTACGTTCACGATATAAATTAGACCATTGATCGTCAGGATCTTCTTTTAGGTTGTCAATATCTTCTCCTCCAGCTTGATGCAAAATTTTACTCTTCAATTGTCCCATTCAGTAAATAATATTATTACTGACGTAAAAAAAGAAGGAATGATCAACTGGCTATTATTTTCATTTCGCGTTGATGTTGATGTGTATATGTATGCGTGTATCGGTCAATTGTAATCATGGTAAGATCTAAAATGAATTCAGTAAAAATTTTTTTTAAATATTATCAGTAATAAAAGCATAATGAATATCTATTGGTGATATATATTATCGAAATGTTAAACTCTAATCAAAATTATCAAATATAATTCATAATAGCGGAGAATTTTAATTGCTTCACTATTCATAACAATTGAATAAAGCATAATGACCATAGTAATACAACGATAGAAATGAAAATGGAGCAAAAGAGCAACCAGTAAAATAGCAATTGGTTAAATTTTTGCAAAAAGTTATCATTAAAATAACAATATGTTAAATTTTTGCAAATACTTGTTGCTCAAAAGATAATTCAACCTCTATTATTGAATTTTTTTTTGCTTATTAATTTTGAACTTGCATACTGCACTACCTCTTTTATTCGTTCTTATCACATTCTTCCAGGCTAAATTTTTTTATAGTTTTAATTCGAATAATTAATATTAAATTGATGAAATGATAAATTAATGCTAAGTAATGTTAAAATTACTAGTCAGAAATTAGCTTTAAAATTGATAGATTGGGAAATGGGAAATGAAATAAAAAGTAACATTCAATGGAAAAACTGATTTTTTCATTGAAAAATTAGCTATGAAATTCAATATGATGTTATCAATAAAAAGAAAATATAAAAAAGGCTGCAAAAGGTGAAAATTTTATGTGCAAAAGCAATTAAATTAAGACACCTGTTGCCGAGGTGACCGAATAAAGGATGCAAAAAAAGCAAACAGCTTTTCCAAACAAAATGCCATTCCTAACTCATTTCTTTTTCTCTCATTTTCGTTTAGTATCGGCTTAGTCTAATTAGTCTAATTGCACACATACATATCTCTATATACGTACTTTATCGCTCTTTTTATCAAATATACTTATTTGACCTACTTAATTAGCATCAATGCCAAAAGTTTCAGAATAAATATTCACATTTTCAAATCATATACTGACAGTCTGCATAATTGACATCAAACAAAACAATTGAAATTAGTCACTCTCAATATATTTATATGTGATGCCATTACTGTAAAAATTTATAGTAACTGTTGGTCATATAACAAATATTACTTTTAGCTATTTTCGATGTAATGATTTTTATGCACTTCCACAATAAGTATCAATTATGATCGCAATGTATGCAATCATCTCAGCAATAATAGTGAAAATTTGAGCATCCAAGAAAAATTACTTTAATAACATTTCATCTATATGGCATTATTTAATCACTCGTCTTAAAAATAATCCCGAAAACTCTGCTAAACATATTATGTGTTGTTCATAAAAAAAAAAAAAAAGAAAAAACACTTGCCGACAAGGTATATTACAATTATACCTGAAATGACACTACTAGAGCTCTTCAATAAATATTGAATTGCATCTAGATTACATGAATTCACTGCTAGAAAATACAAGATAATTTACAAAAATATGAAAGAAATATGGATCTTCACGGCAAAAAATTTCACCCAAATAGGCCAAAATAAAATACAATAAACAAAGAGGACTTCATTCTGTGAAAATTTGTCACAATCAAAAAATATACAGCAACAATGCGAGTATCTGATACTAAGAAGTGAAGAATGAGATGATCAATGATTTCAGAAATACATGTGAGTTTCCTGAAACGTAATTTAGCCATATAATTGTGGGAAAAAGTGGAAAAAAAAAAAAAAAAAAAAAGAAAAACCCAAAGATATAGTCGGTGAAATAAGCTTTTACAATAAAACGAAAAAATCAGTATTGCTAAACAATATTAAAAATGAGACATTACGAAACATTAGTCATGGCACGAAGCTTAACACATCAATCACATCTCACATCCATGAATGAAGATGCTTTGAATAAAATAAAATCAGAACCATCACGTTCAACGGAACTTGCTTCATTTTACAACAAAGTTTCACTGAGTAATTCGTCAGAAATTAAATTTAACATCGCGTTTCAAGGAAGTAAATTGCCGTCTCACTTAAACATCCCAACTGGAAATTCTGCATATCATTTCCTACAATCTCTCTGATATCAACAACCATATCGTTAATACGTTTCACAACCGTCGGACATTTGCGTATCCAGTCATAAATAACCTTAAAAATGGATTTTCTTTGACTCATACAATATGGAAATTACAAAAACCTGCCTTCTAAAGATTGTAAGCAACAAAAAATTACAAGTATTACATACCACATGCGAATTAGCCTCATCATAAACAGCAGCAAGTGGGCCACTAGGCGTAGTCCAAAATGCACTTCTGATCACACGTGTGAGTTGTTTTGAATAACTTTTGTATGTATGAATATGACATAGTTTCTTCTGCTCGCTATCTAAGTCCAAAGAGTACAAAATATGAGTCACTGTTTCGTGACGCTGGCTGGGAGCAAATGTTAACATTACATTGCCACTTTCCTGATCATAGCAAAACGAATTTATAGAACCTGAAAGTGAAAAGAAATCAAACCGATAAAAACTACAATATTCCATAAATGAGCCTTTAAAAAACAAAGAAAACTCACCCTGATCAGACACCAAGATATGTGGTTGCATATGATAATAAAGTACACATTCTTTCAACGAAGTGACGAAAAGTAAAGATTGCCTTGTACAAAACTGTATATTTATGATAGGGAGACGTCCTTTGCAGCAAGTTATGTCAAAAGGCTCAGCTGCTGGATTGCGGAGATTGAATTTCAAAACCCTACCTAAAATAGGCGCGGAAATCAAAAAAAAAAAGTGAAGTTATTAAAAAAGAGAATGAACAAGAAGTAAAAGACTAATGTAGTAAAATCCATGCGCAGAATCTCGCATGGATGGGTTCCCGAAATTTACCATTAATAAGACCAACTGCTACATCATCCTCGCTCATCCAGCAACAACACCAACCAGAAGCCGGCAGGGGAATGCGGTGCTGGACTCTTGGATGATTATCGAAGCTGAAAACTATTTTTATACCAATAACTGATGATAATATCCCATTTTCCACCTTGGAACTGCCGCATACCAGTAACATCATCAAATAACATAAATATAGATCATTCGATCTCACCGCTGGACTACTTAATATATTCACTTATGCTGTTTATAAACAAAACGGCACAATAATTTTTTCAAAACTATTCAGAATTCTAATTCACTTCTTTTTCCGCTCACTATAATCAACAAACCTCGTAATGCAAAGTGTATTATCTTCACCAGTTGACAACACAATTTGACGATTGAAAGGTGAAAATCTACAGCATCGAGGTTTCCTGCTGTGGACTGGAATTACAGTATCTTCACGACCATCCACTGTGATCTGAGACAACGAAGTATAATGGAGTTGAACATTTAGTTGCACACTCATCGAGAAATACCGATTCATATATTTATAATTTAATTTTTGATATATAATAATAATTTTTTTCTTTATATATAATTTTTATAATTTTTTTATATATCAAGAAGATGTAAGGAGGTAACGTAACGAAGAAAAAACACATTAAGGAGTTATTAATGCGATTCATTTCTTTTGATAAAGTGATTTAGTTATGCAAGCAGTGAAAATATTGCGCGAGAGAAGAGCGAGAAGCAAAAAAAATTCGAGGAAGTTTGTGTTACATTAACAATAAATAAGAACAACTTAAAGTAATAAATGACCAGTTTCAATCCATATGGCATAAAAAGATCGTTCCTAACTTTACAAGCTACCACAAAACATTCGCCATTCGCATCTAACGATCGAGAACCTGGTTCTGACGACAACTGAATAACCGGGCCCGAGAACAATGAAAAATAAGCACCTTTCATCATTTTAGCAGCAGGGGCTACTGTTGACCTAGAACTATCATGATTCATTCTGATCCAAAGCTTATTAATGTTATAATCTTTTGAGGAATTGAACAAAAAAAATCCCCTCCTTATTTAATCAAAAAATGTGACTTATGAATCACAGTAAACCTTTCAACACTGCAAGAGACAGTGCAAGACCAACTTTTGTAATTTCTGAAATCAATGGAATACAAACAAATGGACAGTGAATAAGCGAACTGTTGAAACGCATACTCCTACTTCTAGTTAATTACCAATAGTATAAATTATCCAGTGTCAGACCAATCATGTGCGTCAAAACATGAATCCGAAAAAACACGAAAATATAACAACCTACCCCGATTTGTTCCCATGATTCTCCTGAAGAGCTATTTTCGCTCTTAATTGTGCATTTTCATGGTTTAATCTTTCGATCTCAGCTTTGTATGGATTACGTTTCCCTTCTTTTGCAATTTTTTCTTTTAGCCGCTGATTTTCAAGACGTAAACTATCATTCTCAGCCTTGTAGGCATTATTCGCCTCTTTTAAACATTCCAGTTCCGTTGTATCAAGTGCCTGCAATTTGGATTATCGTACGGGTTCCGTTCATGCTTTTAATGCCTAACCATCACATAAGGAACAAAAAAGCAACTTTTTGATATCTTAATGCACACCAAATGAAACTGTTTGCTTAAAACTTATTTGCTTATTTTCTATTCCATAATGGATGAAACTCCAATCTTCACCAGAAAATAAAATTGAATAACTTCCAGTAAGGAGAAAAGTCTGAAGAATGCTAACTACCTTTACAGCTCGTACATACAAGCGGCGTATATCAGTAAGTCGTGCTTTCGTCTTACATTGTGGACATTTCGCAGTTTTTTCGGTTCGAATCCACCTTTCAATACAGGATTGCCCGAACAGGTGTCCACATTTTAAACACACTACCCTAAAAAACTTGCCATCTAATCTGTTATCGTAAGAATAATATGACTAGAGCGAAAACAGCATGTTGTAATAAAACAACTCTAGACTTACCTGTGAGAACCTGAAATTGTATACGGTTCAAAACAAATTGAACAACTTTTTTCATCACCACCAATCCCTGCAAAATAAATAAACATATAAATATATATATATGCATAGATAGCTTGGATCTCACGGGACAAAATCTTAAACTAAAAGCTCTGCCAGTTAAAAGCAAGCCTTTCCAGAAGACTGATTCATAGATGGAATCAGTTTATGCATTGACATCACTAGAAGTGATACAATAAACAATGATAATTTTGAATTCAAAACAGATATAACCTTCACTGTCATCACTATCCGTAGGTCTACGGCGACGCTTCTTATTAACATTATCGTCATCAGCTTCTTCATCACTACTCCAGATGAGACGTGATGCTCGATAACGTGGTTGTTCAGGTCCTCGATTCTAAAATGATGGCCGATTACAAAATAATATGAAGGCATATTATTTGCCATCAATTTACAGCATATGAGAATCTGATTGTTCTTCTATTTTACAGCTAATAACAGCATGAAATTTTTTACATATCCTGAATACTGCATAATATGTTAGCTAGATGATAACCCTGGAATCTTGATGCAAAATTTTGTCTATGATGAAGTTTAACTCTGCCATTTATAGTTCAGGGCATTCTGAAAAAGTAACTTACATCATCAGTGGCGCTTTCCACTTCAATATATGAATGACTTTCTAATACAATTCGATGATTGCTTTGTTCGTCGGATACAGTAAATCTATCATTACTATCTTCCAAAATTATTACAGCATCATCATAATTTTCTGGTTCCGCTGTCATTTAGTCTATAGATAGTGAAATGGAAAAGAAAAATATGAGAATAAGCAATAAATCAAAAATAAAAAAAGATCAAATAGGAGTGTAAAAAGATTAAAATGAGTTACCAAAAACAGACTATAGAAAAAGCATGCTAGAAAAAAGATTTAAGCTATGTTAAAAGGTCAGTTATGAAGAAAATTATGCAAATAACTATTCTGAATACATTATTACCCTCATAAATTTGCATAATTTTTTGCTTGAATGAAATATTTGATCATTTCAGCTATTTATAATAACTCAAATGTTACAAGCGAAGCAAAACTACAATCGGAAAGATATAAGCAATTTCAAAGTGAATTAATAATAGAAATGCTTATAGCAGTGATCTAAATTATCATTAGTTTAAAGAACACGTACCTCACGTAAAGCCACTGAGACAACCACATATACGAAAACATATACCAGTCGAAAATTTCAATGCCAATACAATGGTGTTTACATCTGATATTTCACTTGCCCGAGCCGTTATTTGTTTCGCGGGTTTTTGCCTAATTGTTAAATTTAAGAACGATTTAATCTTTTTAAGTGATAAAGTTGCTTACTTCAACGTGTATGTTTATCAAATGATTTTGAAGATTGAGAATGTTATTTTGACGTATTTCACGCATACACACAATTCAGAACATCTAGAATTGTTTCATTTTGTGTGTAGTAAGAACTGTGCTGATGAATGATTTAATAGCTGAAGTTATACTATTTTGGTATTTTGGTCTTTCTGTTCATCGAATAATTCTTTATGGAATAATTCTTTATCATCGAATAATTCTTTATCATCGAATAATTCTTTACCGAATAATTCTTTATTGAAAAATTCTTTATTGAATAATTCTTTATCACATTCTTTATCATCGAATAATCACGTGATAGCGTCTTGTAATCATCTTCAACGTTGCTCGTTGATATTCCGAGCAATTTTAAATAAGGGCGAATGTAATCTTTTTCTACCTCTGAAGTAATGAGTGTTATATCTGTCATAAGATGAAATGCAGCAATCATCGATCCGAAAATAGTTAACAGTGTTGAACAACAATAGAACAATGATCATAAAATGCTTTAATCGAAATATTTTTAAATCTTTGAATTCCATCAAATATTTTCGATGCAACATAGATACTGAGAAATCACATTTAATGTACAATATAATATATAGCGTTAACGAAGTTCTGTGTAACAGTTATATGTTGAAATTTACTTACAATTCAATTGAACATATATGTTTAACATTTGAAATAGTAAATTTAGGATGGCAAAGTTCAAGTAATGATAGTAAATCAACATATTTTAAGCAGTAATATGAGTAAAAATGTGAGAAAACCTAAAATGAATGAGCAGCCTAGACGATCCTTTTATATACACTGAAATTTGATTCTCTTATTTTATCGTATTTGTTCTAAAGGCACCTACAGCATTATTTAAATAATTTCAGTAATTTAATAATGCTATTGGTCAAAATGATTTTGAGTATCCAGTCGGAATTTCTACAAGTAATGATATCCAGGGTGTGCCGAATACGATCTCAGATCATTAGTTGCAATACACAATAGCTTATATGAAAATACAACTAGGCGTTTATTATCAACTATCTGTATGTTAGCCAAATATTGTTTTACTGAAAATGTGTTAATCCTTTTTTGCATAAGCAAATAAAAATTGCTTACATAAATGTTATCAATTTACTTTTACTGCCAATAGTTTTAAGATTCTGTAATTCCAATCTATTTCCAAACTTGGCATAATTCACTATGATATATTCATCTTTCACACTTCACAATCCCAAGACATTAGAGATATTCTACAACATACAATATTTTATTAAACATTTTAAACATAAAAAATAAAAAAGTAAAAATTAATAATTAAAAAAAAAAAACAAAACAAAACAGGACAAAAAAATAAAAAAAGCGGGAAATAATTATTATAACAACTAAAACTAGATAAGCTAGAAAAATAAGTTAATAACGAAAAAACTCTCTTAAAAAAAAAAAAAAAAAAGAAAAAAAAAAACCAAAACAACAAAATATGAATGCCAAACATGCAATCTCAAAGAAATATAACAACTTATAAATAAAATACCTAAGCATATAACAATACAACTCTTTAAAGCATCTCATTGAAAAACTTGGACAAAACAATAAAATAAAAAAAAAAAAAAAAAAAAAAAACCAAAATAAAACAGAAAAAATAAAAAGTTAAAAACTAGGATTAAACCTAATTAAATTAAAAAACCCAAAATTCTGGTTGCTCAAATCAAAACTAAAGTTTAATATTAACCTAAACTTACGATCTGCTTTCTATAATAATCATATCTCATAGGATGATAGCCATACGTTGGAGTATTTTTTCTAGAAGAACTTCAATATAAACCAAACGAAAGAATCGGTCATGAGAGGTACATTCAAAACATAAGCAGGGCTATGTCGATTTCTACTACGTCCATTATAAAAGGAAATACTCAAAAATCGAGAAGTAAAAGTTAAATAATAATTAAATAACACAAGACCAATAAAAGTAATAACAGATTCCAAAGAAGAAATTCTGAAATACATGGTTTTTTTTTCTTAATAGTTTTTTTCAATGCTAATTTTTTTTTAATGCAATTGTAATTATTATTCGGAATTTTGAAATTTTTGAGGAAGACCTCATTAATGCAATTAGTTTCCAGAAACAGATCCCACTATTTAACACAGTTTCATTTCGCTGATTTTAAAGTCCTTCAATAGCATTGATTTCTGAATGATTAATACATTTCTTAGTCCAGCATCTCCAGTATGCCTTTCCTAACTCCATTGCTTCATTTATATTTGTCATTTCAGCATTCCTGCCCTTGTTCTGTTTATTTTATTGAAATTTTCGCTAAAAAAATTTTTTAAAAAACAAATTCTTTATTTTTGCTTTTGAAAACAGTTATTCAATATAATTGGCCGTTCTGCGAGACAATCGCAGTACAGTCGAACATTAGTGAAATATGTCTTTAATCCATAGTTTCAGATTGAACAAGATCACAAGATTTTTCCTGCTCGAAAGAGGTTCGAAATTTCTGTCTAAATAAACCGAACGAACACAGAATATAATAGTGCTCAACCAGCGCTTTCGGATAAAACTGCTAGAAATTTTTGGAGCGGTGTAAGAAACAACTCCATTCCAAATATTACCCCCAAAATCAGGTTTATTCCAAATGCAAATTTTCCCGCACAAAGCTATGCATTTCAACCATCACTCTGTTTTATTTATTTTTTGATAAGTTAAATTAATATTGATGACAATACATCGAACGGTATACGACTACTTTTTATACTTGGTAGAAATTTTACAGCTTTTTGCCAAAAAAAAACTTATTTTTTATTTTTCAAATGAAATTCACTTGTATACATTGTAAACATATTCGAAATTTCACTGAAAGTATATCTACATATATACAATGAACAAATATATGTTACACATATATGAATGAGATTTTTGTATCAAGCATATTTCTCAGTATTTTATAATTGAGATGAGTATTTTAGAAAAAATCAATAATAAGACGATGTCCGAGTAATATTTGTTATAGAAACTCACTGATTACTATATTCATAACACTTATTTATAATTTACAATCCCTTTCCTCTTTTTCCGCCATATAATTCTCATCTGAACTGTTGTTGGAATTATCATTCTTCCAATTCGTAATTATTTTATAAAATTAAAACATTTATAGCATTGAAAAAATTTGAAAAAAAAACTAAGTTGAAAAAATTCAAAAGAGATTTTAAAACAATGGTGTATCAAAAACGAAGACAGTATGTTGATTAAACATTAGTTACTATTAGCATTATCCTTCTCAATTGCTTCGCACTGTTCCCTTTCTGATATATAATTACAATAGCAACAAGTAATGAATAACAATAAGACCTGAAAAAATTTTTTTTCATTTAATTATTTTGCTTTGTGCTGACGTTCTGTTAAGAATTATAATATTGTCATTCGATCACTTAGGCATACTGGAAATAGCCGTAGAAATACGGAATACAAGTTTGCAGTTTTAATTGTCGTCTATTTAAAACCCATTACTGCTATTCATGTATAAATTACTAGAGGGGACTTTTCATCCTTTGTAAACAAAAATTCATGTTTATTCCACATCTCAGTGCACTTATCATTAACAACTATCTACCTCAAGTACAAAGCTAAAAAGAATGACTGCAAGAAAGGAAGGAGAGACAAGTTAGACACGTATTTTATCCGTGGAAATAAGATTCACCTGAAATGAAAAAAATACCAACAGTAATATAAAAATGATTCGCTCAGTTTGTTTCAGCAATTCCAAATGGTTATTGCAAACAGTATTACTACCACAATCACTATTATGGCTTTCCTCTGACTGAGAACGCCATTGAGATATTACGGTTGCATGTATCTGGAAATGTTTTAGAAAAATTGAAACATTCAAGAAAATAAAGCAGTTTTACTTTGCAACGTTCTTCCTAGAATCTACTAACTGGGATCATCATTTAAGGTCAACCGTAATCGTGCAACTCTTGAAAATGATAAAAAAAGATCAGTCGGTAATCAAATTACTCCATCAGTTGTGATACAAGGAATCAGTCAACAATTTCACAATTCAGTGCACATTCTTTCACTTTAATTTTATTTGCAACAATTTGTTGAAAATATACCTTTTGCTGATTGGCAAGAGCAAAAGCTGATAGACTAAACTGAACAGATATTTGTACCAATAACATCACTATGTGCTGGAAATGGTAGTATGGAATTATGCTTAGATTGAATCAAATTAAAACTATGCAGAATTTAAACAGTATTTGATGGAAAATGTTGTAGTTCATTCTTCATTGAAGTACTTACTACCTATATTCTATATCTCCTATCACTGAACACAAGATTTGTGGTCCTTAAGTTATTGATTTGCTTTAATTTCATTAGTATAAATGTAAAAAAAAAACCATATTACTACACATCAAAGCAATCAATTTTTCCTCACTGATCAGGTTGAATCGAACTTGATTTGATTTTAAATAAAATAAAACCGCTTATAGGACATATTGTAGTGTACCAAGAATGTATTAAATGACAACCGCAAGTGTCTGCTACTAATATTATCTTGCCAAACATTGGAAGAAATCTTGTCGCAAATTCAATTCAACATTTAGGAAAAACATATTAACAGTTAATGCTTATTTTTATCCTATTATCAGATATTTTTTAAAACAAAATTAATTTTTCAAGTTCCTCATTAATCTTATTCCATAATAGTGCGATTCAGTAAACGTAGGAATATACTTACCAGGAATATAAAAAATGAGCTACACAATATTAATGATATTATTCCGAATACTGATAATAAAAATATTGAAATACTCGTTAAGCCAATAAAAAATACAGCACATGAATACTAAAATGTATGCAGTTTACGGTCCAATTATTTAAAAACAAATATTCCAGATATATTGATAACTCTAAATATCAAATTTTTATACTTTGAAATTCATGAAATTTTACACAATTTCGATTTTGTCTTGCTATAAATACCATACCTGATGATGATCCGCAACAGGATTGGGAGATATTCCGGCGCTTGGAGGTGAAAACCATGAGAATATAGCAATGAATAAAAAAAAATCGAAACCAACTGCAATACGTATACTTGTGAGAATAATGGAAAAGGTTCAAAAATTCGGTATGTCTTCTTTATCATAGCTTTTGAAATGGATGCTTGTTTAATAATGACTAGATCGATATGAATATTGTTGAATTTCCCTATAGTGACCAGGAAATAGTTCTGGTCGATTGAAATTACTCAATGATAAACTAAACCATCTCCAATGCTTCTAATTAATCTACATAATGCCTGGGCATTTAAAATTAGCTAAGCTCTCATTTAAATTAAAAATTGAAGAGCTCCAAAAAACAAACTAAACTTCGAATGCCTTCTAGTAATTAATATGATAAGAATTAATATATTTGTACAAATTTATAACAGACAAAATATGAGATTTAAATTTTACTTTTTTTTCACGTTTGTTTATACGTACTATTTAAAATTTATACTGAAATAAGCTAAATAGAATAAGCGAGGAAAAACAAAGCTTCAATGCTACATTCTCCATAAAATTAAGAAGTAATAATAGAAGAAAATAATAATCAATAAATTAACATGTATGTCAAAATAATTGATGAAATGATCGATTATTGTCAAATTAGCGAGAAAAACATATCTATAAACAAGAAGAATGCAACACTTTAGGTAATCGATTGGAGAAAAAATTGCTGTAGTTAGCTCACTTTTCTTTCTGTATAAATAATAATAACAATAATAATAATGATAATAATAATAACAATAACAATTAGTAATAATAATAATAATAATAATAATAATAATAAATAATTAGTAATGATAGTAATAATAATAATTAATAATAATAATAATAACATACCGCAAATAAAGAGTTGAATGTGATGGCAGTAATTTTCAATTTTTTAACGAGAACAGGAAGCATTGAGAAAAGAGAGGGAAGAAACATAGAGGGTTAAAAGGGAAGAGGTATCGCTGATACGATTCTTCCCGATACGGTGATTGAATGAATTGCTTCTTCAATGAAAAGTTTTTACGAGGCAAATGATCAACAACGTTGTTAGTAGTGAACCAGATTTTCGCTTCTATTACTGGTTTATGTTTCAGTGTATGTATGTTAGTATGTTGTGCATGTGTGTGTGTGTGTGTGTGTGTGTGCTAATGTGTTATGTATGTATGTGTATTTGTGTGTGTAATCATATATATATACATAGCACACTGATACACATATATATCTTATCTATCTATGTACGACGATGCTATTTCGTGAATTTTTTTGACCATTTTTTATGAGAGAATAGATCTTTTTCAAACGCTTCACAGGTTTAACTGCCAGAAATGAAAAATAATGTACAAACACAGGAAATTTGCTTTAGCTTTCCAATAAAATGCTATCACATTTGTTGGAATAGCAAGATTTGTTTTATCTTTTTTGTTGATGAAAATTCTATATTGTACTCATAGTTGAATTTAATAGTTTTGTTCCTCTTCTAAAAGCATCAGTAAATAGGTTGTAGTATCGTACAGTTGTAGTACCATTCATTAGTAGTTTCCCACAGAAATAGCGTGAAAATAGATATAAGTCAAATCAGAGGATTTTTATTCTTATTAGATGAGTTAAAGAGAATGGATATCATATAACATACAATATTTGGCAAGTAGCAAATGTTAGCAAAGATGCGTCTTTCTTTATTACCAAAAAAAAAAAAAAAAAAAAAAAAAACGGATGTTTGGATGTTCCTAATAGCCAATTTGAAGTCTGTTTGGATTTCAAATTTGCCCACTCTCAGTGAGTATTATTGTATTCTATTACAACATAGTAGCATAACTATAAATATGGCTATCAAAATGGGAAATTTAACTAACTTCAGAAAATTAACAATGTATTATTGCACATCAAACGGCTAAATTAGAAGGGTAGGCATTTACGTGATTAATCGCTTCAAAAACATATGATTTACAAAGGAATTTTCAGCTATGCCATTTAAATAGGGTTTGAACGAAAAAATCAAAAGATAAAGTTTTGGATCAGCAGATAAAAGTAACGATGAATTCTATTTACAAATAAAGGCGATACCTAAGCAATTTAAGAACAGTACTAAAATTTAGCGCAGAAGAACAGTACTTCATCAAAATTATAACTATAGAAAGGAAAAAAAAAAACTATAACATAAAAAAAAGAAAAACAAAAAAAAAACTATGTACATATATTCTATGTAATACATCCTTCAGTAATAACTGCACACCAAATACAATACCCACAAATATTCACTTATTTCCTTGAAAGTGCTAGTAAGACTACTGTTGACCAACTGTCATTCGAAAATGTATTAGGATAAATTGGTAGGAATAACGGTAGATTACTTACAGAATTTCCAGAAACATGAATATTTTGTACAGTCTTTATTTCCCATTTTCTTCCTGTATGTAAAACATCATGTTGCCTTTCTTATTCGATACCTTATTGAAGTATATGGAAGCAACCATGTACATCTGACTTGGATTCCATTTCAAACAGATAAAAGAATCCAATATATTTATATTATATAGTATTTTACAACGAATTCTCATTTAAGAAGCGATCGAAATTGTCGAAGACTCTATTCTTCCATATTGTCATCAGATTTATTTAGCGAACTACTGCATCCATCAATAAACGATATGTCAACAAGTTGGAGAGGTTGATTTGGCAGCTGGGGATAAAAACCTGGCCCAAGTAATGCCTCAATATCGTTTTCAAGACTGCTTGATAATACAGATATTGTTTCTTCGTTATTATAATTTTCATTCCTGCAAACAATAACAAAAAAAAAAAGTGTTAGTTAAAATCAGTTTTCCTTTTAAGGGAAAATGCTTATTTTGATCACCTCGGCAATACATATATATATAGTAACGCTTGAATCACGCGATTCTTAAATTCCTTATTCCTACAGAAACAACAAAACAAAGACGCCTATATCATATCCTTTGCCTTTTCCTTAATCCTGCACCATTTCATGTATTTTACACTTGCCACCGTCTTCAATATTTCAGTGGCAGTATAACTCTCTCTCAAACACCGCAATTACTATGACAAATTTAAAGTACATCAACGGACATTTCTGTAGATTGAGTTCGAGCAATTATCTCTCCGGGAGACCAGTCCAGTTTAGTATGTGTTAAGAATGATAACAATGGGCTATCTCTACCAGTCTGACATCCGGATCTTCTGCAAAAATTTCCTAAACAGTGGCTAATATTTTTTAGAAATATGAATTTCAAGCAGATTTTATTTTAAATAACTAAATAAATAGGACATACACTATCAAAAAACAACTGATTTATATTATAAATATATTAGTCCATTAGGATCATAAAGGATGGAAGTACAAATAATAATACTTTTAGAAAAACTTCTCCCCTTTTCTCCTTTTATTCAACTGCACGAAATGAAAATGTTTGTTACCCGCCAGTTTTTGCAACCATGACGATTTCAGATTGAATGTAGCCCGTTGGAGAAGAAGATTTTTGTCGCTCTTCAGTTTCAAAATATCGTAACATCTCCTCCTTATCAATATCCGGATATAAATACCTAGGGTGACTATTATTAAAACATGCATTTGTGAAAGATAAGTTTCACAAACATTCTGATCAAACGCTTGTAATGGTCAAATAGTGGTGGTATCTAAAGCTAGCAATATAAGTCTATTTCGGAAAGCGATCCTAGTGATTTAATATTGACAGTAATAAAGTACAAAAGACTAGTGAATTTCTGCAGTGGGAAAATCCGCATTGTTTATCAAAACAATTACTTGATATCTTTCAGCTGTGGGCATGATGCAATACGCTGAGCCAGGGAAAACTGATCGAGATCTTTTATGGAGAATGGTGAAAGATGAAAAGGCACTGTAAGAGACGAAAATAATTTGAAGAGATATTTAATATTTATAAAGAATAACTTCGCAAGAAAAACAGATGCAATTAAAAAAGATAAAGCGTAATTTCCCTCAGGTATTAATTAATATTTATGATGACAAACAATAAAATCACCTTTACCATCCTCATCGTTGCAAACAAAACCAATGCTAACAGCACCAGTTTGAGTATCACTGAAACGCAAAAGAAATGTAGGATGAGGAGCTCTGACCATTTCAGATGACGCATCTTGTTTACTTATAAAACCAATTAACCACCCTGTAAGATGACAAAAAAAAACTTTCAAACCGAAAATAATGAAAAGATATCCAAAACAAAAAAGAACTGAGAACAAACCTTCATCCCAAAACTTCAAAAGTTTATGTTTGATAAGTTGCATAACAGCGAAAAACCACTCCCAAAATGAGAAACTGACATCATCTCGCAAATTTTGCTAAATATAACATGTAACAATCTTCATAGTGAAACTTACTTCATGACAAAATTTAATTGCGATATCTCATCAGAGGATAAAATAGCTAACTATTTTACGACTGAAGATACCGAAATCATGCTTACCTTCGCAAACCTCTGCAGGGTGATTAATTTTCTTTCATCATCAGGAGAAACCTTTAATTTCTCAGCCATGTAAGAAAGATCCGATTCGCTGATTGCTCGAAATGCACCAGTAAAGATAGCAAATTTATGACGAAGGACCTGAGCGAGCTCTTTCCACGAGACAGGACCTATTTCTGAGGACAAAGTTGTACGATTCTGAAATTCAAATGCCTATAAATGACTAGAAGTGTTCCAGTTATAAAAAATACTGATGACAAAAACCGGTGATATTACGAACCACATCAGAAAAAGCTCTTTGCCAAAGTATGGCTCCTTGCGCATCACAATCTTGACTTCCATGAACTGTAACCATAATTGGTAATGACAATGTCCAAACATCGAACTTCCCAAGATTGCCAAGTTGAAATGGGGTTATATGAAAGAGTAATGCATACTTCTGGTCTGTAGCTGTCTGTGAATTCACCAATATCTTGCAGTCTCCTTGTCCTCCTTTTGGAGGCGGTTTTCGATGCGCAATACGCGTCAGCTTCTACAAAGCCAATTATAGCATCAAGAAGATGAACATAACTACAAGAAACAATATTTCATCAAGACTATATTCTATTTCACGAAAAAATTTTTTTTTGTATGAACGAATTTGTTAGCATCTACTCTGTACTAACAATCAAAAAAAATAAAAAAATAAAAAATAAACAGAATATGTGTTTTTGAATATCACAAAAATTAAACTGACTGAATTGCTAAATTTTGCAGACATGTGTCCTTTATCGTCTGTAGTTATTTTCTCGAAATCGTTACTTATGAAACCAACGGTTTTACTGAAAACATAAAGTACTGTCCTTCGAAAATTATTGAAATTGAATAACAAACCCATCTGGATCACTTTCCACTCATGATTAACTTACACGTCTTTCTCGGACAGCTGTGCAGTGCTAAGTAGCCGAGCTTCTTCTTCAGCAATGATCCGAACAGTAACATTAGTATTGACAAGATGCTGTTTGATCCCCAATTTGTCGCCAATAAGAAGTCTCACCTCCGCAAGAAATTTATGCTGCGTTTTCAAGACTGGTTCAGGTTGGACAGCAACAACAAAACTTTGCGAAACCAACATACACAGCAACTTCGTTAGGTTATCCAGTATCGAATTCAAATTTGCAATATGCGTCTGTGCCACATGACTACTCATTTGTGGACCTGTAAAAAAATTGCATTTCAAGATGATCATAACACATAACTTTTTGTCACGAAACATTTACCATGTATTTACGATATTCCATACCCGCGAGAATACAGACATTCTTCACTCCAAAAAACAAAAGAAAAAAAACAGTATTATCTGACAAAAAAGTGATTTGATACGGGTAAAAAAAAGAAGAAAGCAAGCGAAATTTTCATTTCAGACTGAGATCAATTTTCTTCTAAAAAAAACGTGAAAACGCCGACCTCGACGAAGCAAATCCATCTGCCAACACGCGTATGTTCTAAGTTGCCAGTTCTGTTCCGCTAACATTTCAAACCTTTACAAGATAAACATTTACAACACAAGACAGATACATTGAAACTTAATAACATGGAAATTCTAACAATATAGAAATAGAACATACTGGGTAATTTCGCTCTTATTGACAGCAAATGCCGTATAAGCAGCAAGTACCACTACTATTAAGTACCGACCAGTAGTTTGAGATTTCATACTTCTGGTTTTAGCAAGCAGTGAATTATATTTAAAAACATTGAAATAACAAAAACGGAACTCCGTATCACCGAAAAAAATTTAAGTTACATCTACAGAATCAGAACTTTGAGACCAGCAAGCAAAAGAAAGAAATACTTACTCTGTCTGTATTTCGTCAATCATATGATCACGTTTCTCGAACGGTACACCAACTTGCTGAAGTTTTTGTCTATTTTTCCAGTCATATAGGTAATCACTAATCAACTGATTTTGCAACAATGCGACATTATGCACTCCATCATTTAGCTTCTGTGCCAGTTTACATCTTTTTTCCATTAGTATATTGTACAACTGACTAGCCTGCTTTTGCATATCACTCACTGATGCCCGGGCCTTTGATAATTTGTCATCCCTACAAACAATTCGATCAATTTATCTCTTATGACAAAGGCAAATTTTAAGGCACAACTAAATGTTGCAAAAATTTGAGGCAGAATGGTGAAACCACGTTCGTGTAAAACTCACATACGGTAAGTTTCAAAAGAAAGAAAGTTACAGTATGGAATGCTATGAAATAATTTTTCTACTTCAGCTATCTGTTTGTTTACATGGCGGCGTTATCATTCACGAAATTTGTTCTTAATATATACTAAACAGAAATATGATTTGTGTATTCAATAACATACATAGGAATGCGATAAGCATAATATGTTTGGTACGAATAACATTATATGTTATAAAAAATCTTGAAATGAAAATAATATCAATACTCGTGCTTACCGTAGATCACGTTCAAGTTGACTCACAGCAAGTTGCATTCGATGCAATTCCGATAGATCATTCACGAATCGGCCCTGCATATCCTTGTTCTCTTCCCAAAGCGTATGACATTCCTTTGTCAAATCAAGCAACGCTGTTTTAATTTCACCGTAACACAACATTTAGATTTAATTAACTGAAATATTGTCTGATAAATTTGCAGAATTCAAATAGAAAAAATCCCCTAACTAAAATTAAAATCATTAAAAAATTTTCAAATAAAATAAAATCAAAAAATAAAATTATCAATCACTACAGGCCTTGCTTAAATTGCTCAGCAATTAATCACTAACATGACCATTACCTATCTGTCTAAATCGGTCATATTAATGACAAAGCTTTTTAAACATTTGCGACGAGTATTGCATAATGACATTTGCCAGGGCCGTGTTTCCTGTAAATGTATGGGTTTTGTGTTTAGTAGGATGCGAGCGACATGTGAAGTTGTAGGTATAGCAACTTGTTGTAAGCGTCTATGATTAATATCTCTCTGGGTTAGGTATGGATACTGGGAGGCATACTATGGTGTGCATTATTTGCAACTAATATAGGTTTCAGTATTTCCCGTATAACATATTGTGCTGGAAATTGCGCTTTGGCGGAAAGTTTTTTATTAATTATCATTGATAGTTAATTTTAAACATTAAGGATTTGGAAAATTATTTTTGTTAACACATACATATGTATTGCCTAAATGATCAGATAGGCATTCTAAATACTGAAAATCATATTGCTGTGAAATACCTTTAAAATAAATCATGATAGCTCCTGGATTGCACATAAGTTATGGTATATCTGGGACGCTGTATTTCTGCATCCATTTGTTTTCCAAATTTTATTATTGTTGTTGATAAATGTTATAGATTGTGCAAAGAATTAAGCAACAATGGCAGAACAAATGCAATTGAAAGGAACTTTAAAAGGTCACAATGGATGGGTGACACAAATAGCGACCAATGCTCGTTATCCGAATATGATTATTTCGTCATCACGAGGTAGAAATTAATTTTGAAGGAATTTAAGATTGTAAATATGGTCGCACAATAAACAACAGGCATTGTGTGATGAATCCTTTATCTGGAAATATTTTTAACCGCTTTCATTTTATCAACCTTTTAACGACCTTCATTGAAATTTGAAATTTGATTAGTTATAACATATAAATTCTTTCGGTTTTTCCGACAGCAAATGGATGAATTTAGTAGAGCCACGATTACATGTATTTTGGGGAACTTCAAGCTGGTTTTAAATTCAGCATGTTGACTGTTCCTTTATGATGAAAGTTTATGTTTAATTCATTGTTTTTGAAAGATTTATAATTTGGCTCTTCTCAAGCTTGAATGTCGGACTATCCGAGATATCCATGTTTCTGGTTTTTAGGGTGTTTGAGTTATGCATTTCGTTTGTTTTGATCACATCAACAGATTTATGGGTTTTTATTATTGCCTAATCGTTAAGTGTTAATTTCTATAACCGAAGATGTGGTGAAAATTATTTAATTAGTGGACTGGTTGGATGGTAGAAAGTGATACGTACAATTTTTCAGATAAAACAATAATTGTGTGGAAGTTGGATACGGATGATTTGTCAGGAAGTTACGGGACGCAATTAGGTGGAAAAGCTGAAAGAGCATTGAAGGGTCATGGTCACTTTGTTTCCGATGTTGTAATGTCTTCTGATGGACAGTTCGCTCTTTCTGGTTCATGGGACAAAACGCTGCGACTGTGGGATCTCACTACGTAAGTCAAAATATTGCTATTTGAAAAAGTGTTATGCACGTTACCAACACTTGAAATGGTGCATATATGAAAAGATAGAGAGAGTTGAGAATAAACTTTCGCATCGCTCATTTTATGCTGCGACGGTTGATTGAAATGCTCTGTTGTATCTCAAGAAAGACTATATATGATCGATGTTGTGCATATAGATTCCGACTATATTATACGCCTATTTCAAGTAAAATTCTTTGACATCCAATTTTCAGAGGTGTAACATCAAGGCAATTTGTTTCACATACGAAGGATGTGTTATCTGTCGCATTCTCTGCTGATAATCGGCAAATTGTGTCGGGATCACGGGATAAGACGATTAAATTGTGGAATACTTTAGCTCAGTGCAAGTATACAGTTAACGTGCGTGTTTTAAATGTTGAAGTTTAGAAGAAGATTATAAAAGCTCAAAATTTGAGATTATGCCGTATTTTCTTTTCTTTTTTGCAATTCATTTTGTGCAATCTGACAAATGGTAGGGATATTTTAATCTATTGCAGTGTGTTCTTATCGCAGTTATTGTTACACTTTCAGGAAGACTGTCACACAGATTGGGTTTCGAATGTACGTTTCTCACCTTCGAGTTCAAACCCTGTAATTGTTTCAGCGGGATGGGACAAAATTGTTAAGGTGTGGAATCTTGCTAACTGTAAACTGAAAACGAATCATATCGGGCATACCGGATATATCAACACCGTTACTGTGTCGCCGGATGGTTCACTTTGTGCTTCAGGCGGAAAGGTGAGATAGCATCGAGATTTTATGCATGAAAAGCTGATTAGCAACTATTTGGTTTTTCTGTACTGACATGAGTTCATGCGCGACGAATTTTAATCTTCATCATCTTGCGGATATATTTGATGGCTTTATATTACGCAGTATTTTTCCAGGACGGTAACGCTATGTTGTGGGATTTAAATGAGGGAAAGCACTTGTATACTTTGGGCGGCAACGATGTTATTAATGCATTGGCATTCTCACCCAATCGATATTGGCTTTGCGCTGCAGTTGGACCTGTGGTTAAAATTTGGGATTTGGAAGACAAGAAACCTGTAGACGAGTTGAAGCTTGATGTTATGGGTGGTGCCAAATCTGCACCCCCACAATGTATTTCGTTGGCGTGGTCGGCTGACGGTCAAACACTTTATGCTGGATATACTGATAATGTAATTCGTGTATGGCAGGTTTCTGTTGCTCAGATTCGGTCATAATTTATATAATTGTTATGTACGGTTAAAACTTGTTTGTTATTTGTTTTTGCAAGAGTTATATGCAAGATCTTTGATATTAAATGATTAAAAATACTTATATATCTGCAATTACGTTTTTGCAAGCGTTCATTTTTTCAATGCATCTTCGTCTACATGTCATTTTTGCGGAAAGTCATGAAGGACGGTTGTCAGTTTCAAGACTCATAAAGAAGTTTCATTAACAGTATTATACTGTATTTCACGATTCAGTTAAACTTCGATACGTGCATTGCTGGATAGCATTTAAATGTTTTTTTCTGTTTCTGCAACAGTGAGAGTGCCATGAGCGAAAGATCTGGCTAGACTAAAGCGTAATAAAGAATGTGGACTATATGGTTTAGAAGCAGGATTTAGCAAAATATGGTCGGACAAGTTTGGAAATTTATCCGGTAGTTCAGTTCCGTTGATGCTTAACTTCTGTTTTGATGGAACTAGCTCGTATGTAACGGATCCATTCGGAGGCATGGATATAATTTGGGTGTTACTAATTCATTAGAGATTTAGGTTGTAAATATTTATTTGGAGGCAATCGATATGTCTGAAATGATTTTCCTAACTGAACTAAGGATTTGTAGTGTTTGACATGGAGCATGACTGGATGTGTTGTGTAGATCGATTGTTGAAGGCATGGACAGGATATCAGTTGGCGGTGCGAATGCTTTCGGGCGGGCCGGAAACAAATGAAAAGGCTGAATGGTTCACCAAGGTAGGCGTTTATTCGCACTCCTGTTGTTCAGCATAATGCTTTTAATTTGATATAACTATTCGTATTTTTCCGAAAAACTCTTCAAGTAATAGATAACAGTAAAAGGGAATTTCACGCAGTTCTTTATTGCTTCTTGTTTCAGTACTGCATACATCCTGTTTAAACCTAAATAGAAAGAAGGCTGCGAGTCTGAATATTTCAGGTTTTGGCCGAGCATGTATTCAACTCACAAAATCTGCAAGTTCATAACTTAAGCGAATGGATAAGTGACATTTTGGATGCCGAATTCAATCTTATTCTGGAGGTTCGTTATTCTGCTTTGAAGTATTTTGAGGGATACTTTCTGAAATCATGGAAAATAAGTTGGGAGTTTCATGAAATTTCTGCGGTATTTGTTATCAACAGTAGTAAAAACATAAAGTGATATCTTTTAAATGTTTTCAGGATAACAGTATCGAATGGTTTGCTTCATCTTTACTAAAATGTAGTTTCTGGTTGAGAAAATATCAAAAAACAGAGCTTGAGAATTTTCTATCCAAGTTACCATCCGAAAGTGCTGTACAAGCTGCTGCAACAGAAAGTCAAGTGATACTGGATTCCGATGAAGCAAATAGTGACTGTGAGGAACTTGAACATGAAGCTCAAGGCGACCAAACTAAGAAACTGTCGAAGAGACGCATGGAAACTGATGAAGATGGCTGGACTACTGTTATTCGAAGATAAATAACATTGTGGCTCTCATTTATCCAATATAAAAGCTTCGGGAATGCTCAAACTTTTAACATTTGCGTGTTTTTACTATTCTATTTATAATAAATAGTCTATGGACACTGCGGAATACAATTTGAGAAATGCCGACATGCAGAGCATCACATGTAAATCCACATCCGACATGTAAATCTAAACATTCCTTGAAAGTAGGTAATGGAATTTCTCACTCTTCTGCTCTTTTGCACCTATAAAAGCCGGGTCGCTCAATAAACAAAATAAGTGCAACAAAGCGCATTCCGTTGTATATACTTAATTCCGCAAATATGTACAACAAATGGCATATAAACTGAGGCAGTGCATAAATTCAAATAACCCGTGAGTAAATGAACAAAAGCCAAACCAAGACGTCACTGGAACCCGCTTTTAGCCGAATCGTATCGATCCTGAAATTTACGAATTTACTGAAAATTGAAAACGCTTCTGAAATGATTTTAAATAATAGGTCCATCTTTTTTTTCCATAAAGTTATTTTAAATCCCTTAATACCATAAAAGCACATGAAACCAGTAGAAAGATGATTTCTTCAATTTCCGATTCTATTTTAAGAATATTCATTTTTGACCAAGAAGGACGATAAGAGAGTAGCTTTTCGGACTTCGATATGGATAAAAGCATTAAATTTCCTGTTCGAGTATGATGCAGTAAAAAATCAGGAAAAAGCATGAATTCAATTCAATTCTTGGTTTATTTCCGGCAAGAATTTAGATGTTGTGCATAAAGATGTAGGATTGTGAAAGCTCTGCACATTGTATAACATCTTGACTGAGTCAAAGAATAGAAAACAAAGTTAAATAAAAAACTCTTTTGACTGAATTGAATGCTACTGAATCCATAAAGTTATTTTAAACAAATCCCATTTGAAATTTGTTAAGAATGCATTCAGTATAACCATCTCCTACTCACTTTTTAAAAGAGATCATTCGATCACTTATTTTATTTAGTGCTGTTGGTATTCAACCCCACCCCTTTACTAACAAATGACTGCAAGTTCTAATTATCCCTCATCAATTTCTTATAAGTTAAACAAAAATAACGTACCGAGATTTTGACCATGTTAAAAATAAATGCACCACTGATAGTGAGAGGAAGAAAAAGTATGCCAAACTGAGTAGAGGTAAATATTATATAACAACAGCTCTGTAGACCAATTCATAATCCTCCTTAGAAAAAAAAGCAATTCTTGAATGAAAAAACTTAAAGATGTAAGTCGGATTATGCGTATTACAGCAAGCTATACACATTATTTAAAACAGAAATAAAATTTACCGCTACTGTTTATACGAGGCGCATATAAACTTGTCACAGAACTACTCTCAGCATTTAGATCCACTGGTTGTACATCCGAATTTGTGGTTACAGTTGAATGATGCTGAGAAACTGAAGGAAAACGACGAACTGGCAATGGAGTGTTCCGCAAGCGGACACCTTTTGATGACAGTAAAGGAGACTGAAGCGGGCTAACAGGCATCAAATTTCCACTGTTACCTTGCTTCAAACGCGAGTTTTGAGCCAAGGAAAGCATTTTTTGTACTGCATGTGGTGACTCTACACCTGCAGAGAAATAAACAGCTGAGTCAATTCAAAATATTAGAAGAAACTAGAAAACTGTTTTAAATTGAAAATTACCAAATTTTGGAGCCGATATCTTGTGCTGATCAGAAGTACTTGACTGACTAGATAAACTCGAAGGTGAAGGCGATGGAGCTCTACGCCGTATTACGCTTGTGCTACCATATGATGGCTCGCATTCGTATGAAAGCTGATCCAAATCAGCCTCGCACTCAACGACATTCAAATTTGACAGATAGGACTTAACTTTTCGAACCATTAAAGCTTGTTCATATAACTTGCGCCTCGGTTGTGCTGCAGTTTTTACTGAAAATTTGGAGAAGTTTTCATAAGTATCATTTAAAAAAAGAAATTTTCTTCCAAGTTCTACGTACTTCTCTTATCTTTCGTGTTTTTTTAAAAAAAAAAACTGCATGAAACTAAGAAATTCCAACGAAATTTCTCATGAAAATTTCCAGAAAAACATCAAAAACTGTGAATAAACTAACTTGCATTTGGTCCCATTTTTCTCATAGTAGCGACTGTTCCGGCACCTCCATCAAAACTATTCATGTTAACTAGCGCATCGCTAACATCATTCCCACCACTCTTCAAATTTAATCACAGTTACTTCACTTTGAGTAAAATAATTGTTTGTACACGAATTTTGCTCTCCGAGGTCTATGTAGTGTATATTGGCATCATAATATTACTCAAGAGATTAATATTACACAAGGGTTAATTTTACTCGACAGTCGAGTTTGATGTTAGAGTAGCGCTACAACCGATAATGAATGCATCCACCTGTCAGCCCTGACTATAAAAACTTTACAACGACTTTTTAATTTATAATCAAACAATCTATCAAAAAAGAAACCATACTTGCTGAGCCATAACACCAATTTCATAGGGAGAACTGCATAGTTTGGTAACCGAACGAATAGCCTTCGCGATCATTCTTAATTTTTCGAAATTGATTAACTTTTCACAATATGTCGGATTACCCTCATGCGAAAATGTCAGGTCTTTTTTGAGCACTGGGTATATGGGAACAACAGGTGGTTCCTGTGAAACAATGGCAAGATGCTGACGATACTTCGACATATTTCTTGATGGATCTACCAAATGCTGCACATCCTCGAACATTTTTATATACTTACTGAAACAGCAAAATTTTAAAACATTTCAACAAAAAATATGCATTTAACAAACCTTGGAACGCGTTCCCAAGTGTGATGCAGTCTTCGGACAGCAGGTTTTTCCAAGCCGCTCATAATTGCAAACATCGAGTTGAAATTTCTGAAGTCCCGGCAATATCGAGCTATTTTAATAAATTTTTTTATCAGCTTCATTCTTTTTTGTAAACCTTTTTCGCGACATATTTCGGTTGCAACCCACCACATTTCCTGAAATGCTATTTATAATTCAGAACAAAACCTGAGGAGAAAATTACCAAAATAAAAGGATTTCTTCTAGCGTGTTTATACAACCACGTAAATGTGAAAAACTCAAAATAAGACAGAACGGTAACAGTAAAATTCAAACAGTAATATTTATGATACAATAGTACTCCTCCACACTTTTTTCAGCAAATAAACTGGCAACAGATACGTATTTTACAACAGCAACATGCTTAAAAGCCACATACTTTATTGAACAAAGATTCAAAATCAGCCAACTTTGGCCAACCATATTTCGATTCCAAATTGAATAAATTATCTACATATTCTGTGGGTTCGATGGCCGAAAATACATCGAAATCCTGAAGTATTATAAAAATAAAACATTCCTTTGATAATCCATTCGGTAAACAGGTAAATATTAGTAATCACGAGCTCGCATGATGAGAAAAATAATACAACAAAAATTTTTGTAGCATAAGCAAATTTCTTTTTTTTCACAAATAAACCTGTAAAGTAAGCTGGGCAGCAAGTATTTGCGCATTCAACTGAAGTAAATGAGTCTCTGCTTCTTTCAGGACTTCGGGAGCTAATTCATCAGGTACTAATGGTTCTGACCTAAAATTTCACTTTCTTGCCATTAATTTATATTTCACAGCACACTAAGAATTCTAATCAAGTTAAAATCTCGTTTGATTAAGTAGTGGAACTCCTTTCCAGTCGAACTAAATAAGAAAACCAAACTTCCTACTACCTTACGATGATCGTTATACCCTGCATAAGTGTAAGCAATTTCAAAAATTCGAACTACAGCACTGTTATTGGCAAGCGAAAAGATAATCATGTCAGCTTGAAACTCCCACAATAAGAAAGATTCACCGACTGTTGTTTTTTAAATAATAACGACTATTGAGTTGAATCCGCTCAGCAAGATTGTTCATTTGATCTGGAAGTCGCTTCTGCTTGATCACGCCATCCAACGTCACTGTTGTCTCACACAGTGCCCATTCCAAACTTCCACTATCAGAACTCATACCAAATTCCTGCAAAAAAAAGGAAGACAAAATTAAGCTGACTAGTATTAGGGAAACAAAATTTAAAATGGAAAAAAACCTGCAGCGCTAGCTGAACTACATTTTGAGCAGTTGTTTCTTTGTAAACGGTGAGATATTTGAATGACTGGTCAGCTCGATAAACTTTCAAAACATGTTCCGGACACGGACTACTAGCGGGTTGATAATACTGCGCAATATTCATCGCTGAGATTCGTGATGCGCTTACAGAATGACCAGCAATGTCAGGATTTGAACGACTTGCACGAAGAGAATTTGATCGCGTCGGATTTAGCTGAAAATATTTCAAACAGAATAGATTTTCACAAAAATGTGTTTCGTAAAAAATCTAACAATTCATGCAGGGTAAACAATGATCAGGCAATACAAGAAATTTTACGTCTTATGGGAATAAAATGTACTGAAATCCAGTGCTATGTTGATACAATTTACTGGAAGTTTAATAAACAAAAGCTGTAAAAAATATAGTGTGTTTTTCTGTATAGAGCGATTGTATGAAAGTTTAATGCCATCATCGGCAAGGATATAATAATCCATAATGAAGTTAGTGGAATCGAAACAAAGATATGTTGGACAAATAATGGTTGTCAAAAATTCACAATTTAAAATCCAAATTTCGTTCTATTCAAGTATGCTGAAATACTGTGTACCACTACATCTTTTAAAAATATACTGTTTTTAATTCTGCAACAGATCCATCTGGTAATGTACTCGGTAAGCCCTTTAGCATTGTCAGCAACTTATCCATCATTGAAGTCTTGTTTCCAACGTTATTCGCCATACCACTTGGAGGCAAGCATGAGAAACTGGAAGCACCTGATCGCGGATTCATTCCTATCATACATGACATAGATCCTCTCTGCCCACTTTCATTTTGCTGCAAGAACTGCCAACTGTGAATCTCTGCTTCATGAAATACTCACGTTACGCTTTTCTGATAGTTTTTCTTAAACAAGATCATCCTAAGTCATTCTTTGCAGCAGTTCTGGAAGATAAAATGCGAACACTTGCTCGCAGATTTTACTAAGTGCGAAATCCCACAAAAGAAATATAACCAAAAAATCTTCAAACTACCTTCAAAGCTGCTCTATGTTTTGTGTAGCGAATATCTAGCCTTTTCCGGCACGCATTACATTGGTCTTCAACATCAACTGCACGTTCTGACCGAGCAATCATCTCCTTGAAACCCAGAAGATTTGACTTGACTGTCATTGACAAATGAGTGTTGCTACGCAAGACTTCTAATGCTCGGGTCAGACTAATTTTCTTGAAGCTTTGACCATTTACTTCGATGATCTTAAAAATAAATACATGAATTAGTTGTACTATTTCTCAGAAAAATTCAATTTTTCCAATACATTTTAATATCCATTCAGTTAAAACAAAACCAGCTAGTTTTCTGTTTGGTTTAACCGTTTACTTCTGACTTTATATGTTTTCAATTATTTTATTCGTATGAGCAGCAAGTAAACCTGGTCGCCGCGTTTGAGACCGATTTTCTCTGCACGACTACCACGCTGAACATCAGAAATGAATATTCCAGATGAACCATTTTCTTTGCCACCAAGAATTGAAAGTGAAAGAGCCTGCTCTCTAGTCGAGCGAGAATATATGATGTTCCTTGTTCGAGATTTCACACTGCACGCAATATTCAGTAATGACTGTAAAAAACCTGACTTTTCGAAAAATATATCCGAAAAGGCAAAAAATCTCTATACATTAAAAAAAAATTTTTTATACAATTTTTTATACAGCAGTTGCATATAATTAGTGGTGAAGTGTACCTAATCAAAAGCATTCAATTTGTCTACGGTTTGAATGTTACCTGCTGACTGTGCATTTGATCTCGTTCGAGTGCTTGCTCAAAGCGGTCAAGCAGCTGTATCATTTCCCCATTGCATTCAAAGTCATTGAAGTGATTGTTGACCCACAGTAGCACAATTCGTGCAATCTAACAAGCAGGTAAAAATTACTGTTAAAAATTTAGCAATTACAAAGAGCTATGCCGCTATTTAGTACAATGTGTTTAACAATAGTAGTTTACCGCAAATTGGTTGTGAAGCAGTCAAGCACTGGTATCTTAAAAAAGCCTATGATGCAGACTATCGACAAATCCCATTTAATCTATCCAGTAGTTAGTCTAAAAATTTACAGAAACTACCATTGCTAAACTTGAAAAAATTGATTTTTCAATCTTTCTCAAGCTTCGAGCGCATTTATGTTAAAACATTTCAGCATTACTCGATTATTTTTACGTCTATAAAGACACTTTGCATGAAATTCCAGACTGATTCTACAGTAAGCAAAGCGTTCACAAAAATTTGTGGGAAAAAAAAAAAAACAAAAAATAATCCGAAAACAAGAAACCTTGTCTCTTAAGTTCGACTCTGCGAACCAGTGCATCAGCTTTTCAAAAATCATGGTTGGATCACTAATGAATACGCGATACATAAGAAGAAAATCCTCAATATAATGCGCATCCACGGCCGTGTCTCTTTCTTCAACCAAATGTTCGATCAGCTTATCTCGATTGGCTTTGATCAATACCTGACCCATTTGATTACCAACTGATCTAGACATTCAAACAGTTATTAAATATGTACAAAAATTACCCAGAAGGTTTTCCGAATGTACCGTAGGAAATGAACAGACGTGGAAGAATCTCACCTTCGTTCTATTTCTGAGACGATTTCACCAGTGATTCCATCAGAATGTTGTTCAATATGTTCACTTATAGTACTCATAATGTTGCAGTAATCTCGATGCTCAACCAGCACGAATTCACAGTCATCAACTATTGTTCGCATTACTCCTACATGATACTGAAAAATTTTATAACTAACTTAGATTTTGCGGATTTTCAGCAAAAATCAATAGGCATTGGCTTGTCCAAATTGCACGAAACAAGCCGCTCATGGGATCCATTCTCCACGAGACATAACTTATGCCGACGTTTGGAAAAATCAAGTTAACTTAATTTTTCACGGGAAACATTTTTAGACCAGAAGAAATTATAAATGCTAAGTTACAAGACGGAAAACGTACCTGAGGAGCTAGATCAGGTTGCACACCAAATGAGTCGCCAAGTTTATATTCTATCCTCTCGCCATCCGGTAAAACAACTTCTACCTGGCCGTTTACAATGATTGACCATGCATCAATCCTTTCGTTATGTTGCATAACAACTGTATTTGCCTCCGATACAACAGCGAATACCATTTTTAAGCAAAGTTGGCGTTTTATACTTAACGGGAGTGTTGCTAAAGCAGACATATGCTGCATGAAATCCTGAAATAAATTCTCGATGAACGATTGCTCGGAAACCATAAAGTTTTAAATGACGAGCTTCATTCTGCATTCTGATAAATGGTTCTAACGTCCTATAAAGTGAAACCTGAAAATCAGTTTAACTTATATGCATTCTGCGCTCTTTGAGATTCTTGGCTAATTATCATTTTTCTATGTCGTCTATGCTATGATTTTATAGGATTTCCACCATCTAAATTAGCTTTCAAAAACAGATAATACTAACAAATTTCTATAGGCAGATATTAAAAAAATTTTACCAGTAGTGTGCATATATCGTCAGCTGTTCTTTCAAAAGGTTCCTTTTCAAGGCACTCACGAACGCTATCTTTTAATTCATGAAAACTATCATATGATGGACAAGATTCGTCGTCTTCTTCGCTGTCTACTGGTGCTTCTGGAAGTCCTAAAAGAACAAAACAAAATATAGCAATTCAAACTGATAGATCCGGGAATTTGAAAAAGTTTGTATCAAATTCACTATATGATAATATCACGGGACAGACTATCCACTTATGTTCAGGTAATCCAATATACACAAAGTACCGTGTAAATCATCTTCGTTCGCGCTTGATGAAGCCGTACTTGATAAATGTGTATAAAGTTCACCACTATTTGGACTTGACACTGAATTACATTTGCGTGTTTTGTGCTTCACCCTGAGGCAGGTATCCGCATCCGGACTTAGACCGTTAAAACATACCTAAAGCATTAATACAAAGTTGAAAGTTTCTGAGACTCATATGTGCTTGATAAGTAGCCGTGCTTTTTGCCGTATGCTTACCTGGCTTTTGTACGTCGAGGCATAACCAGAACCAGTTGCATTACTGTGACATTTATCGTCTCTCTCTCGACGAAAAGACCTGTGTTTTTTCCGTTCACACCTTGAGACTGGTGATTCAGTAGCACTGAGAGATGATGCCTTTCCAGTCTTGTAAAGACGAGATGGTGGAAGTGATAAATTGGAAATAGCAGGATCGGCATTTGTACGAACTGAAACTGTGACCGCGCCAGATGGTGATGCAGTGGGTGCAGCGTTCGATGCGCATAATGAATTGTGTAAACGACCACTATTCCCCATAGAACTCATATGTCCCTTGTTCACCTTTATATGCTTTACATCTGGATAATCAATCTGTAAAAAAAAAAGGTTAACCGGAATTACACTTACGAAACAGTTACAAATGAAATATGATTAACAAATAAAAAGTAAGCCGCTTGCCATCCCATTATAAGTAATCGATCCGTTAAAGTTTTATATCTAATACAAACTAACCACAATCATTTCTGCTGGCTGTAAGACAATGCAGTCATTTTTGCGTCGATAATCCAATCCATTCCGTTTGCCAAACCTGTAGCTTGCACATGAATCAGTGAGGTACAGACGTTTGAGAAAAATGGTGAATTATGAAAACAATAAGCATCTCGAAACTCGCTCAAGAGCGAGAGAATTATTAAAATTCCATTAAATTATTAGAATTCCATTAACCACAATAATGCAGCATTTTTTCAAACAAAGTTAAAATGTTAACAACATGATCATTCCTTTTTGTTTATCTCAAGAAAAAGGATTCTAGACATGCTAGAACGATTAGTGGGCTTTAAATCAACATTCCTTCCATATTTCTTTTCCTATTCAATGAAATTAAAAATTACATACCAGCCGCAGGGTAAGTAGATTTGTTCATCTATGAAAACACATCCGGAAAGTAGTATATACCAACATGTGGCAACTTGACCCTGTCTAAAATTAACGTTGTATATAAAAAGTCAAGACATAGACACACATTACAAAACTCACATAAAATTTGCCAAAAAAAAAAAAAATTATCAATTTTTAACTTTGGTTTTGAGCAAAAAAAAAAAAAAAAAAAAAAAAAAGCATAACTAAGCTGTGTTGCTTACCGGAAAAGAATAAAGTTAGCCGGATGTTTTTCGAAACGTGCAGTACAACAGATTGCTCGAAGTGGAGCATCATTTAAATTATGAAAAACATCTAATCGTCGTAAACTTGAATAGATAATTTTCAAATCCTAAAAGAAAGTCAACAATATTATCCAATAAAAATGTGTATAATATAACATTTATACATAAGCTAAAAATTTAAATATAATGAATGATTCGAAAACATTTTTGTGCTAATATCAAATGATTTCAATGGCTAATAATTGCTAATTATTTCAAAGCTTTCTATCTTTCAATCAGTAAGTGATAGTTGAAATATTTAAATATTTTTGATTGATAATTTGAAATTTGTTTCAAAAAAAGAGGAAACCTCATCTGTCCGTGCGGGTGGCTCCTTGGCGATAGCGCCAATGAATGCTTCCTTATGATGCTCCATTCAGCTCCCATTCAACATACGACGTTTAAGGTTACATCAACAAGCTATCGTAATCAAATTTTCCATGCTGGACCCAATCTGTAGTAATTTGTGGTAATACCATCAAATTTCTCGCGATAAATATCAAAATGCAACGAAGTGTTCTCAGAGAAATGTGGTGCAAGTATTTCTCGGGAATTATGATTTATGAATCGGAAGATGGAATATGATCATGATCAATTTGTTGCTATTGTTCGTGTACAACTTTTAGTCTTTTTGCCATTCTGTAAGATTCAGAAGTGAAAACTTTGCCCTTGATATCAGAAATAATTTCTTGATCAATGTTCATAGGATTTAAAACTAAAATTTATTATTCTCAATATATAACATTTCAAAGCCTTTATTTGCATAAATACTTAAAATCGTGATGGTATTAAGTAGTAACCACAAGGCAACCATAATAAGAAATTTATCTGGAATTATGAAAATCAGTCAAAAGCAAAGTTATAATAACAAGATAACATCGAGAACACTCTGTTACAACCATGCAAGATTAGTTGGCTAAAGTTTACTTCGAACTGAAACAAATTACTGTACAGATAATTTCAGGATCGGAAATTGTAAGAACAAGATGATTTACTCAAGTATTGCATCCACATTATGATCGGAATCTTTGCGTTGAATGTGTATCATTTTATCAGCTGGTTGCTTGTTTTGCTTGTTTAATTTCAACAAGGCGCAACGGTGAATAGATAGGATCGTCTGGGAATGCATTTCAAAAAAAAAAACCAATTAACAGTTTGGTTAAAAAAGCCGATATCAATCACACCGATTAAAGCTGTCAAACAGATTGTAGATGATCGGTTTTTCTGTAGAATAATTGTTTTTCAATTTTAACAATAATCTTAGGAATGGCCAATAAATTTTCGAAAATGTTTTTGTAAGAGAATTGCAAGATATAGTTTGACCATTACTAAAACTTTATGAACGTTTGGTTGTTAATGCTATCTTCTGAATGAAACTTACTTCTGAGTGTAACGCTGGCTTTTTTTGTCTCAATCGTTGGTTTGATTTCCGATATATGTTGTAATAGTAAAGACTTATGTGCAGAATGTATGTTTTAAAAAAAAATCTGGAAATGACTCACTTATGTCTGCGAAAATTTTCTACAGATTTTACTAGATTAAAAGTGAGATTTGCGGAATTGATGTAGCCAAATATTCTTTCAACGATAGTTACTTAAAAAAAGGAAATGTCCTCTTTGAACTGATCATAAATGTGTTATCTTCTATTTTAAAAGCTTCAAAAATCATAACAGTTGCTTTCTGATGTGCAATATATTTACAGTTGCTTTTGGATGTACAGCATATTTCAATACATTCCATTTGACATTTCTTGGATGCATTACATTCAAACTATAATATTCACAAAATGAAGCACAAAAAAAACCATTTTCAAAAATAACCAAGGTGTGCTTTATTTCCACAAAGTAATTGTGGGAAAGAAAAATCCGCAAAAGAGAATGTTATCTTCAGTTGACTTGTATCCATGTATAGTAGATTGTGACCAGTCATCTCATGTTTACCAGTGTGACCAGAGTTCATACAAGCTACAGATAAAGTTCCATTTTCATTAACTACAAATCATTTATCTTGCAACTCAACATTACAGCCCATTCATGCATACTGTAAGAATATTCGTAGTATCGTTTCACCTCATCTTAACGGCAAATGTTCATCCACCTCCTGATAGTGGTTATGGGCAGGAAATTATACATGTTAGCGGGTTGATTGGTTCAACAATTTGAATAGTTTGGTCGAGAAGTTGTAATTTGCATTTAGTAACTCAAAATGTTGCAAAGTGATAATAATATTGAAACTATATTCTCATTTCAAGAAAGGCAGAGGTTAACTAATGTACCAAAGTGATTTAAGACTACTGTCCACCCACATACGCCCCACATATAAAAGAAATATTAAAACATTGTAAATGAGAAAAAATTCATGTACATCTGTTGTCAACGTATTCCATATGACTATCACACAAAGTTTATAAATAAGGAAATGCTACTAACCATTGTTTCTTTTATGTATTTTGCAGCAAATGTTGTTCCCTTTTGAAATTGCTTATTATGTACCGAATAAAAAGTTCTCGAAATTTTACAAGTTAATGAAGGAAATGAAATAATGGAAACACTCATGTACAGTAAGTGCAGCACAAAATTATTTTTACAAGCACCCAGCATTTCAATCATTAAATTCAAACAAGTCGGCACATTTAAATGAAATTCTGGATTACTTAAATGTAATATCTTTGAGGGAATATTTCGACTTTTTTTTTCAGATTTCTTTACTAGAACTTTCAGATTTCTAGTTTGTTTTAGCAGTTTGCAGATGAAATGCAGACTTTATTGGAAATCAAAGCTGCCACCTTTTCACAGGTTCGAACTAAGAGTACAGTGAGGTCGGAATCAAACCATCAATGATAAATTAATTATGGTGTTCGAGATAAGTTGGAGAAGTATTATTCGTAATATCTGGTCATGAAGGGACAGATAGACTTATTAACAGATATTAGTACATTTGTTTAAGGTTATTTAGAAAAAAATGAAAACCGAAATGAAAATAGGTGATTGTGCAGGCAGCGGTATGCATCCGATCATTTGATGCACTGGAATTCTGAGTGACATAAGTATCGGACTCCGAACAGGTTAATAACAGAAACACACGATATCAATTGTCGTTTACCAGATTGATGTGGTACAAACCGTCCAGTCATAGCTAGCTTTTCTTTTCAGTCTGCATGAAGCTTCCAAAATTATAGCCTCCAAAATATGGTTCAAAAACCCAGACATAAATAGAAATAGAAAATATGCCTCTAGAAGTACAGATAATGGAAAGATAACTCACCTGATATGATCTCTATACATTTAACGTCACGCAATATGAATTAAAACTTGGGCACTACATAAAATAAGAGCTAAAAAGGCTTTGAACTAATTTGAAACATGATTCGTTCCATTGTATGGCCTAATTGTTGTATAGAAGTTGATCAGGAACTCTCGGACATTTTTTCTGCTGAACATTCCATCGGAATAACACGCTGAGCAGAGAAAAACTGGTGGAAACTGCCGCTTCTCAAATTGCGGATCTTCCGTTGCTTTATCTCCGTGCAGTCGAGCATTAACAATGTTATGAGCACGCCACAAGTAGATCATCATATCAGAAGTACTTTGTACCTGTTGTGATAGTATTCCTTAACTTAAATTGACAAAATTTGAAGCTTAACGTAAAATCTTTTATTTTAAAATTTGGCGATCTGCAGTTAGCTTGGGACTGGCTCAAGGTACGAGATCGGAGATTTATAGTTCGAGATACGAGATACAGCCCATCCGGTATCTAATCTTATCTTTACTGAAATCACTGAAAGGTTTCTTGAACTAAGTTCTCTTTCCTTACCATGATTTTTTAATAATCTTTGTTGTTTTTCAAATTTTCTATTCCAAAAACTTCATAGAAATAAGCTGCGTAAACAAATCGAAATGTGGAAAAAAGATACCCGACGTTTAGTCATTGGATAAAGAGAGGTTGTCATGTGCAAAAAATGCCGTCGACAATCCAGGCAACCAAAGAAGTTAACTATCCAAGCACGTATGCTAAGCAGGAGGCTAATCGGTGATTGCACTCCTTGAATAAAAGCATTAATGGTGATTGCGTGAAATGTTGTCCATATGCCACACGTATAACCTCGATATCCTAATGTTGTCCCTTTACAATGCTCCCATGAAGCATTCGTTGGGAATGGATATCCATAAACTCGCTGAAAAATTTCAATTTTATCAATTCTTAATTTTTGAAATTTTTTCGTTGTCGTAAAAACTTTCAAAAAAATGTGATACTGCTAACAGTTTTCGGATGAATTATTACTTCAATATTCTGGAATTGATTTCGCCACACAGACGTTGAAATTATACGTTTTCCTTTGTTTGCTTCTAGAAAACGTCGGAGATGCAAAAAGACTGATTTCGCTCGTGTGCTTTGCTTCAAGACCTGAAAAAATAAAAAAATAAAACCAGGAAAATTAATTGAAACCGATTTATAATAAACTAACTGACATATAATATTTAGCAGCGTTGCTGCATAACGAACGGCTTGAGTGACGATGACCAGCGTTCGTTATCCCAAAATGTCTGCAGAAAGCAAACAGGAAGAAAACAATAGGAATTTGGGAAGAAAAGTTTTTGAGATGGAGAAGAAATGAACTTTAATATGAATTAAAAAAATGACCAAAGACTTTAAAATCTTTTTTTCTGAAATTAATTTTGAAAAGCTTGCATCACAGAACAAAAAGAGAGAGGAAAGACGGAGAAATTTCATGGAGAAAGATTTAAGATCGAATTTCATCGTTCTGATTCGAATTTCAGGCTTTTAAGAGGGTTTAATCTATCAACTTAATGTGTCGACTATTGTTTGCAAAATTAAAAGTCCTCAGCTAATTAATTTCACTTTGTGAACGTTAGATGTACTCAAGCTGATACAGAAAATGTGGGATCTGTAGGAGAAAAAAGCTAGCACTAAGAGATAGGATTAGCATAAATGACAAATATCACCTGTCATATCAATATCGGCTCTAGAAAATGAAACAATTTACCGCAAATGATTTCTGATTCGCTGTTTGTGATGTTATATTGGATGTATAAATTGGAAATTGCTGAAAAATATTTATATTTTGAAATAAATTTCCATTTTTTGCAAACTTATATTTTTGGAATATTTTGATGGAATAATAATATTACTTCAGCAAGAACACTGATGAAGTCCAGTAGTGCTGTGAAGTTCGTACCAGATATGTTGCTGTGTGTTTTAATTATTTCATCAAATATTGCCATTCGCATCGCTTTCAGCATATCCGATTCTGACACATAGTATAATTCACGACATCTTAAATTTTAACCATTAACAAGTTTTTTCACCAGATCACTTCAAAATAAAAACGGATTCATTTTTCCTGAAATTAATGGGTAGAGTATTTGGTCAAATTTATTTATCACAAAGAAAAAAAAACCAGGAAAAACTCTCAATAGCTCATGGCTTTTCGGAAAGAATTCAGTAAAGCGAAAAAAAAAATTTACAAGTGGTATTCAGCGGAGAAAAAAGTTACCACTTTACCAAATTGTAATAATAAAAATCAGTGTGAACCTGTTAGGATTTAACTCGCACTGTACGATAACCTGTTCCGTAACAGGTGTTGGTACCGGTGGAGCTCGAAGAATAGGCTGGCTTTGTGTCGCATATGTTATTCTCATTACTTCTTGCAAAGAATGCGAACCATATCTGGATTTATGCACCAGAATGCAAAATTAAAAATACACTTCACGGAAAGTCACATGCCGCAGTATTTCATGCATATTTCAATGAGTTGTTTTTGGAAGTCTAAAGGAAGTACGCTTGAAATTGAGTCAGTTTAAAACAATGGGAAAGTATTCTCCGAAACTATTTTGAAATAACAAATGATTATTTTTGTTACCTAAAAAAAAGATCATTTTAAAGTTAAACCTGTTTCGTTTGAAACAATTTTTTTTCTTACGCACAGTTCCAACCAGTATTAGCTTGTAATTTAATTAAGCTGGAAAATATGACATGTAAAAAAGGAAAATTATTGGACAAAAGCGGAACGAAAACCTACGGACTTTGGTAGATGGGATTGTCTTGATTACGCTTGAAAACCAAAACGTATGGCAATTGTGTGATGGTGAATGACCGGGTAACAGGTGAAGGGACAATAATTCTTCTTGTAAGCACCGTTTTTTGGAGCGGAAACATATCTAGCAAGAATTCCACACCAACACTATCGAATTGCTCGAACAGCAAGACAAGAAATTCCCGAGAATCACTGGTGTGATTCCAAAGGTTTTTCAATGCCATTGCACTAAAAATCACGTAAAATTGTTTTTCCTTTTTTTAATTTAAGCTGTAAACTGATTCAAATAATCATCCGATATCTTCTTGGTTAGCATCGTAGCCTCTTTCAGGAGTTTTGTGTCCGATGAGATGTCTCATCAAGATACGGTAGTATTCTGCACTGAATGCCACACAATTTTAATAGTCGAAATTGGCAACTTTTGGCGTGAAATCTGTTTATTAACTTAGCAGCTTCTTTTGATGCCTAAAATAACCTGTCAGTTGTCAAGAAGGTAAAATCTGGCCAATCTGCATAGTGAAACTGATTATATTCGTTTCTTATAATCTGCGTGAGTTGGCTTTTCATATGCGGTAAAGAATGTTTTGGCTCCAGCTTAATTGCATCGACACGTCTTCGGGCATATCGAGGGTAATACTGGAATAGAAAATACGAATGCATCTTGGGTTCATTCATTATATTTATTGGCTGCTTAATAGATGTGTAATTACACATTCAGTTTTGGTAGTTTCTAACGAAAAAGAATTTAATTGAAAATGAGAGTGGTTGTAAAAAATGAAAAAGAGCAAAAAAATAAAATGCACACAAGGAAATGAGTAAAATAAGCCAAAATTACTGATTTAATAAAGCCCAAGTCACTCATAAACTTCTGAAATCATTAATTTTGAATTTGACACAATTTCTTTCAATTCCTTGAAAATTATTCAATTATCCTTTTAGAAAAGTTTTGCTGATTTAAATGCCAACCAGTATCATAGGATATCCGATGATTCCCTCATCGCTGCATATTTTCTGGTTAACAACGTCAGCGCAGTTAATTGCAGCCACTGTTACAACATTTATCCATGAACGTATGGAAGATGCAAATGCCAAATAAAACGGAGCAAAGGCACGACAGTGTCCACACCTTTTCATTATTAATATAAATTCTTTCAAAAATTTACAGATATCAATTTTTGTTTTGCTTTTAAGAAGTGATATTTTTTGAAGAAGCGCTTTTAAAAAATGAGTGTAAAGAATTTTGCGAAAAAACCAAATAGTGGTTTTATTATAAATGTGGCATTACTAAATTGGAGAGATATCTTGGAATATTACCAGTCAGCATAAAATTCAACTACAAAAGCGTGATCTTGCATGAATACAGTGTCGTAGAAAGTGGCAGCGTCAAGTTGCATCACTGGATCATAACCTGGCTGGTACAGAGTTGGATTGTTACCGATCGGTACATAATTCATATTCGAGACATAACCGCTCGTTTTTTCAGATATGAATACTATCAGTAGAATTATCAACGGAAACATTTTTATGAAAATCTGCAAAAAGAATCAAAAAAAAATTTTTTATTTATAGAGGAGTGGGATAGATGATGATCGGATAAAAGGAATAATGAGAATAAAGTAGAATCACCATCATCATCTTCAATATATCGATGACACAAGATATCAGTTGCACAGCAGAGAGAAATTAATCTCTTCCGGTAAACAAAGCTATGTCATCCTGGTACCATTCATTTCTATCATCAAAAGATCGTACGAATTTAAACAAAAGTCGTCCTTTACATCATACATTCGAAAAAAAAGGAGAAAATTTCCACTTACTCGTCATTGAAAAAAAATGGAATGTTTACCAAAAAAAAAAAAATTTTTTTTCATAACAGTAAGTACAATATAATGAAGCGGAGAAGAAATCAATTATCCTAAAGATTAATGATAGTAATTTGTTGACAACGTTTAGCAGGAATAAATAAAACAATGAAGTTCTCGTCAATATATAATAATTCTCTCTTGTCAACAAATTGCACAACTTGTTTTGGAAATAAAAAAAGATTTAACATACAGTTTTGAACGGAAGTGAAACTTGAATTTGCAATTTGTTACAAAGGATAATGTTTCGAGTTATGTTTAATATATGAGTTATACTGTAATTGAAAATATTAATTTTAAGTTTTGATTAATTACGAAATATTTAGTTATTGATGTCTATGGAAATACATTACCGTGAAAATACACTGTTAGTAGTTTGAGTCCTCAAGAAACGCTGGCAAATAATGCTCATATGGTTGAAATTAGGCAACACAGCGATGGAATAATTTGACAGCGAGCGTTTTAAATACTTATCAGAAAGTTAATGTTGAGTTAGACGGCACATCAAATGCGCCAAATTCGCAACTACTGTAAGACGTATTTCAGCAGACGACCTATTTATCATTATGTGAATTCAATAAATCAACAAAGAAATGCTGCTCAAAATTCCGAATATTTCGTAAACTTTGTTTTCAAGAGTTAGTGATATGTTCATCTCTAGTCAATATGTTCATCTCTATTCACGAAGAGAACTTCATCGAATGATAAATGAAGGATTTGTCATTGATGACGCTATAATATTGCTTCAGCTCCCTGAACAAAAAGCTTTGCCATAGGGAAATACGAAAAACAACCGTGTGTTCATTGAAAATAGGAAAATATGACAACAATAAACCGGGTTTTTGGTCATGAAAACAAACCACGAGCTATAATTCATTTTAGATCTAACTTTTAGTAATCCTGAATAAGAGAATTAAATTTATCACATTCATTAAGAAAAAGAATTATTTAAAAATTGGAAAACTTAGTTGCAGATATTTTTCATGTAATATTCAACAAGACAAGGGAAACAAAGTTCTCTAAGTGGATCAGGCGAACTAAAATTAGTCGAGTTGATAAAGTAAGTTATACACTGTGTTCATCAGCTTCATTCAAGGATATAAATTCGAACTATTTAAGAATAATTGAAATTTTTAAGAGTGAACGGAAGGAGAAAAAATGGATCTAACAACTCAAAAAGATTGTGTGTTTCTCATAAATGAAGAAAGTTAAACTTTGTATAAGAAATAGAACAAGTGATATTTCTAACAGTTATAAGAACAACATGTCATTAAAATTACTTCTATTCGCCAATATCCATTCAATGTTGTTCGGGAGATGTTTTTTCATTTTGCGTTGTTTAAAGATATCAGTTGTGAGAATAACCTCTTGCTGATATCATGTGATGTGGTGATGCTGGAAAACATTCAATGATACAATTTTAAGATGCAACTGTTAGTGAAACAAAAAACTTTTTTTTCTACATTAATGATTAGTTATCAAAGCCATATGTTCTCGAATCATACCAGGAAGTTCTCTTTTTTGTTTTGTTTTTTTTTTTTTTTTTCTTTTTGTCCTTTGCTATATCTTTTTTATATTTCTCCTGATTAAAACACAGCAAAAGACAAAAAATAATGAGTAAATTGAATAAATTATTCGAAAATTATTTCTATCATTTAACACTATTATCTCTCAAAATTTAGTAAGATAGGAATCTGGCGAGGACCAGTGTTGAACCAATAGATCAACTGAACGAAATATCCGTTCCCATCTTGTAAACATTATAAGGATTCAGCAGTGTTGCTACCACCAAGATTATATTAGGCTAATCAGGAAGCTAAACTATGATTTCTTGAGTATTGTGGATATTCTTATTCACTGATATAAAATTTAAGAAATGGAACGAGACATGATGTTTTGTATTTCGCTTCCCGGTCATTACATTCATTTGAAAAACTCTGAAGAAATCGGAAATCAGAACGCAGTCCTGTACCTTAGAACTAGCTTCAGATCACTGGGAATACGGAATTTATAAAAATTCTCGACATATTATATTCATAAATCCTCTCTCACAACAAATCTTCATAGCTCTATGGCCAATTGACGTTTAGCAATTTGTAAATGCTTTTTTTTACAAGTTACAAAGTACAACAAAATCAAAATCATTTCTGGACAAACATATTTTTTTATTGCGTTCAGAGCTTTTTTATGTTTGGTGTTACATCAAGATAGTTTCATAAATACTCTGGTAATACTAAATTTAAAAAACGTAACATCATTTCGGCACAAATATTCGGAAGTTTGTTTACTTTAACTTTCTTCTGCTGATTCTAATTAACTGTTCTCGCAGCGTACAACTATATGATTCTTTTGTAAATCTGGTGAATAACCGTCATCATCCCTAGCGATTTTTTTTAAATTTTACGATTTATATTGACCTTAGGCTAGAAACTGAAAATAAACGGAAGCTTAAAAAACTGTTGTTTTATGCTGAGCTTAAATCTTTTTAGCTGGCCGCAAAAAGTAAGAAATTATTTCATTACCCCTTTAAATGAAAGCATAGAAATGAAGTTCTATAATTTTACGATAAGTTTATGCAGAAAAGAAAGGGGTGATAAGGTTATCAGCGAATATAGAAAAAGAAAAAACCGGTGAAAAAGATAACAGTTTTAACCAATGATTTATTGGTAATTTAGTTTAGCTAAATAGCTGTCACATTCTATCTCACTAATTGATTTTCATTTTAGGCGTTCTGCATTTTTTCTGTAAAATTCTTATTTCTTTCTCTCGATGTTTAAAAAAAAACTTGAGATTATGTATTAAGAAACTGCGTAAAAGTAAGCTCTGTTTCGTGAAGATTTCTTTCATTTATTCAGCTCTTTGAAGCAGCATTTCAGTAATATTTAATGAAATCTCCTTTAAAAATTTTTTTTTTGAAAATTGTAAAACTGATCCAGGTTGAAATCGTCGCTTGTTTAAACCAGCCTAATCCGAATCTGATGAAAAATTCCTGTAATATTTTAGTTATAGAATACAAACAGAAAATCCAAAATTTTTTGCAGATTTAATGATCAAAGCACGTACCGTTAAAGGAAATTGAATCATTGCTAGTCTGTGCAGTTGCTTTTTGGATAATCTTATACGATCTAAACAAAGTGAACCTTACTAGTAATGCAATTTTACCTTCATTAATTCTCACCGAAAACTTCAGACATTAAAAGAAGCAAGTAATCTACACATCGCGGAAGAATCGTATTTTCGTTAACGATATACGATAAAAGCCCAAATAATTAATATAATTAATAGAGTACTGAATCTACGAATTATTTTCGCAGAGCGAATTTCATCTATTCTTCACATGAGAGAACTGGTTTTCGAAAAACTTGTCAGACAAAAGGGAAAGTTTGGCGATAAGTACAATATCATCCAATCGTTGACATATTTTGCTAAGCATAAGATTTTGAAAGAGAAATACCAATTGAATAAAATGGTTTCGTTTGAAGATAATGATGATCTGAATATGAAATAGAAATATTACGTGTTAATTAAATAAATTTTTCCCAGTCATCATTTCTATTCTTTTTAAACCTAATATTATAATATACAAATTCATGATACAGGTTTCACAATACTATTGTAAATTAACGACTAAAATTCTGGATATCAATTAACTTTTTAACACAGCTTCTGGATCTAGACAAATCGTAACTCGAAAATTACCGGTAGCTTTTAGGAATGTAACTATTATTTCACTGCATGAACCAGCGGTTTTTTCAATATTTTCTCAGCATCGTTCTTAATTTACAATTCGAAATGAAGTAGCAGCAATAAGATGCAGAATTATTTTCAGAAAATATTCAAATTATTAGCCTATATATGGTTTTTAGATAATGAGTAAATTTTTTACTTTCCAAGTGTATGGTGGTGTTTGGTACGAAAAACAGAAAATACTAGTAATTTGCATCATTTCATTCCAAATCGTAACTTTAGGAACAAAAATCGACCCTGATGCTTTTTAGTGTTTATTAATCAAATACAAATGAAGGTAGCAAGAAGAATACATCAAAATAGGCAATTACAGCAATGTTTTAACATGAAGAATTGACACAGGAGATTCGGCTGATCTTAGTAATTTGCGCACATATCTAACTTTCTATATCCGGTCATTGGAAGATTCCTAGTATTTCAATTTGCTTTCTATATTATCTTTCACCCATTACCGAAAACTTGAAGATTACGCTACGTTTAATTCACAGCTGCAACCTCCTCTCGCCATAGATTTGTAGCAGGTGATGGGGATATCTTGAATGGAATTAAAAGTTAAAAAGTAAAAGAAATCTTTTTCAGTCGACCTTTTTTGTTTTCATAGTGCATTTCAGAATATCCTGCTTTCCACCATTTCCTGTTTTACACTTTTTCCGTAGCGCGGAATCTCACTGATTATCATGTGATTTTTTCTGAAGTTCTGTGATTCTATTGTCAGATCTTGGAATATCCTGCTTTCCACCATTTCCGAATATCCTGCTTTCCACCATTTCCTTATTATGTTCTTTTTCAATTTCTTTATTATGTTCTTGAAATTATGTTATTATGTTTCTTTCCAACAACGCAATGGATTTTGCGAAGGCTCGATAACTGTCGAAAATTGACAAAAACGTTACTTCTTGTATGTAACACCTGCAATCACGGTTAGGAATATAACACTGAAATCAGCGATTTCGTATCCATATCAATCAAAAACTATCTCTTCCACATTTAGAATGTTGAATGTTTGCTGTAGTTGCACACACACACACACACATACACACACACACACACACACACACACACACACGCTCACGTACCGAGCGTGAGGTCATACAGTGGCATGACAAACAGATCATATAACTTGGAAATAACCTCTTTCGCTGGAAAAAACAGCCTTTTTGGAAGACGCCGTAATACAAAAAAAAGAAACTGATGTCAATCGAATAAAGACCTGAAAGGTTTTCTTGATTTGGAGCAAAATGAAATTAGTGAAAAGTGAAACGGTCAAGAAGCTGTTAAGCTGGTATGCATTACCTCTGTTGAATGGCCCAAAAAAAAAATCTGCATGTTTTCAAAAAATTTTCCCAGTGTTTTCCTGAATAAGGCTATTAGATAGTGAATGAAAAAAAAATTGTGGTAGTTTGATTTCTGTTTTCCACAAAACGAAAGTGCGGTTTTGAGCTTTCGTGTATGTCACTGTGCTGATATGAGAGTTTAATTTGAGAAGCTCCTAAAAGGACTGCACTGTAAAAGTATATATATATATATAATTTTATCAGTATAAATTTTATCAGTGAAGATTTAATCAGTATAAATAACTCTGCGGGCTTACATATATTTAGGAGAATGCGTGAGCCCCTTGTATGCCACACTACGAGATCACTATAATAACTTCGTATCATGGGTAACTTATTCCAAGAACAGAATTGTGGTAATTCAACGAAAAATTAGTACAATATGACACGTGGAGACGTGAATTCCCAAATAACCGTCATAAACTGGGAAGTAATTAAAATTAAGCCTGACAGAAGTGATACGATGTTCAATAACATAAAAGCATTACCTGGTAAACTTGGTTCAAACAATGTAGGGGCACGCACAATTTACCTGAATTCCAAATTAGCTCAATATAAACGAACAAGTGCATGATACATTCTAGAAAGCTATAGGAAGCACGAAGCCAAGTGGAACATGACAAGCTTTTCTGGGCTTTCAGGTATCACACGTCTCTTCAGACTGTCCTGCCTGATCCAGTATTTTACGGTTGGCCATTATTTCTAATTTTACTGCATGCTTGGACAGCTTAGCGGGAGCTGATGATATATGCATTGTAATGATTGTATTTTTGTTGTTTTGGTACTTTCTTTAGTTTTAGAAATGTTGTATGTACGTGCAACTTTTTGATTTGTCTAAGGAACCAGTATTGTGTAGCAGTGTATAGGATTACATTTAATGTGCAGAAATGCTGTATATCTTAATGGTAGGACGGTTGCCGTAATCCAAATAGATATCTCGATTTGAAGTTTTCAGAAGTTAGGAGGAATTTGCAGTTTCTCATTATGACCAGACTTGTAAAAAGGATTTAGCAACATATTTATGGATGAGTTGAGTTGTTTTGGAATGTTGAAATTCAGGTTGATTTGTTTCTCATTTTATGCTATCATAAAATCTTACTGGAATAAAACGTTTATATTTTAGATTAACTTTTTTGTATGGTGCAAAGCACCACAAAAAACATGGAAAAGCAAGCGAACAGAACAGAACGTCTTGGTGCACTATTGTCGTCGCGCAATGCTTTGATACGACGTGAAGCTGCTCAAGCTCTTGGCCATTTCCCGCTCACAAATCCTTATGTTATTGATATTCTGAAGTATGATTTATGTATAATATTTTTAATCTTTGTATGAAATAGGTTAATTAGATTCAGCAATTTGTTCGATTATTGAATGTAATGTTGTTTCGTTTGGTATTTTCCAGATGTCATAGTTTGACATTGAAACATCAGAGACGATCCTGAAAGAATCATTTCGTTTACTGTAGCGGTTGTTGCATCATGATGAAGATGTATGGAGAATAACTATGCTTTCTAGAGTAATTCAGTTTTTTGTTTTTTTCAAGAAATAATTTCCAAGCAAGTGCGTGGGATGCACGAGAGGCTGCAGTTGAGGCGTTCCGAGCTATTCTTAAAGCTATGCCTTCCAAAAATCAAGCTGTTTTACCGCGAATCGACAATGTTTCTCGACTGGATCTGAGAGATGCTGTACGCACTTATCATCCGTTACTCAGGTAAATTAATAGTAGTAGTTTAAAGTGGTTTTGGTGATAGCAAACTGACGAAGTGAAAAGGGAAATACTTGGATTTGTGAATTCTCAGGTTTCAGCTGTGAAGCAGAATTGGTGACACGAATGGGTGTCTGTAGTTTCGGTGAACAACGAAAACTGGTCGATGAACAGCTTGATTTCCAATCTGTTGTTGGTATCTCATCTGGAACGTTTCTTTCGGAGGATGATTTCAGTTCGTCTGGAAATGTCAAGGAGACTATTCCAGAGAAAAAGGTTTGTCGGTTTTTTAATGTTGTTCATCAATAGTGTTAGCAGAATTATTAAATAAAATCACAATAAAACTTTACAATATTGGTGGAATCTTTGGTTGGGTACCAGTTGTTTTGACCTGAATGGCATAAATTTTATTTTAATAATCTGATTGTGGTTGTGCATTTTACTGATGATATGCATTTTGTAAAACTTTCTCTTTTGCATCTACAATGAATTACAATATTCTTTTTAATCGAATTAGCTTTTCCTGCAAGCATCAACTTTGGCTGCAAGTACAAAATTCTCTTAGTCCATTTTTATATTTCATACCGAATGAATTTAAGCACCTTATGCTGTACCGTTCTTCCCCAAACGTTAGCCGAACATCGCAGATAGTCCTTGCTAATATCGATACTTATGACACTGTTTCTGTAGAATTTTAATGTGTTACTCTTTTAAATTTTTTTAAAAATTATTTCAGTTAGATCTTGTTACTGCTGATACTATTGGCTGTGATGACAGTTTGGAAGAGCTAGATGCAGCAATACATTCAGTCTGTATCCAGTTGATGCATGATGTAGTTGATGTGAAATGGGAAATCCGGCATGGAGCTGCGCTGGCAATCGCTTGCATCTTAACAGTTGCCCCATCGCGGTGTGTTGGAGTATTGATATCGAGATTTCGAATCTTAAAAAAACATTTAATGAAGTCATTTAAGGATTAAATCGGAAATCTTTTTTCAAAAAATTCTAATCAGTGTTTTGAATATAAGGAGATTAAATTTTGAGGCTTTCTCCGTCACTGGTGGACTTTCTAGCAACTAGGCTTCTACAAGCTATTGCACTGGACAAGTTCATTGATTTTTCTTCTGGAAGGTTAGTAATTTACCTATTTTCGATCAACTGTTCTTGAATTACTGGCAACTGAAATTTAGCATTGCGTTTTCTGGGTTACACATGTTCCGAACTCCTGAAAAGAATTTTATAATTTTTTCATGAATAAAATTTTTTTTAGAACAGCAGTTGGTCCAGTTCGAGAGGCAATTGCGGAATGTATTGCGCGCCTGACAATGGTTTATCCATTTCCAAAATTTGTAGATATCATTTTTGGCCATATATATATGCTGCATAAAATGACAGATGGTATTCAAGCTAATGATTTCGAATCTCATAAACGCGTGAGGTTTTCGTATGATTAGAAAGATTCTGCTGATAGATAATGGATAATCAGTTATTATGATTTCACTCATAAATATTCCCAAAGGTCGCATAATTCTAGTGGTATATTGTTTCTTTATATATATATGATCTTCATGCCGGACAGTCCCAATTGAAGAATCAAAAGAAGTGTGTCTATAGACAAGATGGTCTCTAGAATGAATCTCAGGAGTAAATATATATACATATATATGCAAATTTATATATATTCTAGATGTTTTGATTAGGAAGTGAAGTAAAATAGACTTGCTATAGAAATTCTATTTGAATTGTGTCCACGTAATTTTGTCATTAAAAAAGGAACATTGTAAGTTTTAAGTTGATATAGCAACTGGTTTTAATCTGAATATTTTTAGACTTGGTTCCATCGTCAAGCGGCATTATTGATAATAAAGTATCACCTTGCCGGACCATACTATGATGTTAAATTCAATGAAATCTTCAAATTATTGCTGTGTTCATTTGAGGATCCCCACGACGAGGTGTGATTGGGTTTCTAATGTCGTTTGTTTAAAATTATTAGTTTTCAGTGAGAAAGCTTTTGCTATTCTCATTAGTATAACTTATGATACTACTGTTTCTTATTAGGATCATAAGAATCAATGCCTTTGTTTTCTAATTGAGCGAAGCAAGAAAAAATTTCTTCTGATAAGCAGGCGTAGCAGAGTTACTGCGCTTTCTGTGAAGTTTTGTGAGTTATTTTTTTGCATTCGGAAAGAGAAAGTTATTAATAAGTCATCTTATTCTGCTGTATCTATAATTTCATAAATTGGAACTTTAGGTATGTGCTTCAGCTTTATCTGCGATAACAACTCTCTTCTGCAAAGATGATATAAAGCCTGAAGTATCGGAAATGATTTCACATGTGGAGCACGTTATTTATCGTTTCATCGATTCCACATGCAACATTACGAGAAATCAGGCTAGTCTATTAAAATTCGAATACTTTTATGAAAAGCTCCATTTCATTTCGAGGAAATTGGCGGTTTCTTTTGAGATAAATAAGATGCACTAAAAGATTGATGCTTAAATGATCGTTGTATAAAAACTTGATTGAAGGTTATTGTCAAGCTTTCTATGTTCTATGGGACTTCAGATATTTTTTACAGTTGTTGGATATTGATAGCGTGGCAGTTGATCTTTTGTCTTTGTTGGTTATCTGGTTACAAGGTGATTCTTCGCGAAAATTACCTTATCCTGTGTCGAGTAACCTTTCTCGTCTTTTGGATCCACTACATATCACTTTATCGATTAAAGTAGTCAGTGTTTTTTCCGTATCATTCTCCAGACCATCGCCCTTAAAGGTTAAGCTTTATTTTTTGTCGAATTTTGAAGAACGTAGAAGTTTGGTAGTTATAAAACTTAGCCTCGAACCTACATTTTATAGATCCGTGTTTCCAATCTAGTATAAAAACAGTAGAATGGAATACTTCCTAGCAGGAACATATTTATTTAACTGATACATATCCTTCAACTATTATTTGATTAAAAGTGATATAGTTTAAACGTTTGCACTCATCACGCTGGTTGTAAACGTAAGCAAAGAATCAGACAGTGAAGTATATAAGTCGAATGAAAAGCTTTAAGATTATTGAGGCTATGCTCTTGATTGAGATTTTAATACTCATACCAAATCAGGCCAAAATTATTAGAAATTCTTTCTAGGATGAACAGGAGTATGCGGAATTTGAAACGTGTGTAATGTCAGTGTTGGCGTCTTTATTTCGTGTCGTCCTTTTTGCTGCACCACAGGATACGGAGGATCTCATCGAAGCTTGTATATTATGCGTTCAGCGTATCGTCGAGTATTTTATATTTGCAAAGCATTTACCACAAGCTTTAGTTGAAACAATTGGTCGCTGGACTGCTTGTCTTCTTATTGATGCACGAAATGCAGAAATTGGTTTGTTGTTGCCTTATTGTTTACTACTCCTAATTAGCTTAATTTTTCACAAAAATACTGAATATTCTCTTTCAGATCTCGAAAAATGCAATGTGGGTTCCCGGGCTAGCCGGAATCCAACAGAATGCTTATGTGGTGATGAATTACGATCTTTGAGCGATATGATTCGTATTGACGTTGTCTTGGCTCGTAAACTACATGTGGCTCGTTTTCTAGCCCCTCTAATTTCAGCTATTTATAATTTTCCTTCAAAGGTGACTATTATTGATCATTTAATTCGTTTATTTGTCAGATTGATTGATCACTGCACCTAACTTCGCATTAAACGGATTAGTTTGCTGCCTACTGTCTATTTAGAAAACTGAACTTAATCATGTCTATAATCGAGAAACATGGTGTGTTGAATGATTGGACATTGCATATGACCTGAATATTCTTGCAAGTAATATTAAAACTTAATTTTTTAAACCGGTTGCGATCTGCTATTAACTTTTATTATAAATTTTAGATAGGTGACCAGTTACTGAGTGAAGCAGTCCAACTGCTTATTACTCCGATGATGAAGTCTTTAGTAATCATGCATAGACTTGGCGGAGTACTGTTAAGTCATGCTTGGTTTACATATATCTGGTAAGTGTGCACTTCAATTAGTTTGGCCTTAACATCAAAATTATTGATTGCTTTCTCTCAGACTGTTTCGACAGCGTTATATTTGAAAAGTGAGACAGAAATAGAGTAATCGAGATGGACAGCAAACATTTTTTGCGCTATCACTTTCAAGTCTACATAATGGTCCGCGCTCGATATATTGGATATTCAAATTTGTTTAGGCTTTGATGCATATTGTAGGGCAACGTGATATCAATTTTTTCCTTGCTATTAGCAAACCTTTGCCACCAAATGCAAGTTGGAAAACATTCACTTAAAAATGAAATTGAAGTTCTACTAATAATTAGCCATACACATAGCAAATAAATAAATATTAATACTAGTAGCAATGGTATCATTCTTTCAGGAGGTCGGGAATAACAATTGATATTCCTAGCTATGTAGCCGAAGTGCTGCACGGTTTAATTTTGTCACCAAATGCTGCTTATGATGACGAGAAGATGTTTTTTTTATATCTCGATAGTGCTTATAAAGATTTTGCGTCGTACTGTCGAAAGAAAGGAGTTAGTGCAACTGAAATATTCGATGTAGAAGAACATGGCGATACTGTTGATAACAACGCAAGGTCTTTCTTAAAATCATTTTTTAATAAAATTCTATTGTTATAGATTATATTTGTCCAGGTCAGATTCTTGTGCTTCAGACGACTTTTGATTTTGTTAGGTTCTGCAACATGATGTGTTGTGTACCTAGTTTTTAATCAAAATTTATTGCCCTCAAGAGTTGATGTCCTTCAATTTGTTGGTGCGTCTGGTCTTCCGGTTAGCTTTTTAACTTTTGTCGAACTTTACTGTTTTTCGATAATGAATTTTTATTTTCAGTGCACTTTACAATATTTGCTGCAACATTTTGAGAGAAGCAAACGACAGGGAAACATTGCGTTTAAGATATGAAAGTTTCAAGTATGCCGTCGCAACAGCCAAAGCAGTGATGACATCCAATATCTCGTAAGTTACTAATCTTTATGCGAAATGTTCCCGGCATGATCTAGGTTTTGATAGGATACTAGTAGTTTTCTTAGTTGAAAAAAAAATCCTTTTTTATCACATGACACATGAATTTCGATTATTTGGAAACTTCTTAGCATTGACCCAAGTTTATTAATACTCGCAGTAAATTGTCAGTTGTTTTAGACGTGTTAATGCAATGACTGTTTCCTCATTACTATTGATTTATCCGAGATCTTTGTTGGATTCTCCATCACTGAATCCTTTCGTAAAACCTCTCATGGAACTTATTCGTTTTGAAGAAAACGTGACGTTTGCGCATTACGCTCTAAACTCGATACCGATTTTGTTTCGAATTGCTTCTGGTAAAAAATTTATCTCTGCTGATAATTTTTGCTGTAATTATTCAGTTTCTCACTTCGTAAATAGCCACTCTTCTCAAGTATATTTTTTTTCTGTTGCTTATCTATGCGAAGCACTGCCGAACTGATACCAATGATTGATACTGGCTATGCTAATTACACATGTAACATAGTCTTTAATATATACTAGTTTTGATTATTTTTCAGAAAAGCAACCAAGCCCTCATGCGAAGATGATCAAACAAATAGTTGTGAGTTTGGTTTCATGCAATAATCGATTTCCTTCAGAAATTAATAGGTTGGCATTCTTGATTGTTGAGGGATATGTTCGCTTTTTTTATATCGATAAAAGTGTTTAACGTTAACGATGGTATTTTTCTTTCTTCCTCAGCCTTTTAAGTCTTATTTAAAATGAAGTGTTGAAACATCGTATGCATATTAAACTTGCAGTGAAGAAATTGTAGTCTTATCGCAGTGTGTAAGAGGATCTTTTTCCTCACGGTCTCAAAATGCAGAATACGTGATTCGTATGTTGGTGACACCAATTGCCGGCACAGACATGGCTTCACTTTTGGATTTTAGAAATCGCAGTTCTTTGAAGGTCTGTTATACTTCTCTACAATGAGTTGTTTCTTTGCTTTATATGACTTAGTCCAGATTGCGGCCTCATAATTCTTATAGAGCGTGACATTTTCAAAGTTACTAGGTGAAACTTGTATTGTTAAAACTGTCCAACCACCAAGTAAACTTGTTTTTTGATAATGGCATAATTGCATGCCGAACTCTGCATATGTATTAATCTCCCGATGAAATGATTATGACGGGTAAATTTTGAATTAATTGTCAGTGATACTGTTGGTAATTCATACTTAGCACTCGTAACTAGTGAAAGTGACCGGATTTCCTTTAATTTATTTTGGCTTATTGATATGCTTTAGCCGTTTTTCCCTTGTTGAGATGAAGTATCCTAGTTGGTGGCGATGTAATGAACTGATCAAGAGATGCGGTCCAGTTATAATGCCGCTGTGAATTTGAGTGAGCACAATCAGGATAATGAAGAAGAATTGCTTAATATCTTCGGTTTGTCCGGTATATAAAGAGTGATTCCTGTTATTGATCATAATATAAAATCTCGAAACATTTTTTTCCATATTAAGGAGACAGCAATGTTTATGTTGGCTTACGCTATTTTCGTTGATGAAAGTAGACTGCAACAACGTATTCCGCTTGATCTCTTCGATATTGTATTGGAGCTTGGAGTACACTTAACATGTAGGTTACTATTTGTTGTGTGTTTTATTCTCTGTCCACCGTTTTTTCGTTTTAAATTCACAGTTTTAGAACTTTTTAGAACAATTAATTCGGAAGATTTCAAGTTTTCTTACTCAAAAGTTTTTCATTTTACAGCGGAAAATGCGCTTACCCGATATTGTGCTGCTCAGTGTTTGAGTAATATTGCTCGTATAGACGGATTTCTCCGGTCAGTGTTGGAGACCGCAATAGCACCACTGCAGAGAAAATTACGCACTGGGGAAACACGGACGCACGCTCGATGTGGGCTTGTCGAACTGCTTTTTATTCTTAGTGGCTTCCATGTGGAAGTAAGACTGTTGTGTCATCGATTATGAGTGAAGTTTGTTTTACTCTACCATTTTGATTACATTTATAATCAAGCAGTGCTTTTCATTTAGATGTTGGGAGGTCTTCGTTTGTTGGCTCCATTGTCTCTCCGTCTTATGGCGGATAGCTGTCATATAGTGCGTGAAGCAGCAGCAATATCTTTCCGTAATTTTGTACCACTGATGACGTTAAAAGCAGTTAGTTTTTTGCACTTCAGAATTTTGAAAATTTGTGGTGTTGTTTGCTGTTATTACCACTTTTTTTTTTTTTTTTTTTCGTGTTTACTTTTAGAATCGAAGAGTCGAAGGGCAGTCACTTCTGGAAAATGATGTTGCAGATGAAATATTTGGTGATAATTCCATTGATCTGTTATTGGGTGATCCTAGTCGGTTACCAGAATTACGGTTAACTGATATTAAAGGGCTGAATGCTTCGACTTGTTTGCGACAGTATCAGCAAGTTTGTATCAGTGTTTATATTTATTCACACTTGAAAAGTACTTTTATCAGAAGTGACGCAGAATAGTTATCTTTATTACCATTCCATAAATACAAGTTCTTTTCAACTTGCAGGAAGGTATTCGATGGATGTCATTTTTGGAAGAGTATGGATTAAGTGGCATACTTGCTGATGATATGGGACTTGGTAAAACCCTTCAGACACTCTGTTTATTGGCAATGAAAATCTATCATAAACCTCAAGCAAAGGTTTGTATATACTGATAACTTGTATTGATCTAGTTAAGTTTGCTATTATTGAGGTAACTATTTATTGTTTAATAACCTCAGTATGTTTGTCAATATAAAAAGTCGAAAAAGCGGGAAGGCAGTGAGAAATAATGTTATGAATTGAAGAAGTAAGTAATCGTTTAAAGCACTGTCCAAGATCAGGAAAAGCCTGGTACAAAAAAATTTCTGAATCAGTAGAATTTACATTGTTAAAGGTTCTAATTGTGTGTCCGCCAACTCTGGTTAATCACTGGTGTGCGGAATGGTCGAAATTTTTCCCAACCTTATCACCATTTCATAAAATCGAGGAAGGCTGCAAAGAAAAGAAATTATCAATGAATGAATCGCAAAATGTCGCAGTTATATCGTATAACACCGTGCGATTTTGCACGCATATTCAGTAAGTTTGGAGCTCATGTATGAAAAAATATGATAGGTTTCAGCAGTGATTATCATCTTTACAACAGTCTGCTTTCAGAGATACAGAATGGTACTATATGATCTTAGATGAAGGCCATATGATAAGAAATCCAACTACGCAGTTGTTCAAAGTTTTAACTAGCATTAAAGCACAAAATCGTCTCATACTTTCTGGAACTCCTGTTCAGAATTCTCCAGCAGATCTTTGGGCTCTTTTTCAGGTTCGCTTTCTTTAACTTTTTAATATTTAGTATGTTCCTTCTTTAAAGATCATTTACTCCTACTTTCAAACATGCTGAAAGCACTTATGTTTCGTTTTACATCTAAATGAAGATGAATTGCTAAGGTTTTAGTCAGTGATTTTCTTTTGTTCTTTTGAATCTTCCAAAAATCTTTTGGAATAATGTCAGCACAGTATACCTAATTCATATCTTTTCAGTTCCTGATGCCTGGTTATTTGGGAACCATGAGACAGTTTAAATTGACTTTTTTAAATGCAATAAATGGGTCACGGAATGTTAATGCTTCCGCTCAGGAAATAAAGGTACAGTTAATATTCTTAATAGTATGTTTGATATAAATTGTTCACCAGAATTTATATATAATAAATTCAGACTTCTTTATTGCAATGACTTACCATTTTTGATTTTGCTTTTTTGCACATTGCATACTCTTTTACTATTTTTGAAAATGAAGTTGAAATTTTGTCGTTTGCGTAAAATAGTCCCTTCAAGGAAGGCCAGGATGCGTTGGAACGGTTGCACAAATCAATTTTACCATTCGTTATGAGGCGCCTGAAAACAGACGTGCTTGAAGATCTGCCCGAAAAGATTGTGCAAGATTACATGTGCAGTATGACAACTGTGCAGCGTTTTGTATATAACCATATTGTTGACATGTACCAGTCTACTCGTCGAACTTCTGCTAGCCGTCCAAGTTTCTGTGCTTTAGAGACCATTGCTGAACTTCGGAAATGTACTGTCCATCCTTCTCTTGTGAGTCAAAAATCTCTGGAAGAGTAAGTGTTTTTTTTCGATCAAACTAGATGGAATTTAACGAACTCTTTTAAGATTGCATTTTAATTACTTTTGCACCTGATTTCAGTTTAAACATAGACAAGCTGGAGGGTTGTGTTGAGGAATCTGGTAAAATAATCGCTTTACGAGAACTTCTTAAGGAATGCGGTATTGGTTCAAGAGAACATTATGCGCTCTCCGAGGAATCCACAGAACAAGGTAAATTTAAATTCAATCATTAAGAGAATCCAGATTCCTCAACGAATATGACTTATTCAGTTTAAGCGAACTTAATGTGATTTAATACCGACTTTGTGTCTTCTTTTTCCAATCTTAATTTCCACTAAAAGTGATACTAGATTTTTTGTTTACAGCCTGATGAGTTTAGAGAGAAAATAACCACAGAAGGGTGTACTTAACCAAATCTGTTGTTTCCCGACTGATGAGTTTTTTTAATGTTGTGGTGATTTTAGAGAAAACTAGGTTTGTTCATACATTATAGATAGCGAAATATCTGAAACTTGTAACGGTCATCGCGCACTTATATTTTGTCAGCGATTGTCTGCAGTTCAGCTGCTTGTGAACCTGTTCAGTTCAGGAAAATTGGGATCTGATATAAGGTTGTTTGTTGCATCATTTATAGTTTAACAACTTACAGCAAGCATTGCAGTAATTGAAAGTAAAGTAGAGTTGGGCCTTTGATTTGTGGATAAGTTATTTGACAAGTTAGAGAGTAAATGATCATAGGGATGATAATGAAAAAACTGTTTAGGGTACTACCTCACATAATTTACTTTTGAAATATTATTTTTCATAATTTTAGATATGCTGTGTTGGATGGTACGGTACCTGTGAATGAGAGATATGCCATTGCTGAAAAATTTAATGTTGATCCTAGTATACATGTAATGATACTTACGACAAATGTAAGCTTTTGTTTGGAATTGAACAGATCAGTGATATGCCATGAATGTTTAGGAAAATTGAAGAAGTGATTGCATTTTTTTGGATTGCAGAGTAGCAAACTGCATCCTTTGCAATGTTTATTTTGTTGATGCTATAGCTGAGCATAATTCATTGGAAAAAGGCTTCAGTTGTCAACTCTATATTTGATATTTGATAAATCTAACCAGTTCATTTAAAATGAATATATTTGATATTTGATAAATCTAACCATCGTTTTAGCTGAATTTGTGTTTGTTGTTGCTTCAATTTCGTCATCTCACATAAATTTTTCTAATTTTTTAGATAGGTGGTGAGGGACTTAATTTAATTGGAGCCGATATAGTTATTTTTTTGGAACATGATTGGAATCCGGTGAAAGATTTGCAAGCTATGGATCGAGCTCATCGCATTGGGCAAAAATGCGTCGTGAATGTTTATCGGTTAATCACCGAAGGTTCTATCGAGCAGAAAATTATGCGGTTGCAGAAATTTAAGACAGATACAGCTAACGTTGGTTTTGTACATTTTTCGTGCAGAAACGGAAGTAATAAATTTGGGGAAACATGTTCAGATACTACGATTTTAATAATCTAACATAACCCCGAAGTGTTCGGCTCGAAACTATTTGATTTTCTAGGCGCTAGTTAGTGCAGATAACCGTTCTTTGCAAACGATGGCTACGGAACAGCTTATGGAACTTTTTATGTCAGAAGATGAGACTGGAACTAATCTTGATGCGTGTTCTTCAAAGAAATCACGGGAAAATGACATGTTCTTAACTTCTGATAAGCAGTCTCTAAGTTCAGATATCGGAGAAAAATTGAACATTGAAGAATTGTGGGAATTGTCACAGGTATTTATTTCAGTAAAAGAATAGGACCTTAGCTTCATTTTCATTTCAGGTTCACTAGGCTTTAGATAAGAGTCCCAGTGCTCTCGCTGCCATGAAAGATAACTTTTTCATGTAATGGTTTGCTGATGAATAAGTGTAAATCAAACTCTAGATAAATATTTAAGCTCTAGACTGCGTGTTTCAATGAATGCTGTGCATTTGTTGATTCCCCACTTTCATGAAATTAGTGAAAGGATATCAGTATCTTTGTTCTCTTATTTTGTTTCTTGCTTCTTTTTTTAAACAGATTGTATTTAATTTTAGTATTTGTAAATATTGCATTTTTATCAGCAGTAACTCTCTCTGTTTCAGTATGATCGTTATAATGCTTTTTCAATAGCGCACTCTTTCGAAGTACCTGGATGGAAAGATAATTCTCCGATATCAGTTTCGAATACCTCTAGCAACAGTGATATTTTTAGTGATAATAGTGAGTGTAAAAGACCTAGACTTGATAATTAAAAACTCGAAATTGCTTTTTTAATGTAATTACTTAATTTCAGTCATCATTTCTGAAATTCATTCCCTTTAGCTTCTACTTTTGGCCTTGTATTGGTTCTTCGTGTATTGCTTTTTTCTCAGTTTATCGCTAATTGTTACTAATTTTTGTACATATTTGGTATTCTCCGTGACTATATGAAAATTGCCCAGCAAGTGGTATTGTCGATTGAAATTTTGGTGTAATACCTTGCTCAACTGAAAAATATACCCGGGTATGTAATTTTTGTCTATTTTATCTCATTTAAAATTGTAAATAGTGTTGTTTCATAGATATTTGTATTAGTGATGATTTGCAAAAAAAAAAAAAAAAAATATGCTTTGCTGGATGAACGCAACATACTCCTTATTTATTACACTCCTTTTCTAAGGAACAACTTAAAATTTTTCTCTTTTAGAGCCTTTTAGAACTTTTAGAAGCGTTATTACAAAAATTTATGAATGAGGAAGAAACACACATTTGTTCTGGGAATGTCCAATCACTAAAATTTGGAGATTTTTGAGTTTTGATGCGAATAAGGAATGTGTTTTTTCTTCGGATAAGGTAGTGCGTATATGTGGAGTGGCGGGGATGTTCAAATGATTTTTTGTGATTGCAATGATTGATTTGCCGGAGGAATCAAGAAGGTATAGTGGTCTTTCATTCGATTATAATTACTCTATGTCTTTCCTTATTGGTGCAATTATCGCTTTAACCTGATTTTAAGTGATTTAACTGAGATGAGCAGTTTAAAAAAAATATTGTGAATAGTGCACAGGTGTATGAACAAACTTACTCAAGCTAGGTTTGAAACATACGTTACTATATTGATACGCCTACCTTCCAGTACTCGTGATGCCATCAAATAACAATTCATCGCTTATTCATGCTCTAACTTGGCAATAATAATACACCTATCCAGGAACACTTCTTGATTTCCGAAATTGTTATGGTTTGCTTTATCTGTAACATTTCTTTTTTTGCAGAAAAACATTTCTTTGGTATTTGACCTAAAATCACAAACATAATCTTTCAGAATTTTCACTGAATTTTCAAAAATTTTCAACTTTCCAGACTTTGCAATATACAACAAGTTTGTTTATGAAAAAGTCAATTTTGTTAGAATTTAACTTAAAAAACGGTGGCCTATTTATAGTCAGTAATCTATTCATTGTTGCGAGTATTTGATGATCATGGATTACTTCCAAAAAGACGCTATTTATTTCTTGGTTAGTAATAAATTTCAATTTGAAAAAAGTTTGTTTATGAAAAAGTCAATTTTGTTAGAATTTAACTTAAAAAACGGTGGCCTATTTATAGTCAGTAATCTATTCATTGTTGCGAGTATTTGATGATCATGGATTACTTCCAAAAAGACGTTATTTATTTCTTGGTTAGTAATAAATTTCAATTTGAAAAAACATCTAATAATTATCGAGTATATAATTGCAGCAACTATCTATCATCTTTTTAATTCCCTTTACGTATATGTTAATTATCGAGACTGATAGCATCTTACTCACTCGTCGAAAACATCTAAATCTCTTGAACCTTCTTTCAATTATATTTCATCACCTATTAGGTCTGCTAATATCGTATTTAAAATTGCTGCTGTTTGGTAGTGTAATACATCGAAACTTCATCAAGTAGCTTGGTAACAGACTCGGTATTGGTCGTTTAAGAATGATGGAAGAAAACAAAAATTCCATTAAAACTGGAAAAAAAAAAAGTGACCATTAAATAGGTGGCTATGCTGGTCATGGAAGAAAACAACTTGAAATAATGAAGTTTCCAGGTAGGCAACATATAATTCTTTTGCGTAGTAATCATGTAACGATAGAACTTTGAGAATGTATGAGCAATAAGCCGTCAAAAAGTCAGCCCTGCACTCTAAATATTAAAAGAATCCATTCAACAGTTTGAATCGAATTGCTTCCGAAAAATATTGTCTTAACTTTTCATTTTTCTTTTTCCTTTTTTCATTTCATCACAATCTCTCTGTATTTTCATTCCTTCACTTCGTTAAAATGTTTTTTAATCCATTTACTGTATTTCTGTATTTCTATTTTTAGTTGTTATCCTTAAACAGTTCATGCTTTCGTGAAATTTCAGAATTCCTGAGTGTGAATAAGCAGCAATTGCGTATCAAATTCTGATATCTTTATTGCAACAGATCCATCCAAATTTGTAGTATCTGTATTGACCGTGAATCATTTTCAACTATAATTCAAGTACTGCTGGATATCGATATAACAGGAAGTGATTAGTTGGAGCAAGAAAAAGAGAGAATAGAAATGTACACAACAGACTCTGGGACATTTTGATATTGTTTATTTTGTTGCTTTAGAATTTCTCACATAGCTTTCCACTATTATAATTCATTTCGTATTTTGTTCATATTACAGTTTGTCCGAAAAATATGCAACAAAATTAAGTATTATTTTAGTTTAGACTGGCGAAATAGAAGATAAAAAGATGAAGATATCGAATCCTAAAGAATATCACACTCTTCCAGCACTCATTTTGTCACATTACTGCATGGAAATCAAATATTAATCAATATAGCATAGAAACTTTCAATTATTCAAAAATTTTATATTTCCATCGATGGTAGAGTTAAATAATACAGTTATATTTGGGATAATATTTCAATGTATTTCTATTTAATCAATTCAAATCATTTCACCTTCTGTAAGTGGTTGCCCTTGATTTTCCTTGGTATTGAATGAATAGTTGCTTTAAGAGAGAGCAAAGTGTTGCAAAAATTTACTGCAATTCATCAAAGTGACGAAAAATAGTTTGTTTACTTTACCTTTCTAAGTCTTTTAAGGCAATTTGAAAAATTAAAATCGTTGCTGTCAACACTTCGGAAATTAAAAACTATAAATTCAGCAGAAATATGATTAAATTACGGATTCGTGCTTTTTTAAGGCTTCTGTTAGAGACGCAGATAATACGAATCGCTGTTGGTTGGGAGACAGGAAAGTGTGACAAATCTATTAGGAAAAATTAAATTAGGAAAGACAAGTGGTCAAATCATCATGCATCTGAAGTTCTTCCTAAAGTCATACTAGCTAAGGAGATATATAATCTTAAATTATCAAGGCAAGGTAATGCAAATGAGATCGGATAGTCCTCAATATGAGGTAAATATCATGTTATCAAACATTACTTACCTAATACTTCTGTGTTAGTGAGTCAGCAATAGATGATCAAAAGGAACTTTATAACTGATGTTTTCAGCTAATTTAAATCCTAGCTACTTCAATCCTCTAAGTATAGACGTATCCAACCACTTATGCCTAATTCTATCATTCACTTAAAGCTGTAAACAAGCAAATAATTTGTAAAGCCGTTGTGTTGCATGTTGCAACTCAACATGCAACACAACGGTTGCAACGCTTGTAACGTGTAATTTTTTTTCATGTAAAATGTTGTTTTTCTTCTTAAATGTTTTGTTGCAACACTTTTAACGTGTAATTGCGTATGATTGTTGTGTGATTTACGATGTTAAAGCGAGTATTACTGAATGAATTGATTTTGTTTGTTTCTTTGTTTTAGAAATGAAACGTGGAATGATTGATACTTCTGTATGTACGAGTGAAGAATGTGGTGATTTTTTGATTCAGAAAGATCGGATGGAAAATGAATCAGAAAGATTGGATGGGAAACGTGTAAAACAAAATTATTTAGCGGATAGATTGTACTTCAACAAGGTTTGTTTCATACATAGATCATATCAGTATTGCTTAGTATCGAATTTTCTATCTCTGGTTCTCAACTTTTCAGCAATTCTTTAAAATCATCAGGAAGGATTTTACGAGAAAATATATTACTCGCAGTTAGAGATTGGAGCAAGAAACAGAAGGAGAGTGAAAAAATCGAAAGGGAAGAAGCAAAAAACGAGAGCGAATCAAAACAATTCCTTTACTTTGACCATATTAAGGCGTTATACTTATCATTCGTTTTAGGTTGTAGGTATAGCGGAACAATATAATGTAAATGCTTTTTCACTCGCGGAATTGCTGGAACTTATCTCACCCGTAGCATCAATTCATTTCAATTTCATGATCGATCTTCGTTGGCTACTTATGTAAGTACTTCGATATTAATAATATTTAAGACATATATCATCTTCAATTTTGTACAGTGTCCCAAGTAGATGTTTGGTAAGTAAATTACGTTTATCTTTTTGTTTCTATACAACAAACCTTTGAACATGAAACATAAATTACAAAGTATTGTGAATTGTGGTGATTATTATTGCTGTCATATTAATTAGTGTAAATTAAATTAAATTAACATAAATCAAACTGGTTTTGTTAGCCATATTTATATTAATTGTCGAATAGCCTCTAATTTGCCAGGTATTGCGCACAAAACAAGCCCGTTTGTTATCATATATCGTTTTACATAATTTATTTGATCTTTTATATTTCTCAAGTAAGTTAATAAAGTCCGGAATTAGGGAGAAAATTTTAAATTTTAAGTTTGTTATTTATTACTTTTTAATGCCTTTTCATGATGTCGAAAACCAGTAAAGACATATACGCTGTTATCAATGTCGACTGTACCGATTGTGAAGCGTTATGAAGAAGTGTGAAATAAGCATTAAATATTTTATGCCTAATGCCGATTTTATGGTTTGCATTAAATTTTAAAATTTGACCTATATTTGGTTTTTACAAATTACATTTATAGGCAGTATCCAGGCCATTTACGACAAGGACCAATCACATTAATTGTAGGCGAAAGAATGGGAACTGACTTCACATTAACTAAAACTGCAGTAAAGCAGTGTGGAGTAAATAACGTTAGTGTTGGACGGGCGCGCTTATTGATACCATTCGGGACGCATCATTCCAAAATTTCCATTTTTGAAAGCAGTTCTGGGAGAGTACATGTCGTTGTTTCAACTGCCAATTTGTTGGAAAACGACTGGGACTTCAAAACACAAGCATTCTACCATTGTAGTGGAAGTGAAGTTAGTGCAATGCATGTTTAGTATTATGTGATTCTACGCAGTGGTGATCATGTCTTATCTTCCTGCTAGAGAATAAGTAGATAGAAATTGTTTAATAGTCTGCACTGTAACTTATAAAAGCGTACTTTTTATCATGTCTTGTGTAGAACTTTGCTACTATCTAGAAATGTAATGTTATGAATTAGAGTTTTGCAGTTGGAATTATTGAAAAATAGTTTTATGTTGTGAATATTTTCAGCCGGCTGCTGGTGACAGTTCCAAGCGAAATGGATCAGATTTTCAGGCTGATTTAGTAAAATACTTGGACGAATATAAAACAAGTCAAGATTGGAGTCTTATCGAACACTGGCGAGATCGTATTGCTAACACTGATTTGTCCCATGTCAGGGCAAGAATTATTTACTCTGTGCCAGGAGCTTATAAAGGTCATCTTGTTCATTTTATTTTATTTCTTGCATTTTTTTTCCTTTTTTTTTTATATATATAGCCTTAAAATGACTTGAAAAGGTAATTTCGATAGTTTGTAGGGGGTTCAAACAACTTAAAGAAGGCATTATTGTTATTTGTAACTCAAAATACACAATAACAGGTAATATCCTCGAAATGCTGCTACATTAGTCATTAGTCATCTAGTTCAGTCTATGTGTGATTTTTTTGTGTTGCTTCAGCTTGTAGCTCATGTTTATAAAGATTTAATTTCAGGTGTTCAGTTAACGAGATATGGTCACCCAAGATTGCGTGTGGTATTGAAGGAACTGTTCGGGAGTGTAAAGATGGACGATTTCACTTATCATGCTCAGTTCAGCTCACTCGGTAGCCTTGGAGCAGCACCAGAGTATTGGCTTACGGGACAGTTTTTAAATAGTCTTTCTGGTGGTGCAGAAACAGGTTTATTTAAAATTACTTGCGTTTGGATAGTAAGGAGTTTCTCTAATTTAAAAATGGTGGTCGTTTTTCCCATTAAGTGTGCTAATTTTGAAGATGGCAAACATTTGCGAATTATCTATCCTTGCGTGGAAGATGTCCGAAATTCTAACGAAGGATACGTAGCAGGTGCATCGCTCCCTTACAGTAATAATGTGGCAACAAAGCAGCCATATTTGCTTAATTTCATGCACAAATGGCGTAGTGATCGTCTAGGGCGTTCTCATGCTATGCCACATATCAAGACATACGCAGCTTTTGCTAAGAACGCTCTAAAACCATCTTGGTTGCTTGTCACTAGTGCCAACCTGTCTAAGGTACGATTCATTCACCTTCATTTATTTGCAGACTCGTCTCAAAAAACTTCAGTAACTGACATTAATATTTGACCAAAAATAGGCGTATGAAAGGTACAATAAAGGGGATATTTTTGCGGTTATCACTGTCTTTTGCGTCGGATTGTTGCGTAATTTATAATTTTTCCAGGCGGCTTGGGGTGATTACCATTCAAAAAAAGCACAGTTAACTATTCGGTCCTATGAATTTGGCTTGTTGTTCACTGATCCTGAGTCTTTGGATATGTTACCGTATGATTTGCCTTTGACAAAGTATGGTGACAACGACCGTGTGTGGATAGTAGATAAGGCATACAGGAAGCCAGATATGTTCCGAAAAACCTGGCCGTAAGTTATTTCTGCCAATATTATTTCTTCACAGCGCTACTGAATCGCCATAGTTCGTGTACAGGAGCATTATCAAAAAGTTTTAAATGTTCCTGATTGTGCTTTGTAATTCTTGCTTCTGTTTGCTATTGTAGACAGAAGTTCACATTTCTTAAAATGCGGGTAGAATTTAAGGACGGAAATAACGTACTGAATATTATATGTAACAACAATTAGAAAGAAATATACAGATGCCACCTTTATTTCTTCACGGAGAGCGGCATTAGATCCCTTGAGTTTTCAAGTGGAATCTCCAGGTTGAGAACTTATTATTAGTACAGTTGTCCAGAATCTCTACAAAACTCGTGTTTTGAACCGCCGGGAAGTAGTAAGTAAGATACTGAGCTTTGTAACCCTTTTCTTGAATTCAATGCATTACCGTTGCTGATGCGAAGTTTGACCAAAATGAATTGCACTGACTGGACAGTTCTAGTGGTCTTGCCGATCGATAAATAAAATAACAATATATATGAAATCAATGCTTTATTATAATGATTGATATATTCAGTGCACAGAGATGTGTAATTTTTTCCAGTATTCCTTGTAATGTTTCAATGTGTACGTGTAAATAAATTTATATATCTTATTTTCTTGAGTGCTTTATGAATAAATTATTTCTGTTTGCTTATTCAGTCCTGATCACTGTAGATATCAACACATTATTTTTCAAAATACGAAGTTTAAAGATGAAATAAAGGGATCTAGATTTTGAAAATTTGTGTTTGTATGAAAAAATGGAGTAGGAAATGAAACGATGTGATAGAATTGTAGCTTAACTTGTGATCTAACGAGAATTACGTTGTCTGGATTATGTGTGGCTCAAGTTTTTTATTTGTATCTGCTCACATATTTGATTTTCGGGATCCAGTTTTAATAGTTATTCTAACTATTGTGATTACTTGGCCAGACTCATTATTTCATTTCATGTTTGCTTTAATTTTAATGATGCATAATGAATTAAATAGATCAGGTTTTAAATTCATGATTAATTGATAGCAAGGGTTTGTTATTGTATTAATCAAGCTTGCTTTGTATAAAATTAAACAGTGTTGGGAAATTAACTATTCCATACATTTATAGGTGGTTCAAGGGTATGATTGAATTAACGAACACATTTTAGTCTTTCTTGAAAGAAATTGTTTCTAATCTTGCAGTATGGCGAAATCTGGAAAATGTGTCCTGTCGTTTGGTGATACTGTGCTTTATGAATCTGATTTGAAAGCGCTGGAAAATGGACGGTGGCTTAGTGATCCCGTTATTTCGTTCGCATTCGAATACTTCCACAATAGTACGTTGGATGAGACTAGGAAAAGCAAAGTTTGTTTGTATCCATATCATTTTTATTCTTCGAGAAAAAGTATTTGGCTGCAAGTTGTTGAGATTCAAACTTTATGGAAGATGTTTTCGACAGTGAATCGATAGTCGGCCATTGTTCTGCTGGATAGGGAGTGTGATTTGTGCCAAAATGCTAGGACGACGTGTTATTAAGGAAGTTGAGAAAGTGAGGAAGCAGTCGTTAATTTCAGATTAGCTTTATAAATGCAGCAGTATGTCAGCTAATTAAACTAACCGGAACGAATGAAGCGGCAGAGCTTCTCGATGAGCTTACACTTAAAGAAAAAGAGCATGTCATTTTGGTTGTCAATGATCATGACGATCCGTCAAGGAGCGGTGGAAGTCACTGGTCATTGCTTATATGTCGCCGGAATCTTCGACCTCATTTTCTGATCATTGATAGCGCACAGGGAACCAGTTCAGCGAATCGGAAACCGACGGATAAGGTATCTCTTGGAATTGTAAAAGGTGTTTGCTGAAATCAAGGAATTGTGTATTGCGAATTCGAGAAACTATACCATTTGCGAATAGTGAAGGATTAACAGCATTATATTTCCATACATCTTGCTTTATTGATGGATAGTTTCATTTTGATATAATTACAATGAAAAAAGTGTTCCTAATTCAGAAAAAGAATTGAAATTGCAAATCAGTTAAAGGGTTGAAATCAATGTTAGAAATTATTATCAAGTACAGAAGTAGTTTTTGGTTTTTCTTTTTTCATATGTAAAATGAAGCAATTACTTTATTTTTTTTCTTATTTTGCGTAGGTTTTTTACAAACTTTACCTAAGAACATTATACTCTTTGAAATGCTCTATGAATCACTGCGTTAATGTTTCTTATGCTTCAGTTAATTCAAACACTGGCAAAATATTTTGGGCTTCCCATAGATATACGAATCGAGCGAGCCACAAAGCAGTATAATAGCATGGATTGTGGAATGTTTGTTATTGAATTTACTCGACATTATATCGAGGTTTGTTGAGAATTTTGTCCTGTCATTTATATTTCAGTAATACCATATCTGAAAACTTTTATGCGACATCATTTGCTTAACAAATAGTTGAATCACTGGCAATAAAAAATAGCTAAATATGGCCTAGATATACTGCGAAACAGCAGTGATGGTGAAAAAGATTTGTTAATTGCATCCCATGGTATGATTGCACTAGAATTTATGATAGTATACTCTTTTTCCAATATCAAGTTATCCAGAAGGACTAATACTGAGTTAAGTTTAAGCTGAATGTGCTTTGAGCTTCCATCTTGTGGAGGACTGTTCATGCCACTATACTGTGTTTGGAAGGTAATCAAGTTACAACTGCTCCAATTTGTAGAGTTTGAAACGGGATGAATTCAGTGTGATTTCACGCACTGAAGGCAGATGATGTTAAGAAGCAACGGAAGGTGTGGGGTTCATTGATTCGTTCATTGGCCGAAGAGTAGGAGAGAACTTTTCTTGTCATCCATAATTCTTTTGCTGACTGGCACTTATTTTTGCAGTAGTAACAGCTAACCGCATGATTATTCAGCTTATTTCGATGCTAATCTAATTGCCCTTTTCCACATTTCCTTTTTTGTTGTTTGTTTCATTTGTTTGCTTACATTTTTTGTCGCGCCAATAAAACAGAATTATTCCCTTTCTGAATTGAGATTGCTGCTTATTTAGATTCTTAATTCCATTTCCATTTATCTTTTAGTTTGTTTTCTGTCATAAGCAGTTCAGTCCAAGCACTGCCTGAGAATGTCTTTCCGTTTAAAAACGCAAATATCGCTTTTCCCGAAAATATTGTTCACAGTTTCTTTCTCTATCTTCAAATTTTTTCTTGCGTTGTGCTTGCACTGCGAAGTTTATTTTAGCATTGGTATCAACTTTTTTCATATATTTACTGTCCGAAATAGTCGTTTATTTACGATAGAAATGACTGTTTTTGCATCCCAATCCTTGCGGCGCATTAATATGAAAAGACTTCGAAACTTTCGTTCTGGATTTTTCAGTACTCGACTTATAATCCATTATTTTTTGACAGGTGAACTATAATGTCAACGAAGCTGTAATTTTAAATAGAAGTTACAAATTTCTTTTTACTGTAGCCTCCGTTTTTTATCAGTTTTTGTGTTCTTGTATTTTTTGTAAGTATTTTTCAATCTTTCTGAGATTGAATGTCGGGTACAAACCCTTATCATCTTTTATGTTGATTTGTTTCATTTTATTTATCTAATTATCGCTGCTTATGTCATGATGCAAGCTTTAATTGTGCTGTTTATGATTCAAACATCATTTCTGGAAAAAGTTGGGAATTGAAGGTGTAAATGGGAAGAGAGCGAGTTCTATTGATTTCCTAATCATGATAAATTGTTTTTAATGGAAAATATTACTTAATTTAATACAAATCCTCATTATTTGTGTTATCCATGACAGACTGCATGTGATCCTGATGCAATGGCTGTAAAAGATCTGCAAAAAAAAAAAAAAAAAAAAAAAAAAAAAAAAATATGCAGAAAACGGCTCTCAAGTAGTTTAAATATTTCTGTTGTTTATCCAGCAGTATGATCTCTGTGTATTTACTGAGCTTATTAATGAATCTTTGTATTTTCTAGAATTGTTACGTATCATTTCTTCATTCCTGTATTGTGGAAAAGAACGCGTTTTTTACCTCGTTATTATTTGCATTCCAGAGTTGTTTGAGAATGAATTAGGCTAACAATTTCCTTATTTTAGAACTAGATAAGCTTAGAGAGTTACTATTTATGCAGCGGATTCATTGGTAATGTTTGGCTACATAATGAGTATTTTTGTTTTTATAACATTAAATGAGTTTTTTTAATGAGTTTTTATAACATTAAAAAAAAAAAAAGAAAAAGTGTTATGTAAAAAAAATAAAATACTGTTATAATGAAGGTTATCGAAGCATCCTGCTTAATTAGATGTTAGTGTTTCGGTCCCGACTGTTCAGTTTTATTAAACTGCATTGTTTTCTTGGCTTTCTTGAAGCTCTCAGGAATCTTTCCGGCTTCTTTCGATTTACTATCTTTACGGCGCCAGTGTGAGATCTATGTCCAGATCTCATATTGGCGCTGTACAAAAAAAAATTATTGTGCCGATTGAAAACTGTTTGTATGAATTTGGTTGCGCAACATTACTGGAAAGTGGTAATGAAGTGTGATTAATGATTTATTGGAAGTGAAATGAGTAAACATAGAAGGTGGATGCTTTTTTACAGTAGATCTTTTTGGCAAATTTCAACAGAGAACGTTTTCAGCGTAGTTATGTGATTTTCGATTCTCTAATTTTCATCATAAAATGCTCTGGCTATTTTGTTTTTTTCAAAAGTTTGGAATATCAAAACTCGTTATGTCAAAGTTTTTTGAAATTTCTGTGACTTTAACTTAACAGTATTTAATATAACCCTGCACATACATATTTCGTAGTAGTTACCGTCCTCCCACATTTTAAATTCTGAACGAGAGTATTTCCCAATTTCCGAAATTAAATGATTTCGATTTCTTTTAAAGCCTTCCTTAATTAAACGATGTTGTAATTGGACTGTTAGTAATGCTATTGTTGTATGTTATTGTTATTTAATTACTGCTAACCACTGTTCTTTGGTAAAATAGAGCAAAATTTTAAGTGTTAGGACCTCATTTTAGATTTAGATCTGCATAGAAATATTAAAAAAATTTTCGAATTTCATCATATATAGGGTGTAATTTCCTTATGATAATGATAGTGCAACACTTATTGTTTTGTTTATTGCTGTTAATCACTGTTATAATTTTATGTTGTAATAGTGATTATTTTGTTTCACTGATTTCAACATTTTTTATAATTAACGGTGAAAAACAAAATAAACGATAGTGTACTTTTCCCTAATTTTGACAAGAAATAATGTAGGAAAATATATATGAGGAAATATTTTTGCCGCTCCTGCACTTTGTTTTCTGTTTTGGCGTTATTTTTTTATTTTGACTACTCATAAATGAATTGATTTTGAATAAGTTTGAACACTTTGAACATATAAGGGGCACATTACACTTCTAGGTTGCACTTTTTTTTTTACAATTGATTTCGAGAAAAATTTCCGCGAGTTATCGTCTTTTAAGTGAACATATAAGGAGCCACATTACACATCATTCATTTCATGTTTTTACTTCGAGAAAGATTTTTTATTTTTCCATTGCAGTGTTTTTCATTTGCCAAAATTTTCTTTTATATCAAAATAAGAGATATCTGCACTTATAGCCTGTAACAGAGTTAACTTGAGGAGTATTTCATTTCTTTAATGCTAGTGAAGTAGCAGTTAATTGGAGTTTTCTGTTGGATGAATTTTTTTGTTATTCGCTATAAATGAGCAAATGACGAGGATATTCATACCTTGTTCACGGTCATATATTTCTCTGAAGGAAATCGTTGGATATTTCCCTGGCAAAATTATTGAAATGAACAGGTTACCGTCAAAGGGAACATTCATGCTCTTATAAAAGCCAGTTTTATTAATTTTCAAATATTTCAATTGCTTTTAATTGATACCATACAGTTAATTTTAGTACATGTTAAATCAATTTTTTAGAATTGATCTGTTGTGGTGTTGACTGGTGAGTGTAGTTGGAGACATGATTAGTCATGGAAATATGATTCCTCCTATATTAGATGGTTTAAAAAATTAATAAGTCAAAAGAGTTGTTTAGGACGATAATTACGATCAACGAATAATTTGAATTCGTAGATAAAATTTTGCTTTCTTTGAGAATTATCCAGAATAATATAGTGTTATGACTGTGGTAAAGGAGTCCCACCTGTTAGAATTGATTGAATTAGAGGAAAGAAACAACAAAAATTATACGATTTACAATATACTATGACATCTCTGTTCTTTGAAACTGTGGAATTCGTTCAAATTCATCATTTTAGTGACGGCTCTGTTTCAAATGCCAATTATATATAATTAATCAATGAGTAGATAGAATCAACAATAAAAATTACAAACTTCTTCTTCTCTACTGAAAAATATGCTATCGTTCACTAAACAGTGATACAAATAAGTTTGCCAATATAACATATAAACAAGAATGTAATAGATCGGATAATTAGTATAAATTATGTATCAATTAGTATAAATTATGCTGGCAGTATAAATTATGTATGCCTATTAGTATAAATTATTTATCAATTAGTATAAATTATGCTGGCAGTATAAATTATGTATAAGCCTATTAGTATAAATTATGTATCAATTAGTATAAATGCTGGCATTATTATGTATAAGTATTATATAATTATAATTATGCTGGCAGTATAAATTATGTATAAGCCTATTAGTATAAATTATTTATCAATTAGTATAAATTATGCTGGCAGTATAAATTATGTATAAGCCTATTAGTATAAATTATGTATCAATTAGTATAAATTATGCTGGCAGTATAAATTATGTATAAGCCTATTAGTATAAATTATGTATCAATTAGTATAAATTATGCTGGCAGTATAAATTATGTATAAGCCTATTAGTATAAATTATGTATCAATTAGTATAAATTATGCTGGTGAATTTTATTTAAAGATTAAATCCAGATTTATTTAGGAGTTATATATAGTGAAGAAGATTTTTGAGTGTTCTGAAATATTTTATTTAAATATTTGATTTTTGACGAAATTTATGCAATTTATATAACATCGTTGCTATTTATACTGAAGTATCGTACAAACAGTGTAAAGAAATATTTTTGTTAGTACTGCTATAATATATAATTGATTCAATTGAAGCAAGCTGGAGGCCTTTATACGTTGTTGCAACTGGATAACATGTTCTCGGATTATTGATTATAACGACAACTCATCTCAATCAAGTTCGGCAATTCACAATTCCGGTAATTACAAACAAACTTATCAATTTAAAAACAAATCATTCCTCTGTATGGGAGCAGGTTGTTGGAACACTATTTGCTAATAAATAGTTTTGTGTACAATTAAAGCGTACACAATGCAAATTTTAGCTTCTCTGAAGTGTTATTGTAATGAAAGGTTGAATTTGTGAAAGAAACTTCCACAAAAGAAGGATTCAAAGAATATCAATCTTTCTCGTTTATATCGAGAGTAGAACAAGTTTGATAGTTTCGTCTCTTTTAACTGTTTAACATTGCTATTTAAAAAAACTATTATAGTTTTCACGTAAATTTGAAATAGAATGTTTGAAAAAAAAGGTGAAAAGTTAGTGTGATAGTGATTGAATCCTGCAGGATGTAACGCCTTGACACGTAAACGTACGTCAACTAAAACATACGTCAACTCGTATGTTTTACAGTGTATCAAAATACTGTGCTGCAGTAGGCGGCTACAGTACTATGCACAAAAAAAGCGCATGATGATCATTTGTTTTCCGGAATGGTGAGTGCCAATTTTTACAACAACATGTTAGAATGATAAATGTGATACGTGGGTATACACCATACTACACGTGGGTACACACCATACTACACGTGGGTACACACCATACTACACGTGGGTACACACCATACTACACGTGGGCACAACACTATAATGCTATTATTATTAGCTTTTTTCTTATTTGTGTAATTTGCTAAATGTACGATAGTATTTTTGAGATTTTATTGAAAAAATTATTTTTTATAATACTCTTTAATAAAACCAATCACTGAAGCAATATGTAATGGAATTCGAATGATGAAGAAAGTTCAGTGTTCAGTTTTCTCCTTTGGCTTACGCATGACATGCAATTCACAAAGAACATCGCCACATTCGTGTGGTACTATGGATGTGATTGTCCTTTTTACTCTTCCTTCCAGTTTTTTGTTTATTGATACGGAAAGGGATTACGATTGACTGGACTGGACGCAATGCTGGTTATCCTTAAGGTCAAAAGACTATCTGGAAAGTATGAATACTGTTTGCAGTGAAGGAATACGGAATCACGTCATTTAAGTTATATCAGTTTGTTAGTTGGTTTCCTTAGCAGTTTTTATGTATAGCCGATGTACCTTTATGAGTGATAGATGATAGTGATTGGTTTTTAATGATGAATAAAATACTTGAAAAATATGGTATAGTGTGAATGAATGAACGTATGTAATAGCATCGCACACTCATGTAAAAGTTTTTTTTTGTGTATTTAATACACAGCGAGTCAGCTATGAAAAATGTCAACTTCAACTGAACGTATTATTGTGCATATTTTGCGCGTTTCGAATTTTCAACTAATTTGAAAAGGGTAAAAAAAAGTTTTCATGGAATTACTGTTGAATCAGTTGCAGCTGAAGTTAATTGTGGAATGAAGAGATACACCGCTGTGTTTATCCAGATATGTACGGGAAATGCTATCTGTAACTCACTGTTTCTGGGAGTCTCCCGCCATGTCCAGGCATATCTTCTGCGTTCAAATGCCACGGGTCATGCTGGCCGTAAATCGCATGTATTTTCGGAAATTTGTGATGTGTAGTTATTGATGGTAATAATTTGTGATGGTAGTTGCATGCTTTCATACCTGTTTTAATTGTGTTGATTGTCAAAACTGTTGGGTTACGAGCAAAAGACCATTTGAATTTTGTTTCAACCGTTTCAGGGTTCTCTGGTTCTGTCGAGTTCGGGGTTCTCGTTTCAGAGAAGCTTGTGAATGCTTTTAAAAATGTTTCTAAATTTCAGGAAATTTCTTTACAAATAAGAAAAAGTGTACAGATAGCAAGATGAGTTCGAAGTGCTCCATAAATCCCTCCTTCTACATGGCATTAACCAGTTGCTCGCAATTTTTGTTATTTAAGTAATCTCACATCAAGAAATTGATATTGCAGAAAAGTAAAGTTCAAAGATTTTCCTTCATTTTTAGACCTTAAAATACTTTACAATATCTTGTGTATGTATTACATTTTAGATAAAAGAATTCGAAGGGGAAATAGATCAACAGAAGCACCGATGTCGTCTAGCAGTGGAGTAGGAGCTGATGCTGTTTTTAAATCGGCTTGTGAAGAGCGCGTTTTGCTTGTTTATACTGATTATAATTCCGAAATCAAAAAGGTGAGCCTAATTGGCTGAATTCGAAATAAAAATTTATCCACTCCAAACTGGTACACCTAACGGAGAATATTTTCAGTTGGATTTTGTATTTTACGTTCGACTTGATTTGCAGATTTATTTCAGGTTGTGAATTTATTTTCGAAACATGGTGAATCGATTAATGCTATACGGGTAAATAGTGATGCTGCTAAGAAGGTGCTAGAGATAGTTGGATGGCCATCAATGCCACTTATTTTTGTAAAGGTGTGTTATGTATACATTGAATTAGGATTCTTTTCAGTTTATTGGGACTGTTTAATTTTTGATTGTATGTTATCGTCGCTGATGTGCAACGGTATGCCGAATACAATCAGATCTTTCTTGCAGTCTAGATTTCGGTTTTCTTAATAATTATCAAGGTGCAATAAATCAGATTGTTCCAAGTCGAAAAGAAAACTGCATGTACAAGAATTATTGAAAGAAGGCATTTACATAACCGATAGTGATATCAGTTCATTCTTTCTCGCTTTCTAGGGAGACTGTTGTGGTAGCTTCAAAGAACTTTATCGGCTGGAGGAAAATGGTTCTTTGAATGAATGGTTAAAGGAACATCAGTATGATCTTGCTATTATTGGAGGTGGTTCTGGTGGTCTAGCAGCTGCAAAGGTTCGTTTTAACTGTTGTTGAGAATATTGGAAATTTTGTATATGGGAATTCTTGATATCCTTTTTCGGTTCTAGGAAGCTGTTCGTCTAGGCAAAAAAGTGGTTTGTTTGGATTTCGTTAAGCCATCAACAATGGGCACAACTTGGGGTTTGGGTGGAACATGTGTTAATGTGGGCTGTATACCGAAGAAACTGATGCACCAAGCTGCACTTCTGGGCGAATATATTGGTAACTTGTTTGTACATCATCATATTTCACTCTATTTTTTATGATCAGTTATTCAGTAACTGAAAATTTGCAGAAGATGCTAGGAAATTTGGTTGGGAAATACCTGAAGGTGCAATAAAGTTGAATTGGCATCAACTGAAAAATGCTGTGCAAAATCATATTGCTTCGTTGAATTGGGGATATCGGGTTCAATTGAGAGAAAAATCAGTTTGTTGTCTTCTTTTAAAAATATATCTATACTGTTATCTGGGAGCGCTATGAATAATGTGACTGTTGTTCGGTGAAATTTGTGGTAACAAACTTGGCGTTTTGTTGAGATTCTTCACATAAGCAGCAACGGGTACAACAATAGTAGCTTAATATCGTATATTTAAATAAGCTATCAGGGATTACTAACGTCAAAGCAAAACATAATTGCATAAAACCTTTTTTTTAATGTATTTTTTTGCTGCTATTTCAGGTGACTTATATGAATTCGTACGCAACTTTTACCGGTTCGCATGAACTAACTGCCAAAAATAAAAAAGGAAAAGTTGAAAAAGTCACTGCTGACAGGTTTTTGATCGCTGTCGGATTAAGACCACGCTTTCCCGATGTTCCAGGAGCATTGGAATGCTGCATTAGCAGGTATATTTGTACGTGATTCAACCATAATTCATTGCTTTTGATGTTTTCTCAACTTACTTGAAAATTCGTGTTTTCATTACAGCGATGATTTGTTTTCACTGCCGTATAATCCGGGGAAAACTGTTTGCGTTGGTGCATCATATGTTTCTCTAGAGTGTGCTGGATTTTTGAGAGGTATTGGTAATGACGTAACGGTTAGTTTTTTTTTTTTTTTTTTATTATGTGTGTGTTAGGTTATGTAGCAGATTTTGTTTTTATTTGAGGTATTATTTTCGACACTTTTTCTCAGAAGTTAATCCCTTCTTCATATTCTCATTCTCTCTCTAACTGTTTTGATTAATTACAAAACTTATATCAAATGTGAATGCAGTGATTTTTTTCGTAAGCTGTCTTCAAGTGAAATCTGTGTCCCAGGACCAGCATTCATTAAGATTTTCATTTGGTGTATACTTTACTGTCTTGTATACTGAAAGGAATTTCAGGTTATGGTTAGGTCAATTTTGTTGCGTGGTTTTGACCAGGATATGGCGGAACGCATCAAGAAGCATATGACAGAGCTTGGTGTCAAATTCGTTCCGTAAGTTTTTTTATTGAATTACAAGGAAATAATGTGAGGAATTTTTTGTGCACTGTCTTCTAGATTTTCACTAGCTCTGTCACTAAAGATTGTACTGATGACTGTCTTCAGTAAAAAGTTTCGCGGTGTTAACGCTTCATATTTTAGTGCGCTGTGCTGAAGTTTCAGAATCGGTGCAAATTTCCTTGTACATTTACTGAAGAGAAAAATGCTTGGTGGAGGTGTCATTTTTGAAGCAAATAAAACTCGTGAAAATCTAATCCTTATTGTAATGTGTACGCTTTCTTTTTAAGTAATATACCAGTCAAATACGAAAAGCTCAAGGAGTCAACTAACAGTGAACCAGGGTTGATTAAAGTTCATACGATCCAGGAACATGAAGATGGGACAAAGGAGGAAGTTACGGAAGAATTTAATACAGTATGCATCATATTTGTTTCTATCACTAAATGATTTCGTTTGTAAAGTCTAGTGTATTTGTTATGATATGCGAACAGATTGTGATTGTTCTTTCAAGGTCTTGATGGCAATAGGACGTGATGCTATGACAGATGATCTTGGTTTGGATATAGTCGGTGTAGATCGCGCAAAGTCCGGTAAAATAATAGGAAGAAGAGAGCAAAGTGTTAGTTGTCCTTATGTTTATGGTATTGGTGATGTGCTGAATGGCTGTCCAGAGCTTACACCTGTTGCAATACAAGCAGGCAAAGTTTTAATGCGACGCCTCTTCACTGGAAATTCTGAGCTCACCGAATATGACCAAATACCAACAACAGTATTTACACCTTTGGAATATGGTTCATGTGGATTATCTGAGGATACTGCTATCCAAAAGTGATTTCTTCGCCGGTTCAATATTATATATGTATAGGTCAGGCACAAAAGTAATTGTAATTTCGAGTTACGGATTTCAAATCACTATAATCAAACTCTAATTTGAGTATTCCTGTAGAGTAAAAGTCCTTAGTTCAGAATTCGACCAGTGCTTGGAAAGATTTTATATTATTGGTCGTGAAATCTGTTATGAACTCATATGGATTTTGAATTTTTCAGGTATGGAAAAGAAAACATTAACGTATATCATAACATGTTCATTCCTCTTGAGTATGCTGTGACGGAACGGAAGGAAAAAGCACACTGTTATTGTAAACTGATCTGTCTGAAGAAGGAACATGTAACGTATTCTTTGCTGTAATTCGAGTTCAAGCTGCGTGGGTACAATACTTCTTTGTTGAATTGCAGGACTTGGTTCTTGGCTTTCACATTCTCACACCAAATGCAGGTGAAGTAACACAAGGCTTTGCAATAGCTTTGAAATTTGGTGCGAAAAAAGCCGATTTTGATCGATTAATCGGTATTCATCCGACTGTTGCCGAAGTATGTTTTACTACTTGATTAAGCCTCGTTAGTATTCGTAGACTATGGTGATTACTGTCAATTTACATTTCAGAACTTCACGACACTAACGTTACTTAAAGAGGAAGGGCAAACACTGAAGGCTACAGGATGCTGAGGTTAATGTGCGACTCTTATTTCTTTGTAAATAAGAGTCAACAGCTCAACGGTTGAAACGAATGCGTCGTCGTTATCAGATTAATAACTAATAACGCTTCACTTATCTAGCGTGTTTATGTGACGAATTTGGGCTAAACTCCATCGTGAGCGCTCATTTTCCGATGGTTTCAATTTGAGAGCTTTTTTCTGTTGTCGATTTTGTTTTCATCTCTCTAATTTGTAGATTAAATAAAACACATATTTAAATATGCGGAATTTTAAATGGCTCAAGAAAAGTGATATTGATGTTTAATGCAATATATCAATAAACATATATGAAGTGCTTACTTCCACAAAAACCTAATATTTGATGTAATTTGGCGGGAATGCAGAACACAAATTTATGAAAGCAAATGTACACCTAGGCAAACTTGCCTGGCTTGGCTCCATCTATCTCGATAATCTTGCCTGAGTTAAACTAATCTCTTACGAATTCTGAAAATGGCAAATGCATCAGGTTGGTCCCGTATAAAATCGTTTGAGATGATGTTGTGAGGTTGAATGAAATCAGACGTGTCTGTTTGCTTACTAACGCGTTCTGAAAGATGGTAAGTCGAAGGCGTTCATCATAGCAACGAGAGTTTTTCAATTCATAAGTGAAGAGGGAGTGCCTACGCATAGGTAAATCTAAAGGTACTGCTGTGAGCATGACGAATAGAGCAGTCCCTCAATTTTGATTTAATAGAATGAAATATGTTTTATGGAATGTAATATAGGAATTTCCTGGCGTATGTAGACATCTCAGTTCATTTTTTTTTTTAATTCATTAAAATGAAGTGCTTAAGGCTGTATTTTATTTCCTGTATGTGGTTATATTTGTATCGACTTTTTTGCAAACAAACCAACGTTAGTAATTGTCGTGTTTTCTTCTTATGAGAGGTCGATATCGGCCAACAATATACCAGCGTGTTCGTTTTAGGGTGTTGTTTTGTGTAGGGTTTGTTGCGCGATAGAACTCAATCTCAAACTTGGGTAATTAAACCTTTTATTAACGAACGCAAGCGAACATAATTAGAAACCTTAATAAACGCGAAAAACATATATAAATATAAAAGAATATAAAAGTATAAAAATATAATATAAAAGAACTGGATGATGAGATTGATGAATATTGCCATGAAGAAAAACCGTTACAATGGAAGTTTGACAGTCTATTTATAGTATTGGGAGGAGGGTCAAAGACGTGATGAGTTGATCATAATGTGAAATAAGAAAGGATAAAATAATGATGTTATGGGGAGATCATAAGGTCAAATAATGAAGGATAAAATAAAGACGTGTTAAGTTGATTATAATGTGAAAAGGAAAAAATGATGATGTGATGGCGAGATCATAAGATCAAATAATGTCCTTATTATTTATCTACGGCTTGAAATTTTGGATGTAGACTACAAAATAAGAAAAATTAATCTTACATTATAAAATTAATTATATTTATTTACTTATTGAAATTCGCGGTACAAGTTTCGCGACACTCCCAACGGGAGAGAGAGAGCAAAAAGTATTACTTTCATTCGTTTGATACACCTTTTGTTTGCATGGCACTTCTCGTTCGTCGCGCAATAGGTTCTTGGTCTTCGCTTTCTTGTAATTTTTCTTCCATATCGTTGGATGCTTCTATTTCCATGGGGCATAGCATGTTAATAGAACGATTAAGCTGTTTCCCATTAGGCATTTGGATTGTGGCACTCCTGATACTTCCATCACGTCCTCTGTTGATTTTAATTATTTTTGCTAATTTCCATATACCGCGAGGTATTTCGGGTTCCATCAATAAAACAATTTCATTCTCACGTGGTCTTCGTTTTTCGGTCTGTCGAGGAGAAACGAATTCCTTTTGTGTACGTTCTCTTAGACTCATAAGGTATTCGTCTTTCCACAGTTTCCAAAAGACATCTAATGTCTTAAGAGTATTGGTCCAGTATTTGATAAGTTTATCCTTTGTTTTTAATAAATAAGGAGTGTATTCTTCTTGTCCATTGTCATACTTGAGCGGTATTTCAAGTGACGACTTGGGGGAAATAAAGTCTATCGGGCGTATGACTCTGTAGTCATCGAAGCCAACGTACGTCAATGGCCGGGTATTAAGTATACCTTCTATTTCTATCATTAACGTTATTAATTCCCCTTCAAGAAGAAGTCTTCTTCCCACAGCTCGTCTTAAAGCTTGTTTTGTAAGTCCAATGATTCGTTCGTATACTCCACCTCCCCACGGTGCCTTTGGTATAGTATTTTTCCAACACATACCATGTTCTGCTAGGAAGTTGGAACTTATTTCCATTATTGTTTTAAAGACGAGTTGAAATTGACTCGCGTTGTCACTTAAGACTAACTTTGGATATCCTCTTCGTGCTACAAATCTTCTTAGGACATGTAGGAAGATTTCGGCGGATAAATCATCGGCTAATTCCAGATGCACAGCTCTCGTTGTAAAACATGTGAAGAGAGCGATCCATCTCTTTACTCTATCGGTTGTCGATTTGACTAGGATTGGTCCCAAGTAATCTAGACCTACCTGTTCGAATGGTCTAGATCTGGTTACTCAACTTTCAGGCAAATTTGGCATTGCCGGTAGTTTGAATGGTTTAGCCTTCCACCGTTTACATGTCGTACACTTAGAGAGTAGACGTTTTATTGCTGCTCTTCCCTTTGGTATCCAAAATTTACTCTTAATTCAGACACGTTGTGAGATTCAGCATGATGCAGCGCCTCATGTTGCTGCATGATGATAAGTTTAGTCACGTGGTGATCCTTTGGTAAGTAGATAGGATATTTACTGTCCTCATCTAACTCTGAATATTCTAGACGGCTTCCTGATCTCCATAAGTCATCAGGTTTATGTTGAAGTAGATTCCATTTCTTCTTCTCCTTATCTGTTAGATGCGCTGATTGCGCTTGTCGGATCAACAAACTAGTTGCTATTTGATAATCGGTTTGGGTCATATTGATTCCTTTGATAGATAAGAATTTGAGCCAAGGTAATCCTCTTCGATGAATTTGTTTAATGAATCTAAGCGCCCATACTACCGCTCTTACTAATTTTGTCCATTTACTAAAGCGTTGTACATCAATGAATTGAATTATCGCCTTCTCCTCAGCTGGGTTTGGAACCTTTGATATTTTTGCTATAATCGCTTGTTCGAATTCATCATTAACTTCATAAACGAACTTACAATTAGGCCATTCTGATTCGGGTCCATTTAACCATTGCGGACCATTCCACCATAGCTTGTTATTGCGAAGTTTGATTGGTGAGATCCTCTTGTAGCTATGTCAGCTGGATTTTCATTGCTAGGTAAATATCTTAAATTGAATTTGGATTTTCTAATTTCTTCCATTCGGTTTTGCACGAATCGTGGAAGCAATTTCGTATAGTTTGTTATCCAGAAAAGAGCGCATTTTGAGTCTGACCACAAAGTAACTGGACAGTCTTCCTTTTGTAGCTCCTTTAATACGAACTGACCCGCTCTTACTCCAATCAATACAGATAATAACTCGAGTTTAGGTATCGATATACCTTTGATGGGAGCAAGTCGGGATTTCGCAAAGATTAAGAAGGATCTTACATCGTTTCCAGGTGAAACTTTTCGTATATAAACAGCTGCGGAATAAGCAACTTTGGACGCATCCGTGAATATATGAAATTCTGTCGGCCTTGAAATTTCCATTACAAATCGTGGTAGTCCTATCACATTTGTTGGCCATTCCGTAATAAGTATGTCCCATTTTTGCTTATGTGTTTCGTTCAAGGATTGATCCCATGGAATTTTTCCCGCCATAAGTATTGAATAAATAGTTTAAATTTGATCATTACTGGGACTAAAAAGCCCAGAGGATCATATTGAGAGGCAATAAATTTTAAAATGGTTCTCTTTGTTAATCCTTTCCTCGCCATGGTTTTAATGTAACCTCTATATGATCCTTTTCGTGATTCCAATTAAGTCCAAAAAAGTTTTCTTTATTTGCTTGGCTTAAGTCGGAATAAGGTATTCGTTTGTTAAATCCTTTTCATTCGAGAGAAATTCCCTCACATTCATTGAGGCTTCTTAAAAATTATCTTCAATTTTCATACTTGTCCAATGCCTCGTCGGTGTTCTCTGCCGATACAGTGATATTATCACGTATAATTCTTGCGGATTTCTTCAGCTAATTCGTTACCATAATTTTCTAGATGGTAGTTAAGAGTCGCTGCTAACAAAAAGGGGATGATACCACTCCAAAGGGAACTCTCTTGAAGCGGTAACTTTTTATATTCTCGTCGCAGACTTCTTCCTTTAACTCATTTAACCAAAGAAATCGGGTACAATTTCTTTCTTCTTCTTGTAGCCTATTTGTAAAAATGCTTTTTCGATATCCGCCGTTATCACGATCTTCATCGTTCGAAACGGAGTAATATACCAACCAAGTCTGGAAGCAGCACTGGGCCTCGATACAAGATGTCGTTGAGGCTTTTAAATCCTTTGTGTCGTGCTGACGCGTCATAGACGATTCTTAATTTGGTTGTGTTTTTCCCAGGGGTTAGAACCTCGTGATGCGGTAGATAATGTATGATACCAACCTCATCGTTCGGAGGTACTTCTTCGATTATTCCACTTTGTATTTGGTCCTTGATTGTTTCGTCGTATAACTGAAGAAGCGATTGGTTTGGAGCGTTTGACTAGATGCTTTAAGCGTCCTAGGCATAACCATAATTGTTGCTTAGTCTTTGCGTGGAGCTTTTCCACGGCCAACGTACATGATATCTTCCCTCCAGCATAATAACAGTTTGCTCAAATTGTTTTATGGCTTGATGATCGTCATCTACATTGGGAGATTCTTGAATGCCGATCATTTCTAGTTTCCAAAATTTTTCTAAGTCTGAGTTAAGGGTTGTATTGACTGAACATATTATCCCTCTGGCTTCTCTGTTATCTTTACAAAGTTTGGTGATATCGCCACTGCCAACAATCATAGGACCAACCTTGGATTGGACTAATATGTGTCCTGATTTTAATTCCTTGAGGTTTTGTAGAGTTATAAATTTAAAGAAGTAGTCCGCTCCAATTAATATGTCGGGCTTTTCCCAATGGTTACTTAATTCATCGAATTGAAATTCATTTGGTAAATCTACTACCTGGAGTTCGTTTGTTAAATGTTCGACTACATTAGCGTAGAACGATATAGTCTCGTTATCTTCAGTTTGCACTTTCAGTTCCGCACATGAAGTGGGACACTGCATCGGTTGCTTCGTACCAAATGCAGCTATCGTTATGGTTTGTTTCTCCGACTCGATTAATTTCAATTGATGAGATAATTTTTTGGATATAAAGGACATTTGTGAGCCTACATCAAATAATGCTAGGGCTCTCTGTTGTCGTCGGGGTTGCGATGGATTGAATACCTTTATCCTTTTACATAAAAGGAGAGTTCCCCTTGTGGTCCTCTTCTCGTCTCGAGTCGCCGCTACTGAATTGTAGAGTGATGTCGAACACTCCTTCCCTGGTGTCGAATACTCCTTCTCTGGTGTCGTTGATATTCTTCTTTTCCCACACACGGCACTGTTATGTGACTCTTTACAGAAGAAGTATTGCTTTTTCACCTTGCATTTTTCTCCCTTGTGATTATTTTTGAAACAATTCGTACATTTCTGCAGTTTCTTGAGGCAATTTATTCGTAAATTTGAAGTAGGATAGACGTCGCAATCGCTATCCCAGTGATCCCCAGAACAAAATATGCAAGGTCTTTTCTTTGCTATCGTTGCTTGTGGCGAATTCTTCTTAGTTCGTACTGCTGTTAATGCTGATGTTCCTCTTGAGTCGTCATTTCGCTTTTGTTCCGTTTTGACAATTGTTGGTTTAATTTCCGCTCGGGTGAATGAATTCTGGCTGTTTTTCACTTGTTGATCCACCTTAGCCAGTTGTAATAAAAAACTTCGTAACTTTGAAATCGACCAAGGCAAATCTACCAATTTCTGGGTATAAACCTTCTTCAAAATCCAAGATGGTAACTTACTTTCTATTGTGTTTTCAATGCTTGAATGTTCCAGATTCTCTCCTGAAACTTCCAATTGGCGTAGCACCCGCTCGATGTTCTCGACAGTTATTATCCAATCCTTCTCATTTCTTCTGATGGACTGGAATTCGTTATATAATAGTGTTAATATTGTCGAGGGTTCGCCGTATCTTTCTTGGAGTAGTCGCTTGATCACTTCATAATTTTCCGGTGCTATTTCGTATCCTGACACGGCTTTTAGTGCGTTGTCTTTCAGACACGAATATAAGTAATTTAATTTTTGAATTTGCGGAAGTGGTTGCGAATCTATTGCTGCGTTGAAACTACTCCAAAACTGTCGCCATTGCCTTGGATCTCCGTTGAAAGTAGGTAATAATAATTGGGGAAGATTGATCGAAAAGTTTGAAGGAGGCATTGTTCTTCCCTGTTCTTTATTTTTCGTTATTGATAGCATTTCTAAATTTTCTTCGATTTCCTCCTTATCCTTCATTAGTGCTATCAGCGATTCCTTTCCCTCATGGATCAATTGAAATAAACCATCTTCGCCCTCCGTGATCGTTTCATAAGCTCTCTCCTCTTCTTCCCTTCTTTTCGTTGCAGTAATTGTTTGAAGGTAGTTGAACCACTTGTCGTTCGCTTTTTCAAGTGATTCAACGCATAATTTTATCCTCTCGATTTTGTCCGCGAGAACCTTTTTGTTCGCAGTGTAGGCCCTTCCCCGTTGCTCTATTGGCTCATTGGAATCCGGGGTTTCGAGTTTTAAGTTATTTATTTCTAAAGCCAAAGAGAAACTAACCTTCTCTTTGCTGGTTGTAAGCTGGCGATAATGTTGGTTGACATCATATACCTCACCTCGCTGCACCAATTTTTTGTCGTGTTTTCTTCTTATGAGAGGTCGATATCGGCCAACAATATACCAGCGTGTTCGTTTTAGGGTGTTGTTTTGTGTAGGGTTTGTTGCGCGATAGAACTCAATCTCAAACTTGGGTAATTAAACCTTTTATTAACGAACGCAAGCGAACATAATTAGAAACCTTAATAAACGCGAAAAACATATATAAATATAAAAGAATATAAAAGTATAAAAATATAATATAAAAGAACTGGATGATGAGATTGATGAATATTGCCATGAAGAAAAACCGTTACAATGGAAGTTTGACAGTCTATTTATAGTATTGGGAGGAGGGTCAAAGACGTGATGAGTTGATCATAATGTGAAATAAGAAAGGATAAAATAATGATGTTATGGGGAGATCATAAGGTCAAATAATGAAGGATAAAATAAAGACGTGTTAAGTTGATTATAATGTGAAATAATAAAGGATAAAATAATGATGTTATGGGGAGATCATAAGGTCAAGACGTGTTAAGTTGATTATAATGTGAAAAGGAAAAAATGATGATGTGATGGCGAGATCATAAGATCAAATAATGTCCTTATTATTTATCTACGGCTTGAAATTTTGGATGTAGACTACAAAATAAGAAAAATTAATCTTACATTATAAAATTAATTATATTTATTTACTTATTGAAATTCGCGGTACAAGTTTCGCGACAGTAATTGGCTTGGCTTTATTTTCTGATGCACAAAAAGCCTCGTGAAACTATGTTGATTATTATCGGTTCTTGGATGGCTGCGGTGCTGCAGCAGTTTCCTTTATCATATTTGACGTGGAGGAGGAGGAAGCATTCGGCTAATAAGCTGTCGTTGAAAAATGGCACTACATAAATCGAATTGGTCGAAACTTTTCGTGCCAGGATTTCCCGAGATTTAGAAGGCTGAGAGTTATATTTTATACCAAAATGCATTGATCAAACGAATTATGAAAACACATACAGCCATATCATGTACTTTGAGATATTTTAGTTTCCTGAGTTTTTTCCCACGCGCACTGTGAGTTTCCGAAAAACCGTTGAAATGGTCTCTTTATGGTCATAATAGTTGCCTTAATCACGTCACAGAATGCGTAGAGATGTCCGATGTTCTAATTATCTGTTGTTTTCCGCACCTGATAGTAACACGTCGACTGAACTTCACCATTTGATTCAGTTACTGCATAAGTTTCATAATTATTTATTTGTTGCCTCTGAGAATTTAGTCCAATACAGTGTATAAAGATTTCTGAATAGAATAAATTAGACTGAGAAGTCCTAGTATAACCATCATTACCTGAAATAATTTGTTGCTTAGTTTTTAGTCCCAAGTTATTTATTGAAATTAGAGTGTCGAAGATCTGAAAATAAGATGATGAAAAAAAAAAAAAAAAAAACTTGTGCCGAACTCTGTATTACATTAAGCGTATAGAGAAAGAACAAATATCAGCAATTCATGCAATCTCAATGGCAATCTTTCCAAAATTTTCAATTCGTTGAGTTTAAATGTAGCCGATGGAATTTTCGTTTACTGAAAAACACTCAAACTTTTCAGTGACAAAACTTTCATCTCCTATGAACAGATCTTACAATGAGTATTTCAAAAACAACCGTATGAATTCTACAGGGCGAAAGATATAGCTATGTCTCTGTCTCGGGTATTTTTCTGAAGCAGGAGAATTTGTTCTTTTCCGAAATTTCATTAGGTAATCTCACAATAAGATCTTCTTCATGTTGACTGTTCCTGTTGGTCTTACTGACCAGATCTGAGCATTCAGAATAAATCGTACAAAGCTACAATGAAATGAAAAATTCCTGACCTCACTTGTTTTATGGAAGTTAAAGCAAATTAATGTAAGTGGTCAATAAACAAGCATTCAATTATCCTAATAAGTCAAGGTGATGTTTTTTTGATTCTTCCAATCGTCATGATGAACTAATCCTTGCTTGACCTTGTCTTGCAGAGTCTGAAAATGTAGCAGGATCTTTATTTGGTGATAGATTTTAAAGAATTCTTGCACTATTTTTGTTTTTAGAAGTTACTCCGGAATTAACAGAACAATAGACATAGAGTTAGTTATTTTTTTACGTGTTTCTTTTATGTTGGGGATTATTTTGGGGTAAATTGAATTCTTATAATGTGGGTCTGTTGCATAAGAAATCAATAAAAAATGTTTACTTCTCTCATTTCAAAATTGCCCTGATTGATTATCCGATCAAAGAAATGCTTCAAGAAATTGCGCTTCAAATTAGAATTATCACGGGTACCAATCATTAGTTGTTTAAAGTGGATTAAAAATGAATAAAGCCCTGAATTTCCTGAACAGATACACAAAATTTGCTTGTGCCTGCTGCCCACTACCATAAATTCCTTCATCTCTGATAGCGAATACAACAAAATCCATACGAAATGAAATATAAGCCAACAACAAAATTAATGATAAGATACGAGAATTGAAGTATTATTGTGATGTTGCATTTCCGACAATTTTCGTTTTTCTCACAAATCAGTAATGGCTTATAATGCTGAACAGTTCTCCACAAAATGTTAAAATAAACACAGAAAATTTTTTTAAAAAATTACTCAGCAGAAAGCGACTCAGACTTTTACAAAACTTTTCGATTCGAAAAATATTGCTATTTTTGAAGATTTTCGATAGCTATAAGGTACTACATCTCTAGCAGTAAGAAGACATTGGTATAAACGTGCTGATTTATGTGACAATGATGAAAACATATCTCTGCACAAATTCAAAACTATATCTGATCTTTCGTTGTTGCTGAAATACTCTCTTGTAGTGGACAAGTGAGACAACAGTCAAATTCAGCGCAATTTTTCATGGTGTGAAAGTTTTCGGAATTTGAAATGCATGAAAAACGCGGGAAACTTCAGAAATTCCACACCACGTGGATCTGATCCTCGACAGGAGAACTATTAACTTCGTCCTTCCTGTTGCTCCTACAGTGATAGGAGATTTGCCAACTTTCCCAATTTTCTCGGACAAAATGCAAACCCGGCAAAAAGATGTTTGCAGAGAGAAAGTTTAGGGAAATACGGTGAAAAACTTAGAAAGAAAAAAACAAAGGATACGATCACTTTTCAATATTATGCATTGTATCAGCGATCGACCACACACGACGCCTTGCACATTTAACTGAAATGTTGCCGCACTAGACGACCACCTGCATAGTTTGTGAAGTATTTCGCTTTCTATTGATTACGTGATTTGGAGAGGACTACACGCTTTCTATCCTTTTTTGCTGCAATGAACATGGGATTGTAAACAGGATGTCTCGATGGGACCAACCAAAAAAAAATATTTCTCACAATTTTTTGTTTTATTTGCTCATTACAATCCTCGCTTTAATGGTCGACCTTTTTTTCTTATAAAATTTTGCGATTTACCACAAATCCATATTTGATGAAAAATCTGGTATAGAAGTGCATCGTTTTTAAATTCCCGCCTCTCGAGAAAAGTGGTCAGTACAGACAATCAAGTCCGTGATTGCATTATACCGGTAAATTTTGCTGGGTATCTCACCCTCATTGCGAGCATTTTTGATTTGCCTTTTAAAATTCCTTGCCCGAAGTAGTCAGAAAAACATAATTTTCTCCTCAAGTTTGATTAATTGTTACCATGCTCCAGATTTATAGAAAACTTCTGATAAAATAAATAATTTCAAAGCAAACACTTTTTAATGCTAAAATGCAATATCAGGAGTCAATTTTCCGCACTTGTTCACAATATTGAATTGGTAATATGCGGAAAAATACTATACTTGGATTCGCGGAAAAAATGGTATGCTTAAATTCGCGGAAAAATGGTACGCTTTAATGTAATAAACATCCATCGGGTTCATGGACTTAAACCGAAATTCTTTTAATATTTTTTTTTGAGAAGGAGCCTGGTATTCTTTTTTCGTAAGCGGCTTTTACAGGAGTATCTTATAAATATACGAATGGGTGGGTTTCGAAAAGCAAGCGACAAATTTGATATTTAATTGCAAATGTTAATCCATTTTGATAGTAAAGCAAAGGGAATTATTAAATAGAGGCCATGAAAAACTATCGTTTGTTTTACGTAAATAGGAAAAAAACACATTTTAAATAGACAAATTATTGTTTGTTGCCCTTCTTTACTTTAGGAAATTTTCCTACAGTTTTTGAAATTTATATTTTTAAATTAATTCTTTCTGCTACATAAATTTTTCATATGTTTAAGTTCAGAAGTCAACGATAATCTGTTTTCAGCTAAGATAAAAATTGAGATGAAATTAATGCAAGAGTAAGCAGATGAAAATTAGCTTGGAAACTGTATATAGAATATAGAAGCTGGGCTTCATGGTCATCAGTATAGTGGAAAAGTTATCTGCAAATCTTTTTTTTTTCACCCTATTATATCGTGAAAAGTTTGAATCGGAGGAGATGTAATTTTCACAGTGCAACAATTCTTCACTTGCCATCAAGGCTTACCTACGTCGCATTTAGATTTTTTACAACGAGAAAGAAAGTTTTTAAAGGTTCAAAATAAAGTGTGTCAGTGTGATCGAGATATTCATGAATTTCTCATCTTTACTTACAAATTTTCGCTTCACCTGAAAAAGAACTGGTATCCGTATATTGGATTTTATTTCAAACATAACTGAAATACTTTAGCTGAAACACGAACTTTTTGATAAAATGGAATTTAGAATAACTGGATGTGTGTAGAGGTACATCTTAACTGTGTGATGTGATACGTAAATTTACGTACGCGTCTTTTCATTTTTTTCAAATTCGGAAATAGTTCTGAAGAAAGCTGATAGAACACTTTTTTTAAATTTGGAAATGTCAATTATAAAGACTTTTCTGGACATGTGTTACACTTTTCCATCAAAATAATTTTTTCTCATATTTTCATTGCAAATTTTAAAACTTTAAATTACGATACTAGACAATTTCAAATGCCTTTCTGCTTTTCCAAGGAGTATAATTTCATAAAAAGAAAAAAAAAATTGTCTGCATTCAATTACAATAGGAAAAAGTAACAATTGTTGGAGCGACAACATTTTTTCACAGAAGTTATCGCCAATACGCCAAATCTTTGATGAAAACCCTTTTTCTCACAGGAATTTTTATTAATTTTGTTCTGAAAGCTCCTAAAAATTGCAACTTTCAAAAAATTCATGAAATTTCAAAATTAAAAAATTTTAAAGAAATGATTTCATTTTTTATGACTTTAATTTTTTTAGGATGTGACTGCAATAATGGAACAAGTAAAATAATGAAATAGGAGAAATTTATTAACGGTATTACAATAGCACATATTTCTCATAATATGAAGCGAGCCTTTTAATTACAATAACTTAATAGCGTCGATATTATATCTTCCATTTCGAAAGAAACACATTTCAAAATTCGGGAAGAACGAAAAAACTTTATAAAATGTATGAAACTTCTTGAGCGATTTTCTGAGAAATGCTCAGAAAAACATCAGAGCTCTAAAGATCTGTTTAATAATTAATCAAATTTGTGACCAGTGCTGCGTAGTGTTACACACAAATTCAGCACAATTTATTTTCAATAAAAATTTAAATCTATATGTGTGTTCTTAAAAAATTTTGTGAGCATGAAAACGTTGCGCTCAATTTTCAAAGCTAAAAGAATAAACGTTGGAATTATCTTCTCGTATGCCGGAGTTGTTGGAGGAATTTGTTTGAATGTGATTTACAGTGTTCATCGATGGAACATCAACTAAGCACTTCAATCAAACTTTGCTGTATTTGTTATTCATAGAAATCATATGGAATATTTGAGCCCACAATTTATAGATTCCATGGAAAGTTCGTGTTCGTCCTCCCTTTGTAAAATTGTTCAGTTGCATTCTGCTTGAAAACAAATTGCTGTAAAAAAAATTAAAATATAAATTTTTAAACTTTCTTCAACTACAAATTACACAAAAAGTTGCATAGCGAATCCTTCTGCGTGTTGAAATTTTAAAAGGAGAAATCAGACAAATTAGACAAAAATTATAAACAAACCTGTAAAACTTTTGTAACAAATCTGGTGGTGATCAGAAATACGAAAATCAAGTAAAGCAGAAAAATGTATGGGTGTTCAAGTGAGTAAGTATAAAGTAAGTATGGGAATAAGTAATTCAGTTAGTGAATCCAAAGTAATGCTCACCAACGAACCCTCATTGTCATAAATTTTGTCCTGTAATATGCACAGCTATGATGAATTGAAATAGTGAAATAATTTGATATGGAACAAACTGAATTTTTAAATTATTGACTACTTATAAAATCTATTTTCATGTTATTCTACTTATCATAAAGTACTGTTTCATGCAAATTTCTCCAAATAATCCTGCATTATTAGAATACGTCCGATGCTTCACTTTATTCACCTGCCTTTCATATCAGCCATCTACTTTGAAATTAAAAAATTTAGCAACAATTAATTACTTCTAAACTATTTTGTTACTTCCTATCTTATCTTCCTTAACTTCTTGCATTGCTTTCCTTCGGCAAGATTTAATATTCCTATTGGAAAATTTTAAATTCCTTTCTTTCAACTTTTATTACCACGTTTCAACGTTTTCTGCAAAGCTTGAGCTCTTATCTATTATAAAATTCGAGCCAAAATTGAACCTATTTTCAATATAAATCAAAAAAGTGACGAAAAAGCAGAGTATGGAACTACTTCATGAAACAAACATGTTCCACAAATGTTAGATACGAAGTTGACGGAAACCCTTCTTGAATATTGGTTTTTTGGCTTCTCCTTGATCATCTTCCTTCATTTTTCAGTGACCATGAGGTAATTTATTTGATTTATTTGATGCCATCGATATTAGCATTCGTTAATTTCCTTAATTTGTTTTTATTCAAAAATATTAAATGACCCAGGATAATCACATCATTTAAAAAATAAAAAATTGCTTTTACAAATTCCTCGTACACAACTCTTTCACTGTTAATATATACCTGGATTCACAACCATAACTTTTTGTAAAAGGTAGTTAGGAAGAGAATAATCGATAGAACGCTTGCTTTCTTCACAAATTTTTGTCTGCTTGTTTTGCTGTTTTGATTTTGGTTAATTGTAATCAAATCAAAATGAACATGTAAATTGAAATGAATTCGTGCTAGTGGGAGATGCCTTTAATAATACTGTAAAAGAAAAAAACAATACAACCAAATTTGAACATAATTACGAATAAATAATCCATTCATTAATGTTTGATGTATTAATATATGCTTTTTATTGAAGTCAAAACTTTCTCAGTTATAGTAAAATTGATCAAGTTACTCATTCTATTCCTATATTACTGATGAATTTATCCAAATCAAAGATGTAATCGGTAATGTTGGAAAAAAGAGCTAGAAATAGCGGTAAAATATACAAAAAAAAGGTTTTACTTCTCGAAAATTATAAATATTATGACAGGATTATTTGTTAAAAGTAATTTCTTTTTAAATTATAAATACAATAATAACTACTGCACATTATGCAGGCACAAACTTAAATAGTTTATCCTAAATTAGTGAAACCTCTGAGACGAATTAAGCCTTTTAGTGAGAATTGAGGGAAATGCAACTGACACAACAATCTTTGCTTTCTTGCGGAATGAGATGCAATAAATTATATATTTGCACGGCTATAAATATGTAAATGGTTTAAAATTTATAATTTCAAAAAAAAATTAAACACCTCATCTATCGACTGATGATAATAAATGATTAATTCATTGATCAACAATTATCTACTTGATATTTTATTTGAACTTAATAAATTTCATAATTAAAATAAAAGAATGTCAAAAAAAAACCAAAAAAAATTAAGACGGTTTTATGAAATGTAAGAAATTTTGGGTGCAAAATTTACATAACATATTGTGGGAGAAAAAATGAATTAAAAAAGCTACTAAACGGCACGGTATGCAAACCCATATTATTTATTTTCAACAGGTGTATATGTCCACTGTTTACTTTTAGCTTTTTCGCGATCCCTAAAAAAGAGCAGAGTATTTGAATAGTTCTGGTAATATCCAATATATTTCATTTGAAGCCATGAGAAGCTTTATTTTTGAAATTCATAAGTGAAAATTTAAGCTGTAGTTAGAAAATAAACTCCGTCCTTGCACTTTGCATTCGACAGAAAAAAATAATAGCGCAATAAAAAAAAGCGAAAATTCCAGTAAATCAGATAGCATGTATGAATAGAGAGTAACTGCAGAAATATGGTGAATGAAGTCAAAATTTTGGAAAAATATTTGAGAAATATTGCATCTTCAGTTAAGTTTCAAATTATTAATTTTGCGAACAAATTGTTATGAGACGCACTATCAACAACAATCCATTAATATTTGGTCGAAAAATGTGCAATATTTAACTAAATAGATTCTTAATGTTCATTTTTACTTTTATTGCTATTGTTTCTGTTAATTGATAATTTTGAAGAGGAAAGAAAATTACCACTTATTATGGCTGATATAATTATTAAAATAGTAAGGGAAGAGGTAATTTTTATAGAATGTTTTCTGGCCACAGAAAATTAGGTCGCGCGCAATATATTCTTCTTTCAATATTTGATGCCCACTTGCTTGTCACCAATTACTAAAGATTTTGAAAGGTTAAAAATTTTTAAGTATTAAATTTTAAAACTTAAATATAACCATAGTTTGTTGAAATAAAATGACTTATTGATTAATTAGCATAAGTAAGAGTGGTAGTATATGAGAGAAATGAATGAATCTGGCCAACTACAGTAAATTCTGCAGTGAAGTTTGAAGGACTTTGCAAAACTTCTATGATTTCATTTTCTTACTGAACAAGGTTATCTGTTATGAAAAATTAATGGCAATTTCTGTATTTGTTCTGCTATTTAAGCAAAATGGGAAATTCCCAGGAAAGGAACTGATAGATTTTGATGGTTATGTAAAAAAAAGCAAGAAAAAGGCGATAATTCATTTATGTCTTGCTGTTTCTCATCCGTATGGTTGTGTATATTTCTGGAATCAACAATGATCGAGAAGATAGGCAGTCCAAAGAAATGTGAGGGAGGAGCAATTAAATAGGGAAGGTTGAGAAAATGCTGATACATAGAGATTTGGCTTTGTACCGGATAGGATAGTTCAAGGGTTCGTTTAAAAGGGATGAAGCAGAAAAAAGACGAAGGAGAGGAAGGCTTTTAAATAGACGATGAGCGTTAAGGTCGTTCATGTTCATTTCAATCACACAAAACCTATTTCTTTCAAACTGTCTGATATCTTCCTAAATTAACGGAAATATTTCTGCAGCATATGTTTTTGTGCTTGTTTATCAAGAATTTGATGCACATGCATATGCATCAAAATTCTTCAATGAACGGCGCTCAAAAATATGTATCAAAGAAGCTTTGTAATGAGATGAATGGTATGATGATGGCATCTTATTCCTATTCTGGAATTCTGACATGGATGTATGTGTATAGGCATAACTTATCTTTTCATCAGCAGCACCTATATTAGTGCACTATCTAGGATGGATGAAAATCCTTTTTTAAATCATCGTCCATTGAGAAAACGCTAAATTTGCTTTCATCATTCTACAAAAAGTGAATTTTTTCTATCATTTAATATATCTAATCTTTTATAGCTACTCCGAATCATTCGAAAAATCTGAGGTTTGCTCGCATGCCTAGTGATAAAGAACTGTCAATCTGTTAAAATATATTGTGATGATTGTTTGCCGGAAATTAAATTAATTTCGAATCCTATGGATTGGTGCACTTTCTTTTTTTGTATGGGAGTATTTCAGTAATTATGTCCATTCTTAGAGAATTGTTCAATTTATATCTTGTTCGATGTTAATTTCTTATTCCAAACTTTTGTTTAAAAAAGTGTATTTCTCATAGAACTGATTTAAATAAATTTAAGATTAAACTGCGAGCAACATCGATTGCTTGTGGCTTGTTGACCGTTTCAATAATTCAGCACCATTATTCCGTCCGTTAGTTTCGAACCTCCGATTCTTAGTTTTTAGTAATTTCAATAAAAATTAATTTCTGGAATAGCTAAACTAAAATAATGATGAACATATGATGAATATAAGGAATTTGTTGAAGAATTTCGCTT